>JAVLVB010000173.1:1532271-1582731 GCA_032876305.1 Orestias chungarensis | reverse complement strand
TTTTCCTAACAGGAGGTTGTGGCTATTTTGGCTGTAGGTAAGAACAATTTTCCTGCATTACTTGTCAAAAATGTTTGATGTTAGTCAAGTTACACTATGCAATTCCGGTAAACGTCCACAGGGTGGCACTGTCACGCTAATTATTGTGTTTTTATAGAAAATGTTCTACTCTTTAAATCTAAGAGATATAGATTTTGTGCATCTTTGCACTGTTTAGTCTCAGTTAGATTAATACATAAATATAAATGTGTTTATTTGCAGACTTGCTTGTGCTCTCCATGAACGAGGAGCCAAAATCATTCTGTTTGACGCCGTTCATCCAAGCCAAGATCTTCCTGAAGACATGGTGTTTGTGCAGGGAGACATATGCGACTATGCGCAGGTGGAAAACGCCGTGGTGGGTGCGGACTGCGTTTTCCATATCGCCTCCTATGGTATGTCCGGCAGAGAGCAGCTGAACAGACGCCTGATTGAGGCGGTCAACGTTCAGGGGACCGAGAACGTCCTGAAAGCCTGCGTGGAGAAGGGAGTGTCCAGGTTGGTTTACACCAGCACGTTCAACGTCGTGTTCGGAGGCCAGGTGATAGAGAACGGCGACGAAAGCCTCCCCTATCTGCCGCTCCACCTTCATCCCGACCACTACTCCAGAACCAAGTCCCTGGCCGAGATGGCGGTGCTGAAGGCGAACGGAGCTGCTCTGCTGGGGAGCTCCGGGGTGCTGAGAACCTGCGCCCTGCGGCCCGCAGGTATCTACGGACCCGGAGAGCGGAGGCACCTGCCTAGGATAGTCAGCTACATAGAGAGGGGGGTCTTTAGGTTTGTTTACGGTAGTCCCAGCAGCTTGGTGGAGTTTGTCCACGTGGATAACTTAGTGTCTGCCCACATGCTGGCTGCAGAGGCTCTGACTCCGGAGAAGCAGCACCGCTCCGCCGGTCAGGCCTACTTCATCTCAGACGGCCGCCCGGTCAACAACTTTGAGTTCTTCAGACCTCTGGTTGAAGGCTTGGGCTATCCGTTCCCCAAGCTGCGCCTCCCCATCTCCCTCATCTACCTGTTTGCCTTTCTCACCGAGATGATACACCACCTCGTGGGGCCGTTCTACAACTTCCAGCCCCTGCTGACGCGCACCGAGGTCTACAAAACCGGCGTTACGCATCACTTCAGCATGGCCAAGGCCAGGGCGGAGCTCGGGTACGAGCCCAGGGAGCGCAGCCTGGACGAGGTGGTGCAGTGGTTCAAAAGCCGCGGCCACGGGAGGAGACGTCGCAGCTCCTCGCTCGGGAGACTGATGTTCAACGTCCTGCTCGTGTCTGCGTTCGTTGCCGTGGTGCTGTCGTTCCTGCCCGTGGCTGGGAGCTGATGAGAAGCTCGTACAGCTAATCGACCTTATTCAGGCTTCACTTTTCATACAGGTAACTGTAACAGAAAGGGCTTCGGATGTACTATCGTTTTTTTTATTTTAGTTTAGGACGAAAGCAGAAATCGACCAAGCATCTCTTTTAAAGGTGAAAACAAGAAAACTCTGGGACCAACGTGTCGTTGTTGTTCATAACGAACCAACCATCAGAAGCTCCCTCTGTTTTCAGTCAACTTATAGGAATCATGAGTTCACGATTACACGTTTGTTTAGGGATTTGTTGACAGATTGACCTCTCAACTTTGACTGCACCTCATCGGATTTAGGATGGAACTCCACCAAATGTGACTCTCTGATTGTATTGTACGGTTAGGCGTGGATTTATGTAAATTCGGGACCATAATTGTGGGATTGATTGGAACTCGTAGTGCCTTAAGATAACATCTGTCGAACTTCCACACTGCAAATAAACTGACATCAATTGTTGGCGCTGTGAAGTAATTTGCTTTAATGCATTCATGCGGACAGCAGTATGGTTTAAAACACGATCGGCCGGATCTCACTGGGGCTAATGAGAGAAAATGGGAGTTTCTTAGCTGACCAAGGTCTTTTTTCTTTTAATCAGATACATTTCGCATTTTATTCGGAGACAAAATAACCAAAACTTGGAGGAATGAAGACACTCTCTGACATATTTTGCAAGAAATGGTATCTGCTGATGTTTGCTCCTCTTGTTTTATCAGGTCTAACAGGAAACCGTGGAGCGCATCCAGCTGCCATTTGCTGAACTGTAAAGAAATGCTGATTTTATTTTTGATTTAGATTTATTTATTTATTTTTTAAACCAACTCTGCCAAAATAGCAACAACAGGCCTTTTAATTTGGCCACCAATCTAGAACTAAGATAAAGTACCTCTTGCATGTATTTTGTCTTAACAACCTAAATCAGAACCAGGAGTAAAAATAAACTATTTCACCTCTTACAGCTGAATTTGTATGATCAACTTGATGATATCCTGGCTTGGCTTCATCTGATAGTGAATGCGGCCCTAATGCAGCGTTATAAAATAGTAATAGAGTTGCTCACAGGGAGGAAAAGAAAAACCACCAGAGGAACTGCTGCAGCAGGAGGACTCGGACCAGGTGAGGGATGATGCTTCAAGAATGAATGCAGACGAGTCCCCTTCTTCCTCCCTAAAACCGCCTCCCTTCCAGAGCCGGGCAGCCCCTTGCTGAGTTGGTCGCAATCATTGTTTCTCTCCGGCATTAACCACATTCCAGAGAGGCACAGCGCAGCCCGTCTCCCTCCCCGCATTCCTTTCAGGCGAACGAGTCCCTCGCGTAAAAGCGCGTTTCAAAGCTCGCCTCCGCGGCGTTTTCGCGCAGCTCAGGCGGACACGAGCGGCGCATCTGACGGACGGGAGTGGGGTGGAGTTTTCTTTCTTTCTTTTTTCTTTGCGGGATTGTCGGAGCTTCCTGCTGAAGCTGCGTGGAGTGGAAATCTGGAGGAGAGAAAAAACCAAACGAGCGAGCGGAAATTCCTCCGCGCTGCGCGCCGTCGACTGTAAAGGAGCTTTCAACTCGACACAAACTCCAGTGGACAAACGCGCCGCCGTGGACTGAAACTGCGAGGAACTGTTAGTCTTTTCTTTCTTTCTCCGGCGCTGGGGAGGGAAGCGCGGGGGGAGGGGGGGGGGCGATGCGGCTCGTTGTGCGGGTTTTGCGTGAGGGAGCCGCGCGGCCGCCTTGTGTTCGGGGTTCCATGTGAAGCGCAGTCGCAGCTCCGCGGAGCGCGGCGCGACATGGAGCGATACGAGGAGGCGCTGGGGCTCCGGGCCGCCGCGCTGCTGGACGACCTGTCCCTGTACGACGCCTTCACCCCGGGGTTGGACTTCTCCTCCGCGGCCGCCAAGTCGCTGAACGGCGGCTCCGCGCTCCACCAGCAGCATCACACGCTGGAGAACTTCACGCCGGGCAACAAAGTCTTCAACGCGGCAACGGCGCGTCCCGTGAGCCGCAGCCGGCCCGCCGCGGACTTCTGCGCCCCACAGAGGGACAGCGAGGACGGCTGCTGCACCAGGTCAGAGGTCGCGCTGCCGTGCTACTCCGGCTCCTCCGACAGGCACCGCAGGTTCTCCCTGGAGGCGCAGGGTCACCGCTACAGCACCGGCTCCGCCTTCGACGGGGTGCCGCTGAGCAAGGCGGCGCCGCTGTCCGGCAACAGGTGCAACAGCGTGTGCATCCCCGGGGGCCACGACGGGAGGTACGGAGCCGCCAGCCCGCGCTCCAGCCTGGCGTCCTCCCTGGAGCAGAGCAAGCACGCCAGCCCCCGGTCGAGCATCAGCAGCCCGCGCTGCAGCCTGGCGGCGCCAGGCCAGGACCGGTACGGCAGCCCCCGGTCCAGCCTGGTCCACTACGAGGCCAGCGGCGTCGTCAGCCCGCGGTCCAGCTATGCAAGCACGGCCAGCGACGCGAGCAAGCAGTCCAGCCCCAGAACCAGCCTGAACAGCTGCGACTGCTGCAGCAAGCCGAGCAGCAACCGCACCAGCGGCATCAGCATGGGCTACGACCAGAGGCACGCCAGCCCCCGGTCCAGCACGGCCAGCCAGTACTCCTTCACCGCCAGCCCCCGGTCCAGCTACTCCGACTCGAGGTTCGGGCCCGCGGGCGGCCACGATCCGGAGGGCTGCGCGCCGCACGCCGCGCCGCCGGCCGGCCGCCGTTCCAGCGTGTGCAGCCAGGGCGGCGCGGCCGGCTGCGCGCTCAGCCCGAGGTCCAGCATCTCCAGCCACAGCTCCCGGAGCTCCCGCAGCTCCCGGGGCTCCATGAGCATCTACCCGGACCTGCAGCTGCCGTCGCCCCGGTCGTCAATGCTGGGCGGCGGATTACCCGAGGACGCGGCGCCGCCAGAGTTCGCGGAGCCTCTCGGCGTTCCGGCTCGCGTCCACCTGCAGGCGGTGGCCGAGCCGCAGCCGGCCGCGGCGGGAGGAAGCGCGGAAACCAGCGCTGGCTCGCCGTCCTCGTTCAGCTACGGCGTGTCCTCCAAGGCGACCCCAGCGGGTCAGAGGTACAAGCTGCCCTACCAGGTGACCCCGGGCCGGGAGAGCGGGCCGAGCCAGGCGGAGAGGCGGCTGGAGGCGCTGACCCTGGAGCTGGAGAAGGAACTGGAGCTGCACATGAAGAAAGAGTACTTTGGTAGGTACATTCACGGCGCTCTGACTCAATTAGAGATGCACCAATTGTCGCCAGTGATTGTTTTGGTAATATTCTCACATCTAAAGTAATTATCCAGCATATCTAATAACAAATGTTTCCTAACCCTAAAAGCATTTTGTTGTAAGTTTCCATTCATTTAGCGTCAGAACACATTTTTAATACAAGTTTAATACATTTCAGATAAAAGTTAAGGATATTGATTAGTGAACAAGGAGCACATTAGTTTTTTTTCACATTTACGTGTAATATGCTTTTAAAATAAACAAAAACATGGACAGATCAGACCTGCTGGACTATTGTGAACAAACCTAAACCTGGAAAAACCCTTATTGGTGCATCTCTGGTTATTCCTTTGTTTCATCATTAGGATTTTCTCTGAGATTTTAACAAAAGTCAAAACTTCATTCATCATTATTTTATTTTTTTAATTTCATTTATTACATGCATTAGATGTGAATTAGGCATTAGAAATCGGATCAAGCTGCTCTACTTCAGTACAACAGGTCCAAAGGGTCAGTGTGAGTTACGTCATGATGCTGAGACTTTAAACTCTGCATATGAACGCTTCTGCACGGGGAACACCAATGCAGACGGTCGCTACCGAAAGCTGGCGTCCCATGTCTGAGATTACAGGCCGTCCATCCCCTCTTGAGGACTGTTTGCAGCATGCTAATGCTACATCGCCATTAGCAGGTCACCCCCTTCCCCCCACCGCTGGCTGATAAGAGACGTCTTTGCGGCGCAGCTCTAATGTCTTGGCAGTGGCAACATTTGCGGAGAGCAGCGCGGCACTGAATGGACCCCTCTGTTCTGGCCGGGGCGAACACCCTCCTGTCACTTGGAGCAGTGTGGTTTAAAAAATCAAGTGCACTCTGGGAGTTGCTGGCTTGCATGAGATATAATGTATATGGGGTTCGAAAGAAAGACTTCGCAGACTGACGAATGGCTGCAGCCAGAAAACGGCGGCTGGTTCTCTCCGACCAGGCCTCTGCTCTTGCTCAGGCCGAGTTTGTTTTCCAGAGGAGCAGGTGAAAGCGGGCAGACGGGAGACAGGAGGGCGGGCCGGGAGGAGGAAGAGCCGAGCCGAGGAGATAATGGAGGTGGTAATGGGTCGAGATGGATGGGGAGAGGAGGAGGGAGGGTGGAAGAACGAGGTCAGACGCTCCTCGGTTTGGAGCCCGATAGAGGCGGCTCTGTTTCTGTAGCGACGGTGTGGCAATCAATCGGTGGGGCTTCTTTCGGCCCCCCCCTGACGGTGCCTAAGAGGGTCGCACTCGGGCCGCTCCGTGCTGCCGGCTGGCCCCTGTGTGGCCTCTGATCGTTGAGGAGCTGTGAATCAACAGCTGGGCCCGATGGACACCTGCAAATGAAGGCCCGCTCCACCCCCTCCGCTAGTCTCGCCCCCACGCCAGAGCCCATCCCAGCCCCTGCCCCGCTGTAGCCCCTCAACCAGCGGGTGGGGAGCCGGGCAGCACCAGACACTTGGCACACGATCTTGGCTGGCGGGCCAGACATTGTTAGTGGGGGTCAGGTCCGATCACCTGCCCAGAATCACAATGACAGCAGCCACGCACATGTCTGACACAAGCATGCTGACTTTGTACCGACGGCAGGCTGAAGCCGCAGGCATGCTGCAGCTGAGATCAGTGTGTTTTGTCTCGGTGCACGGCTGAAGACCTCGGTATCAGTTAGGCTAAGCTTTGCTCTTACTTCTCTGTTTAGCAGTACGCCACGGCAATGTTTTGAATTGATCAGCAAGCAAAGATAAGAACACTAAAACACAGCTCAAACTGAGGAGTTCTGGAAAAGTCAATGACCGCTAACCCAGCTGTAAAGTTTTTTTTTTCTTTTTTATTATCAAAGCTAATATCTATACAGTAATGGGAAGAAAAACCCACCCACAAGGAAGGAAAACATAGAAACTGCTCTAATGCGAGGAAATTACTGGGAGATTTTGAAGTTTTCCCAGAGGCCTTAAGGAAGCAGTTTTACGGTCTGGTTCTGATTTATAATATCTACTTTATTCTCATAGAGGGAAAGAAGCGGGGAGGATGAACGGCCAGCTTGTATCACCAGAGCTGCAACTGTGTATTTCAGAAATTGTGCCATACTTTGCTCCCGGGTTCGGTCTGTTCTGTTGTGTTCGGAGACAGAAGACTGGATCTGTGGACCAATAGCTATTCCTGTCCTCCAGCAGTTTACTCAAAGACTGGCAGGCTTTTCATTTTATATTTTATTTTACAAGATGTCTAGAGGTTCCCCACAAAGGTTCACGGAGAACAGAATAGCTGAACCCTACCCTCAGTAGGTCAAATATAATAAATAAAAAATAAAGTTTTTCTATGGAACGTAACCAGCAGGGCGCCGCGTTCTCAGACGTGGAACGGAAACAAAAATATGTATATGCACATTTTAGTTATTTAATATTTATTACCGTTGTCAGTGGTACTCCAGGTGACCCTCATTCAACAGTGGATTTCCCCCCCAGACGTCAGACGTACTCTATCATGTCTCTTCCGGGGGGCGCTGGTCAACAACGCCCCTGAAGTGAGGCTAAATAGCCGATTGTTAGCGGTTGCTGGGGGGAGATTGATGAATATTCGGCCAATCAGCAAAGGTGACATTAATGTCTTTGGGTGCTCTGGAGGTTTTAGCCCTGCTGCAGATTTGTGTTAACATTTTTAGATTCCAGTGCTGATAAAATTTGTGGTGGTCAGTCCACCAACAAGTGCAGACGGTCCTTCAGATGGCAGGTGATCTTTTGTTGTCCTGTGTATTTAAAAAGTCTTAAACAGGATGTTGCTGTACTCCTGTACACATTTTACTTCCTTTTTGTTTATTTGGTTTCTCGTTGAGATGGTCTTTTGGTATTTTCCTCTTTTTTTTGGGTGCGGTTGTGTTTCTGTCATGACTGTACAACTTTTTCAATTCCGACACGTTACCGATATCGCAGTCTTCAGTGTTTCCCGATACAGATATGGATCCGATTCGATGTTACTTTTGTACTTTTGAATGTTCAAAACGACTTATTTAAGTGATATCACTCAGTATTTAAGAACAATAGCTATGAGAAAAACTAACACATTTAAAATAAATGACAAGATTTAGCATGGATCAAATGCAGGAACAGTGTGTTTGGTTTGTACTGAGTTTTCAGATGCAGGCTGATGTTAGTTTTTTGGCTGATTTCAGTCGGACATTAATATCGGATCGGACAACCATGGTCATGACAAATTATTAATCATTTTTAAACCTTCCAAACATCCGAGGTAGCAAAAGAAGAATATTGATTTGTACTTTTTTGCAAGGCATTTAGCCAAAACAAGCTACTGCTGAGTCTCCTGAAAGCTTTAAAATTCTTTTAGCAAAATTGACTTTTTTGAGCTGTATATAACGTTAAAATTTATTGGTCTTATCAACAATATACCTGGAGTGTTATTTTGACTCGTTAATTGATAATTAAACAATCCTTAAATCTGAACTATAGGAGGTATTCAGGGGGTGCGTAAATGCTTGCCCCCTGCAGTCCCCAGCTAAGCTCCACCAGGCTAGCGGCAGCAGCATTAACCAAACACCTGGTGGAACCCTAAGGAGGTGAGAAATATGCTTTAATTACCCATAGTGGGGAAATTAAGGTGTACCAGTAGCAGGGTAAAAGTTAAGTTTAAGCATGCAAGTAAAGTAGTTTTCACTAAAGGCCAATGTTACAACTTAAGGAAATATAAGTGTGCAGTTATTAAATATTATTTAACATTACCCTGTAATAAGTGTCATCATATATAGTGTTTTGCCAAACAGTTAAATGTGATTTTCAAATAATAGATTTTTATAAATGAGGGTTCGATTACTATATAAATATATTTTTATTGTAATTAATCATAGTTTTACTTTTAACTAGTAAGATCCCTGTGACTTGAAAATATATGAAAGGTTTATTACAGATTTTTCATTTCCTCAGTATCTCTTAGAAGTGTTAGTGTGTGGACAATTATGGATAGAAAGAAGGTAATAAACATTTGAATAGGTTGCGGAAAAAAGAAGTAAAAGCTTTTATTACAGTAATATTTTAGGGGATTTCAACTAATATGTTCTCAGGCCCAAATAAAACCAACCAGATGCCAAGTGAATCATTAACAGATCTTTAAGGAATGACAAGGTGTGGCTAATGCGCCTTTGGGGAAATTCTGTCAGGCTATATTCAGTAATTATCTGTGATCACTACAGACTTCCTTTGACTTTAAAGCCATTATATAATACAGTTTCAGCGAGCAAGCTCTGTAGAATGACCACAAGTTTGCGGCTGTGTACAAACAAGAGCGCCTCTCCTCTCGACTCCATGTAAGTTGTAAACTGTAGTTTTATTGCTGACAATGACAGCCGCTTGGTAGACCCTGCTGCAGTGAAAGGAGTCACTGTTCGGCATCCCCAGACGTGGCGGCCGGTCCCGTAGGGGAACTGCTCACGAAAAACAACAGAAAATACTCAGTCCAAACATTCCTTGGGTGAAAGGTTAAACCCCAAGATGTTAATTTGGGCTATATTCACGTTAAACATCTTGGGAAACACGCTGCTTTTTTCCCCCCATTCATTTGTTGGGAGAGCCTGAATCACTGTTTTATAACTATTGAATCATCATCGTCGTCTATCACCTAATTCTTTCCATGAAGAAGAAATTAGTAATGAGACCCTGGAACTACCCATCATTCCCTTTGTGCTGCAAACTTGATAAACATAGCTTATGTGTTAAAGGAAAACACCTGTAGAGATGTTTCATTTGGCAGCAACACTGCAGAAGCATGAACTAATATTCAGAAGTTCTCAGAGCTGGTTTATAAGAAGCCAGGGGATCACAGGATGGCGGTTGAAATTTGAAGAACCTCGCTATGCAGGCCTGCCAGTGACCCAGAGGACATGCACCGTTTTCTGTCAAACTTACACGTCTGAAGGCGGCCTGATCATATATTCCAGTAAAACTATGTGATATGACATACTTGCATCAAGTTAGTTGGAAAGATTCTTCTCCAGTTTGATCCTCTGTCTTAGATTTTTGTGGTATTTCGCAGAAAGGCTCGTTTATCCAAACACACGCGAATCCGACGTCTGACCTCCAGGAAGCTTTCTGTTGAGCAGGACGCTTTCTGCTAGACTGCCATCCAAAACGTGCACATTCGAGCTGGGTAAAGCCACTAACGTATGTTGCGTTCAGCGATGGGCTTTCATTTTTAACCACGGAGTTCACGCTGCATCCTGTCCCTGCCAAGTGGACGTGTTGCGACATGGGCACATGAGAGATCCAGCATCCTGTTTTGGAATGACTAACAAAGAGCGCTTGGGAGACTTCCCCGTTGTTGTGTAAAAGCATAACCACATCCTCACTTCAGAAGCTTTCCAAGATTTCTTGAATGTGGGGGGCAATAAATCCCATTTGGTGTTAATGTTTACAAGTTGACGCGTGAAAATTGAAACGTCTTGCTAACACATGCCGCGCGCCGTTGTTAAGTAACGCCAGCTGAGCCGCAGCTAGACGGAGTAAAGATGTGGAGGTAATTCCACGGGGCTGTGTAAATAAATCATATATTACTGTTTCGCTGTTACGGTCGAAGTTAAAGAGTCATGGAGAGAGATCGTTTGCCACTGATTAATCATGCCAGAAACTGAACCGTACAAAGGAGTAAGTATAATCGGAACCATAACCCCTTACAATGCTTTCTAGAACCACATTTCTATGCCGTTTATGCTGAAAGTTTTCTGGGTTATGTTTCGTCAGCCTCAGTCAGACTGAATGCAGAGTGTCTATGAGCGTCAATTTTCAAATCTTACTGATTCTGTAGGTCTGGACATTGACTGGGCCATCGTATGAAACGGATACACTTTCATTTAAACCATTCTGTTGAAGCTCTCACTGTTTCTGCATTGTCTGAAACTCTAGAAAAGACTCAGGTAGAGGCCTCAATAATCGCCTAGATCAATGACTACTGACCAACAGACCACAGTTTGTAAGACTGAAGGACTTTATGTCCAACCAGGTGATAAGCAACACAGGAGCACCACAGGGGACTGTACTCTCACCATTCCTTTTCACTTTGTACACTTCAGACTTCCAGTACAAGTCAGACTCCTGTCATCTACGGAAATACTCAGATGACTGAGCTGGTGGAGTGCTTCATGGCATGGTGTGGGAACAGTAGTCTCATCTTGAATGTGAACCAAACAAAGGAGATGATTGTAGATTTCATGAGAAAAACAGGGTCAGATCAACCCCTATTTCCATCATGGGAGAAGAAGTGGAGATGGTTGAGGAATACAAATACCTCAGTGTTTATCTGGACGACATACTGGACTGGAGACCCAACAGTGAAGCGTCTACAAGAAGGGACAGAGCCGACGTTACTTCCTGAGGAAGCTAAAATCCTTTAAGGTTTTCAGCAAGATGTTGCAGGTCTTCTATAAGTCTGTTGTTGAGTGTCATCTCCTCTGCCATCATCTGTTGGGGCAGCAGTGTCAGAGCAAGGGACCTACAAAGGTTCAACAACCTGAAAAAGAAGGCAGGGTCTGTTCTGGGGACAAATGTGAAATCCCCGGAGATGATGATGCAAAGAAGGATTTTACATAAAATCAAGAAAACCCTGGACATGCTCTTCATGACACTGTTATTGGAAAACAGTCTCTTAAGTCAGAGGCTTCTTAGCTTTGCTGTAAAACAGACCGCTACAGAAGCCATTTCCTACCCACAGCCATCACCATCAGTTAAATGAAATACTCCAACAAGTTTTCAAACAAGAACATGAAACCTCTGCAGCACGGTCAAATGGTTTGTAGCCTCTAACTGGTTTTCTCCCACTATGAACCAGAACGTAGGTTTTTTAAACCATAGAAACAGTTAATAATTCAAAAGCCCCGCTCTTAAAAATGCACAGTGACATAAAACTGTGGGGCTAACCCACAGCGACTTTATTTTTGGGTCACTGTTGACTCACTTATCCGTTATCCAGATAACCATTGATTTTCCTTCTTTACATTTCTGGCCTGCAGCCTTTGGCCTGTGAGTATGCAGACACCAGCTACTGACAAATGTCTTCCGTCCGCTTTGCTTTCTGTCTGAAAAGCTTTCCTTTATTTGGTAACTAAAATCAAAATTGGGAATCATGTTTGCATCAAACCTCTTTTTCTTGAACAATATTGCAAAAAACGTATATATATATTGGCATAAAGTTTGTAGAATTCAGTTTCCATTTTTGATCTGCTTTTTATACAAGCAGTTAATTGGCTTTGCATATAACCATCAAATCCATAATTTAATAAAATTGCTGTAACATTATGATACATTTTGATTTTTGAGGGGCTTTTGTTGCTATCACTAAACTGGATCTCCAGGATATCTTCAGTATACATCTATATCATTTCTTCCATATATTTGTTGTTCGCTTCAGTGGCTATTTCTGCACAGCATGCTGTCATCTCTATTTTTTAAGCTTAAGTTTTTCCAGACAAACCAAAGAGAACAGCTCTCGCCTCTTAGCATTCATTAAAGGTGAATATTAATATATTATCTTGTACTCCTATCCCTATTTATGACAATTTCCCATACGAGCGTCTCACTGATTTTTTTAACACCAGGAATTTGCTAGATTTAAACCTACTGATTTACCAATGATTGTCTAAATTCCTACTAAATATGCTCCATGTTAAATATCTCTTAGTATGTTGCACCTAAACATCTTGCTTTTTTTTGCCATCACAAGCCTACTGCCATGTATTTTTGCTGGCTATTTTTTGGGAGAATAGACAAAGTTAAAGGTTCGTTTCCTGCCACCAATCTGGCTTTCAGGCATTTTTTAGGGAGTTTATGTTTGAGCCTAGGGGTGTCCCGATACAACATTTTCACTTTTGATACGATACATATATCAAGTATAGCCCGATACCGATGTTGACCGTTTTCTATATTGCCATGAATCATTAATACTGTTTTTACTTTTCAAGAATAAAGAATCAGTTTATTTATATAGCACCAATTTACAACAGGTGTCGTCTCAAGGCACTTCACAGAAAATCTATACAAATCAAAGATACATCATAACAAATCAATTCAAAAAAGTTTCCAATCTAAGGAACCCCAGCAGATTGCATCGAGTCTTTTGTATTGTGCAATGTTAGAATGTATCACCAACATCACTCCTACTGGCAATATTGCATATGGAGGGTTTCATTGGGTTCATTTTTGATTTTGTTTTTTTTGGTGCTAAATGCTCCTACAGAACAAACTTCTCAAACAAATCTAATATGATTTGGTAAGAACTAAATTTAGCAATCTAAAGTGCATTTTCACATTCTGACTTAAAGCTACGTTGACAATATCAATATAAAAAGAAAATTCTCTATGCATCCATTTCTCTGTTTTCTATTATGAAGCATTAGGGCCACACTACAAGAATAATAACACAAGAATAAAGCTGAAATAATATGAGAATAAAGGTGTAAAATTACTAGAATATATTCCATGAAAAAGCTGTTTAAATTAGATAAAAAGCTTCCAGGATGTGACAATCTTTACTTTAAATACACAGTCGTTCGAACATGCGTTGTGATCAATCCTACTCATAATAATTTGACGCTGATGTGTTAAAAATATTGCTTCTGCAAAACCAATACCAAAGTATAACCTCACAAGATGCACTACATCCTTTATTTAACTCCTTGGTTAGACAGGTTTTTCCTTGAATAGTTCCCCAAAAATATTCTCCTTCTTACAATTTTGCTCTAATAATGTTTTACGTTTTTCTTTCACGATTTTTTCCCCAAAATATTTTGACTGTATTCTTTTTTAATATGAATATGTTCTCCTTTATTAAAACCAAAAGAAAATAAATCCCGTAGTCTGGCCCTTATATTCAGTGGTCGCTCTGCAGAGCAGTGAAACATTGGATAAGGTTTCACAGGAACTGTTGTGACATCAGATAAATAGCAAATTCAACAAGTCTGTCTATTGGACTGTACTGATGCTTCAAATATATTGCAAAAGGCTGTATTTTAAAAATAAGTCCAGGTATATTTCTCCATGTGAGGGTGTTGGTGTTCACATCTTGTGCGATGTTGGACACCCTGACCCAAGACTCACCCCATGGAGGCTCTGACCCAGCACTCGCCGAGGAATGTGACCTCTGCCAAGGTTGTCTTGTGTTAAACAGATTTTAGATTGTTAGGCTTCTGCTGCTGCCGTCTATCAAACCGTGCGAGACGCCGAGTTCTCGTTCCCTAACTAAAGATGACAGTAGTTGGTGGAGCTGGTTACTTCTCCTTGGGGGGGACGGTGGATGGTTTTTGTCTGTGGGTTCATCGGAGCATCGCCCGGTGTGAAAGGAACCGCCTGGTGTAATAGACGCAAGTGCATCTAATAAGTTAGAGTATTATTCAGTAAAAAGTAAAAAAACTAACTCTTGAATTCAAGGCAAATATTATTAGTGTATTTAATTGGCTATTACTGTTGTTAATTTTGATGATTTTGGCCAAAAAGTCTTTAAAACCATTGCAAAACTAAGCGTTTGGAGAAAAGGACATAAAAAAGTTACTATCAGTGTCTCTCCAGACCTGTTTCTCTTTAGCTGGACTATTATGTCTCTGATGTTGTCTTTGGTGCAGTAATGACTAAATGCGAATTGCAGCACATGTCTAGGATATTTCATTGTCCTTTTGAATCTGACTCCAGACACAGTCCAAGGCTTGTGAATCTTACATAAACTCTTGAATTGGCTTAGCTTCGTGACTTTTTCAGCACTGCAGTACATCTGGGAATTTTTTTTCTTCCTTCCACTCAACTTTCCATTTATTTGCTATGTGCGGGTGGCCTGGTGGACAACAGTCATATCTGCACGTTACCAGATCATTGGGCATAACATACAATTTCTAGATGAAAAAGTATTTTTCTATGATCTTTTTCCAAGTCGTTTTTGGAGAAACTCCCTTTGTTATTTAATTGCTAAAATAATTCAACTTTGTAACGATATTGTAAGTTGGTGTAGCTACGTGCATACTGGTTTCCTTAGATGTCGATTGATTGATTTATTAGTTAAACTAAGTGATGTTTTTTGTGCTATGATGAATATTTGTTAGTTTAAAGTCAAGGTAAACCTGACTCTGGCTAATCAGTTTGACATTTCCTTGCAGCAAGGAAAAGTGCGGGAACATCTTCTTCCGGCCTTCCCTTTGTGGAATGCGTTTCACATCCACAATGTTTCCTCTCAAGGCTTTTTACATAATGCTCAGCTTTCGTCGAGTCGTCTGCCTTCTGCAGGTCTTCAACAGTAGTTCGGGTATATATCCTAATGACAAACGGTGGCACGGAAAGCTTGATTGATCATTTTAATAGTACAAAATAAAGCCAAAGCAGAAACACAGCATCTCATTGTCTAACAACAACATACAAAAAAAAAGGAGTCAGTAATGACATTGTTATACATCCAGAAATTCTCCTTTGTGTCTGGATAGTGACAGCCGCACCGCGTCTTATTCAACTTAATCTCTTTATTCGACTGCTTTGCTTAGTAGGTACACAGCAGACAATAACCGGGCTATTGTCTCTCACAGGTATCTGCGTCAAATGTGGGAAGGGTGTGTACGGAGCCAGTCAGGCATGCCAGGCCATGGGGAACCTGTATCACACCAACTGCTTCACCTGCTGCTCATGTGGTGAGTAAAACGACTGGGGGCCTGCACCATAGTTAAAATCATCTATAACGAAAAACCTTCAGGGAACTTTGCAGAACTGGATATTTGAACATGTAGCTCTGTGCAACTGGAACTATAAGGTATCAGATATGATATATCGGCACAATATATGATGGGCTGTAATATTGTTTCTGTATGTGTGGGTATAGCTACTGTGTAAAATATCATTTACTACTTCCTTATAAGTAGTTTGCCATTCAAATTGATGCACGTGGACCCTAGAAATTGTTTACATATTTTAATCCACAAAACTTAACTTATGTTGTTCAAATTGTCTAAAAAAAAAAAAAACTCGTAAAAAATGTGTTGCCCATTTACTCTGTTGGCCCTAATTCAAATTCAATGCAACCTATGCCTTTTAGAAGTCTCCTTGTTTGTAAAATAAGTGTGTAACTTAATCTCAGTATAAATCTCAATAAAAAACTCTACAGACGTCTTCTAACTGCTGTCTTCACTATGAGGGCATTGTGGTGGCAGCATCATGCTGTGCTGATGGTTTTCTTCAGTAGGGACAGGGAAAGAGCTAAATCAGGGTTAACCCTTAAAGGAAAACCTGTTGGAGGCTGTAAAAACGCTCGGTGACTGAGGTGGAGGTTCGCTTTGCACCAAGACAACAACCATAAACCAGCAGTCAGACCCGCAATACATTGAGTCACATTCATTTGTTAGAATAGTTCAAAGTACAGGTTTGAACATGCGAAATTCAATGTGACTGAGCCACAGCTATTCTTCAAAGTGTAACGTGCGAAACCTTTAGACCGTTGGCTAGATACCTCAACGTATTTACAGCGGCTGAAGTAACAAATGGTTCTGCAAAGTCTTTCGAAAAAGAAAAAATACTCTCGTTTGAACTAAAACTGTGGAACTGAAATTCACACGTAAATGTTTTTCTTTTATCATAAAAAATTAATTAATTAATTAATTTGTTGTTGTTTTTTTTTACAGCAAATCTTAATGAAATAACAAAAACTGTAAGCTTTCAGAGGGTCAAAGTATCCACCGCGACCCTGAAAGAAACGTCTGACTTTAAGCTCTAGTCATAGAAGCGGCTTCCTTTTGTCATTGTTTTAAAACTTCAATTTAAAAAAAACAAAACAAAAAAAAACCAGACAGATATTTTTAGTTCTGTTGTCTATAAGTCGTGTTGGATTGGGTTCAGCGCTGTGTGACAGGAGAGAAGGATGGGCTGCATTAAATCATCTGGGAACTTCACCACTTGTGCTGCGCGACGCCATTAAATGCTCTCAGAGAAGTCTTCCCGCTCTCCTGATGCATCCAAAAAGATGAGCTTAATTTCTGTTTCATATTAGTCCAAAAAGTACAGTTCTGTCAGCTCCATAGTTTACTTTTGTCATGGTAGAACCTGCCTCTCGAATAACTTCACTGCAGGCTCGAACAGCGTTTAAAGGTTATAATGGAGTCACCTTAAGACCCATCTCTGCTGTGTGTGGTGGGGAGATGAATTTGGATCCTTCTCCAGACTTATTTAATTTTTTACCTTTCTAGTTGTTTTAAACGTTATAATTATTGCTTCGACTAAATATGACATTATCACATGATATATTCACACTCTAGTGGATAAATACAGTGTCGTAAAACATACCACTCATTAGTTTCTAGACAAGCAGATATAAGTTTAAATGGTGAAAAATGTTTTAAATTCGCATAAGTAAAGTGATGACAGAAAAGTAAAAAAAAAAAATATTGATTAGTTCTTTTATTTTTATTTTATATTTCTCTTAGGGTGAGTTTTGGCTGATGCGACAAAACGTAACTGAGGGATTTTTATTCAGACGCATCAGCAAGATATTTCGGGGTGTTGTGAAACATAAAGCGCTGGAAACGAGAAGGATTGAGTCACTGTGAATCTATTCATAGCATGAGAACGAGGAAGTTGGGCAAATGCAGCAAGAAAATATCACCCCCCCACTTCCCTCCTCTGTTTCCTTTTTTTTAAATCAAACATATTGTTTCTTGTGCTGCTTCGTTGTTAAATCATAAGGTAATTCCCAATTTTAGCAGAAACATTTATAAGCCTGTGGCTACAAAATACAGTAAAGATGGCGTCTGTGTGTTAGGTCGCCCCCCTGTCACCCGACTCTGGACCACCTCTCCTGTTTCCCGTGGAAACAAGAGGAAGATAGTTAGAGAGAGCCTTTCAGACGGGATCCATTCTTATGTGCAGATTGTATACTGATCCTTCACCTCGACCCCTTGGGCTGTGGAAGAACTGCCTATAATTTACATGTAACCAAAGCCACATAGTTTCCAATTTATTGTGTGTCGAATGAATGGGGGCCAGATGCCGAGTGTGTAGTTACTGAGGCTGCGTGGTGGAAAACAAGCCCCAGATCCGGTTGGAAGCTTGTTTAAATCGCCCCTGTGATACGTTTGGAGTTTGTTTAGCGGGTTGTCTGTCAGTGCCTGTAAACAGAAATCCTGACTTTAGCTCTTTGAGTCAAATCTGGAACAAAAGTGTTTCGAAGTATCTGGATGCAGACGGAAAACAGGAGGCCTGAGAGGTTTATTGGGGGGAATCGTTTCACCGATCCATCAACAGCTCATTTTTGAGGATGGGAGTCGCTCAGCAGGCTAACTCTCCTCAGGATGGTTTATTGGTAAGGTAAACCACATAATCCACGCGGTGACCTCTTGTAAACGGGGAACATTTTCTTCTTATGCCATGTTTTGCATGGGGCCTGAGAAGTTTACTTTCAAAGTGCCTGCGCTTGTCATAACACACTCCGGTGATTTATCGGGGACTCGTATTTTCACGTCTTCGGATATTTTTTTAACTGTATTTATTTTTTTGTTCGTTCTTCTTTGTTTTATTTAATTCTTTTGAAGAGGAATCCACTTGGAGCTCCACTGTGAGGGCCGAGTTTGCCGAGACATTGCTCGCTGGTAGCCTCTGGCTTTGTTTAACCATGCATAATTGAGCCCTCCTCTTGGCTTACTCCCATGGTTGCACCCTTTTTTCATGAGATGGCCAAGAATGCAACCCTCCCCACCACCACCACCACCACTTCAGCCAGCCATCCCTGGAGGACCTCAATCACGCACACAGTCACAAAGTGTACCAAAGCTGCTTATCAGAGAGGGCAGGCCTGCGACGGACTCACTTTAAATGACTCACACGCATGCCAGAAGGGCTGTGTACTCGCTCTGCCACACGTACAGAGGAGGAAGTGGTTAGGGGTCCGTTAAACGCAGCTTTCAGTAAATATGTTGGTAGGGGCCTGTCGTGTCGTGGAGCTCATCAGACTAATCAGACAAGCTCTTGGTGACTCTGACAGATCAGGCGAGAGAAATAATTTAATTAGAGGTGAAATACACAAATCAGACTCTTGTGATTTTGTATTTATTTTATTTATTTTTTGTCACAAGGAAGCGAGTGCAAAATATTAAAATGTAGCAGAAAACCAATGGCTAACGTTACCCACCGACACACAAATGTTCACACATGGCGGCTGCAGCATCATGTAGGGGAAACGTTTGGAGAAGATGGATGGAATGGGAGGAAATTTCAGAAAGAAAATTTACTGGAGGTTGCAATAGGGAGATAAGGCCTTGGCATGTTGTTGCACGGCTTCCTCCGATTTGCGGACTGAAGTAATCTCCACACAAAACAGCTGGTTAACCAGAATAAAAGCAGAGTTTTTAGATCCTCACCTGGAAAGCTAATGAATATTTATTTCTGGGGGTTGGCTCGAACCTTGCCTGAAATAAATCACATTTAACCTGAGAAATGGAAGATTGATTTGTTTCCTAGCTCATGCGGCATGTTTACATCCAGAAGCCGTATTCATTTCGCAGATGCAGTTTTAAATATATATGCTGTTTGTAAAAGTGGGTAGCTGTCTGGAAGTCAGGAGCAGTTCTCATTAGCAGAAAGTCAGAGCGGTCGAGGAGCTGTGTGTGTGTGTTTTTCTTTTTCTTTTTGACATCTTCTATGTAACCTTTCTGCTTTGTTTGGGCTGTTTGGAGCTATGGTTCATTGGATATTTTCCACTTTCCAGACCATTGTCTGATAAGCTAAGAGATGTAGCAGTCTGTCACAATCACCCATGCAACATTATAATCCCTGAAACTTTTCCTTTAATTCAGATGCTTAGAAACTAATATTCCCCTTTTATACATGTCTTAATGCCTTAAATTTCTTTATTATGATAGGTCGTGTCATTGAGTTGCTCATCCAAATTGATTTTAAAAGCTAGCTGTTGCCCTTGTTAAAATTATTGTGATTCGGAATCGTGACGTCGAGCATTCCAACAGATGGGAGGACAGGATGGATGTATTCAGTGCAGTTTGGTTTATGATTGAGCTCCAGATATGAACCAAAGAGAGACGTTCTACAACCAGATCCTTTTGTGGATGAAGTGATTTTAGACAATTTCGTACTGTCAGATGCAGGATTGCACGCTTTCAGGTGCTTAACTGCATTAACTTGTTACAACTAAAACCTTGGGCTTTTGAATTGGTGAAAAAGTTCATCCTGATGGGAAAAGCATTTGTCACGCGTTGAAGTAGGGTTGCAACGATTCGTTGACGTTGTCGACCATAATCGATAATAGAAAAAGTCGACAATGAATTCCATTGTTGACTTTTGTCGCCGGACGTGTTTTTCCAACAGAGTGAGGCATCTCGCTTAATTACAATCTGCCGAGAGTCACGTGCACAATAGCGTAGAGCGGTTACCTACACAGAAATCGCTCGTCCAACACATTAGCAACGCGTAAAAAACTTCTAAAGTTTGGGAGCATTTTTGCCTGGATACGGTGAATAAAAAGATTACTTGCAAGTAGTGATGGGTAGATGAGGCGCCATGAAGCGTTTCAACACATAGCAAAACTGTGTTGATACTGTGTCACTGAATACTGACACCTGCTGGACATTACAAATCCCTACAGGCAACGTAGATAGACTGATTTGATGAACCACTGTAACCAATAACATTTAACTCATTGTATGTTATTGTATATTATATATTGTATTATTTCATGTATTACGTTCAATTGAAAGTATGTTATATTCTTAGATACAGTCAATAAATAATGTGAACATGTACCATAAAGTGAAAATTTAAGTGAATGTGTTTGAAATGAGGATGCTTGTGGACTTGTAGAGGTTTAATAAATTTTTATTCAAAAAAATACGTTTTTCCAACGTTTTGAAATTTAGTCTGTTACGCATTTTTGACTAAGAGTCAATTTCAGCTGAATTTTGAAGCTGAAAAGAACCGGATGAAAGAACGAAATGAAAAACAATTCCCTTATTTTCCGATGTAAGCTCAAAATGCACCCACACTGCCGAAATATTTTGTTTGCCTTGAGGCTCCATAGTTGACGCTGTTCCGAAAAGGATCAAGAATTATTTTGGCAAATGCATCCAATTGACAGATTCGCTTCTTTATAAACACAGTTTTGTGCTTCAGTGTCATTTCGAAACAGTTGCTGTATCGGTCACGTGACTTGCTGAAATACATACGCACACCAACACGGGTTTTGGTCTATGAGCTTGATACATGCACCGACGCATCGGTGTTGCCAGACCCATCACTACTTGTAAGGTTTGCAAAGCATACCTGGCGTATCGAACATTAAAAAAGAACGCATGTTGGGCTCTTGAAACGGAGTCTGACTCGCTTCGGTAACATTGAAGCAACATTCACACCAATACGTTTTGTTTTTGCTGTGCAATATACATTTTCTAAGCATTTTTCCCTTTAAAAGAGAGCTTTAACGTTGTGCCCGACTGTGCCTGACAAACATATTTTAAATTAAATACATGCAGTCTGACGAAGAGAGCCACCATGGACTCCTTTCTACAAAAGAAGCCCCGCAACAGGCGACTGTCCTCACTGAGTCATTATTACAGATGCTGATCTATGATATGAGGCCGCTCGTGGTCGATGGTGCCGGGTTTCTACAGATGATAGCCCAGTTCAAGAGTCCGTGCTTACAACTTGAATTTGTATCTACAAAGTCAGTGGTTAAAACCCGTCAGATTTCAGACTGTTGAGTAAAGTTGTTTTGCAGTTGACCAGTGAACGTACCTCACAGAATGCACTTTGTTTTATTTACCGTTTTGCTGCTGCTTGGTTTACAGGGAAAAAAAATGTTACTTGATTTTAATTAATTATTTTTTTTAATAAATCCCCTTTGCCTGTCCTTAAAAAATGGACAGAGATTTATGTATTTTTGGATTTACGTCTATACTGACTGAGAACTGGGCCGAACTGGTTTCAGATAGGACATTTTTATTTACTTTTTGTATGAATCAGCAGCAAAGTTGAATAAAAGATGCATATTTCATTGAAGTACCCATCTTTCTTGGGTTTATTATCATTTGCCACATAACTAAAGCAATTTCATGCTAAATTTAAGAAAAAATGAATAATTACCCGATTAGTCGACTAATCATTTCAATAGTCGGGGACTAGTCGACAATTAAAATAGTCGTTAGTTGCAGCCCTACGTTGCAGCACATCAGCAGCTGGATGACGCAAAGAAAGTTGACAAAGACGACTCGTTGGGGCCTGATGTGATCAATGTCTGGATCATATAGTCAGACGTCTTGACAACTTTGAGGCTTGTAGTTGTAATTAGAACAATTTCCATCTTCCTGCCTACTACACGTTGATCCTTCAAAGACACAATAAATCACCTAATCTTTATGTCATAACTGTATTCGATTGCCGCGATTAGGCATCAGGCTTCATTCCTTCACCATCTAAAGAAAGATCCTTTCAAATAGTTTCCCAAATCTTTTGAGTTTGCTCTGTACAGATTTACGTGTCTCCCTGAAAAAAGCTAACTTTGATTAAGAAAAGATTTATTTTGACTTCAAATTGGCCATTTCTGTTCAACAGATGGTTCGATGGAAACATCAGTGTGTGCAATAGTTACGTCGCACATGAGTGTTTAGATTGCAGTAATTGTTGGCTAATATATTCCAGGTGTTATGAACTTGTTTTTCTTGCTAGCGTAAGATTTAGCCAGAAAGATCAGTCTTAAAAGACCAGAGGCTCACACTGAACACAGATGACATTGCTCAAAAGGCCGAATTTTAGAGCGTGATGGAAGAACAAACAACTAAAAGCATGACAGAAAAAAAAATAGGCAAATATTGCTCCTGATTTTTATAATTATCGCTATTTCAGGATTTTCCTGTATCTTGTATCCCTCAGCAGCTTGTTTATACTTGTTTTGTATATTAAAGAGCATCACGGAAAAATAAGTAACATTTTTCTCAATATACAAGTTAAATATATTGCTAAATTTATTAGGTGTTAATTTCGGTGTTTTATCAAAATAAGTAATTAAACTAAAAAGTAAGTTGGAATTTTTTTTTTGCTGCAGTGCAAACTTTTTATGCTTTTAAAAAACATTTATATGATAAAAATACTTTTTCAATTTTTCTGTACATACAAAGACAAGTATATTTTTACTCAAGTGTATTTTTTTGAAGCTACCTAAGATAAAGTTTGAACTGACATTTTTATCCAGATTTCATAGTTTGATATTTTGAGTAATTTCTCTCCAGACATACCACATGTTTCCATGGCATTCTTTTAATAAAAAAATTAAAAGAATCAATTAAAGGTTTATATAACCAAATATGCTGCAGATTATGAAGTAAGGTAAGAATTTGGTCATGAAGAGTATCACTAGAAAAAAAAAGGAATACATCGCCTCAGTATGTCAGTTTATTAACACTGCGTATCAAATTCAGGTCAAAGGCGGTAAAGTCTCCAGGACTGGCGAGTAGCTCGTCAAATTTTTTATAGCACTGTAACTTCTTTCACTTAGCCACAGAAACAGCAAGAGGCACAGGGCTGTGAAGCAGTGAAATCTGAGCGGTTAAATGCGCAGGAGAGTGTCAATCCAGGATTACGATTTCTTTTCATATTTTTCAAGAAGGAGATGACGAAGCAGAAGAAGCTTGAAGGTCAAGTCATTGGATTATAGCGGAGCAAGGAAAGAATGCAGCCAACACTGGAAAACAACAACAATAGCTGCAGCCCTGTGGAAATGAGATGAGATTTATGATTTTCAAGTCTCTCTCTGATTACCTTAAATCTCCTTTCATAAGAACCTTTAGGTGTTTGTCAAAGATGTTGTCATACTTGCTGTGTTTAATTAGGTTGAAGCCGACCGTTTCAGTCTTTTAAGGTTTAAAAGAATGAATTCAAAATCAAACATTTTTCTTGTAGTAAATTTCTAAATTTCACCTGTAGATCCGTTTAATGTTTAGACTTGAATTCACTAAAGAGGGAAAAGAAGAAGAAAGAAGACAGACTCCAAAAAAAAAAAAAGAAAGGATAGAAAGTCTTTTCCTGATAAAATATTAAAAGAAAAAACTAACAACTGGCAGAAGGTTGACAATATCAGCAGCAAAGACTGCACCTGGGGACGTTTTAGTCAAATAATACCTCCGCCATGTGACACATCAGTTTTCCTTTATGCTATGAAAGCTGATATCCATGGCAACAGCCTCATTCAAAATGAGTCCATTAGCAGAATGAGGCCCGTTTACTGAATGACCAGATATTTCATGCAACCATTCTTAAGAGGAGCACATGTTGGGTTTTCGAAATTAATAAAAGTTTGTTTTACAAGTGACTAAGACTTATGCATATATCCATCAATCAATTCAGCAAAAAAAAAAAAAAAGCTACCTTGACAGTATGTGTGTCTTATTCTGTTTGGGCAAAATTAGTTTAAGTCACGCATAATTTATACACTTGGCGTTTGAATCCAATTGATCTGGTTTCATTAATTAAAATCAAAAGTACATTGAATTTTTACCCCAAGCAGGGTTTCAATCCGGATGTTAAATCCAGGAGGTTTAACCAATTGCTTTAAGCCCAAAGAGGGGCTTAGTTCTTAAATCAAGCTCCCAGAAGACCCCAAATAAATAGTAAATTCTCAACAGAGCTGATAGATTTAGTATCCACTGCAACACTAAGGATGTTAAGGCTCTCCGCAGCGCTGTCTGGTGACAAAGGGCCAGAGGGATGGGGGGGACAAGAAGGCACAGAGCCCTGCACCCCCCCTTTTTCTCCGGCATTCTCAGTTAGGGGAGCGGGTAGGTTGTGGGTGCTGGAGAGGTGCAGAGGGGCGGGGGGGGGGGTGAATGGGACCAGCTAGTGACCTCAGACAGAAGGAATGTCCCCGTTTGCTCAGTCGGCCCGCTCCCCTAGCAGCGCTCCACATAGTCATCAGAACTGAGGCCATTGTATTCACCTTCCAGACCCCAAACAGCAGAGCAGAGGCCACAGACCAGACCCCCGCTCTGCTCGCCACTTTCTCAGTTTTTCGAAGCGGTCTCTCAAAATCTGACCCCCCCACCCCCCACTACGCTGGCAGTAGTCTAGCAGTTTTAAAAATCTCTCCTATTGTGTGAACAGCATTCCTCCGCATCCACGGCCGGTCTTATGTCTGTGCTTGACTCTGGCCATGCATTCAAAATAAATAAATTGCATAAACTGCATTGTAAGAACGGAGAGACTGGAGTGAGTGGGGTGGATGTGTGGAGGCGCTATCCATGCTGGGAGGACAATGAACCCAGGGGTTGACTCTGGAATACAATTCAATCTGACTAATCCATCAGATTTATGAGATCTGGGGCTTTGGTCCGCCAAGTCATCGCGCTGCCGGAGAAACACGGCCACCGGTACATGAATTTGAATGGACTGTGTGAGATGTGTGGTTGGGTGGGGGGGGGCTGCAGAAGCCGGCTCCCAGCAGAAATTTTCTTTTCTTTGCAAACTTGGATTCAAACGTGGATTCTGGTGAATGAAATCTCAGCCAGAGGAGTTTAGTCTTCAAACTGCTAGAAGCCAAATAGCTCTGAAACTCTTGTTGCTTGTTGCAATATAAACAAAAGTAGTGCCAGTAAATTGAAAAGCGTGGCTTTAAAATATATTTTAGAAGTTCAATTGAAATATGCAGTTTTATTAGTTTTCTAGGGTGTTTTTTTGGCAGTCGTGCACATGAGCAGGGAAGGACACAGCGGGACCTTATTGATTGTGCAAACGTTGTGAATGGAGTTGTGTCAAAATCAATGGTTGCTGTAAGTAGACGGAGCGCTTAAAGCCACCGGTGCCAGCCCCGGCCATCTGCTCTGTGCCAACCTGCCGCTCCAAGGAGCTCCACAGAGACGCGCATGCTACGAGATGCATCGAGACGAACACTCGGATATACTGATAAAGTACTCAGTCATGTGCTTGTCGATACCTGGCAGTGACGTTACGCGCGAGGGAAACCAACAGGATTTTTCAAACATCCTTTGGTAACTAATACATTTGTTGTTTTTGAGGGATCATGCAGCTATAAAATAAGACGCACCATCTGCTGGTTTGTACTCATTCTGCAGCGTAGTTCATTTAGACTTAAAGGTACGGCCGTTGGTCTATTTTCTGCTGAGTTTTCATGGGGTTCGGAGGTTGCAGTGATCTCTGATTAGAGTTGATGTTAACAACAGTCAGTGCTTTATCAGCAGTCAACGTTTCGGAACATCTACAAGGATTTATTCGTTCAAATCCGTTTATTTTTGCTCACAACAAGTGCCACCTTTGTGGTCGACTGCGTGGAACTACAGTAACAGGTGATTTAAAACCTACTTTTCAATCTCCTCAGCCACACTTGTTTCCTCATGATGCCTCGCTCTGCTTCGTTTCATTTTAACAAGCTCGGTTGATTATGACGGTGATTTTTTTTTATTGCAATATGAAACGGAAAAAGTGACTTGAGTTTCTTTTGGAACATCTTTTCGAAACGCTCACGCTAACAGATTGGTTTTGTGGTTCCTGTCAGGGAGGAGGCTGCGAGGGAAGGCCTTCTACAACGTCAACGGTAAAGTGTACTGCGAGGAGGACTTTCTGGTGAGTCCCTGCTTTTTCACGTTTATGCGGTGTCATTTTGAGTGATCGGATGGTGCAGGAGCAAACAGGCTTTCAGTGCCGCAAGTAGAAATCTAATTTGATAACTAGTTACCTCCAAATTTCATCTGCATGATCATTCTAGTTTAGAGGCCCAGGAGGGTCACTGGACAGCCTCTGGTCAAAGACTCAGGGCCCGTCTATTCTGATTTGCAGGGCACACGCCCAGAGATTGCTGTTGTGGTGCTCAAACTGACCTTTACAACAGGTTTAAAGTTGTAGGTCAAAGGCCCAACGAATCAATAAAACTCCAAGCTGCTGAAGTGAAGCTCATTTATGCATGAAGGAGGAAGTCCTCAACGGTTTCTGTAAACGGCTTCACAATCTAGATGAACACATTTAACATGCTGACCGCACTTCCTGTTTACAGACGGCCTTCCCCTTCAAAATTGAACTCGCTGACGTGTCGTGAAAGACTGAAATTCCTGTTTTTGCGCCGCACCATCCCCACTGCTCCGGTGCTGTGGGCCAGTAGACGGGATGAAGACTAATCGCCTTCCGTCTCCCTCCTGTGGCAGAGGCTTGTCTAGCCTGCCATGTCACCCCGGGAGCGTTTTAGGCTATGGCGGTGGGGGTGTGGGGGCCTACTTGTGGCAGATGGTGGATTTAGGGATATAGTGGGGGGGGGGCAGGCAGGCCCACAACACCGGCCACCTCCACCTTGTAGATGCGTCTCCTCTGCCGGGCCCATAGTTGTCATCAGGTCGTGACCTGGCGGCGGTGGAGGTGGGAGGGCAGTCGAACTGCAGATGGTCACTTTATCATCATGATGTGGAGCGTTTTATCCCGTCAACATACATTCAAAATGATTACCTGGAACTGAAAACTACAAAAAAAACAAAATCAAAAACAACGGCTCATGTGAATCAGAGAGCGCAGGAGCTCCCTCTATAGGTGGCTCTGAGAGCGATCCAGCTTGCTGTTATTAAGTATGAGGCACTCATAGCCATTTGACCACTCATAGCTTTGCTGATGGCATAAGTGTCCGAAGTAAAGATATAAACCCTGAGCTTTTCCTTCCCCACAGTATTCTGGTTTCCAGCAGACAGCAGAGAAGTGCTTTGTGTGTGGTCACCTCATCATGGAGATGGTAGGAACTTTCTCTGTCAATACTCTTTGCAGAACAATTCACAGCTTGATTTTTATATGTATGTAACACAAATTAAAGCCTTTTTTTGCAAGTGGAGAGGAAAAACGGCTATAGTAGAAGCGTGGCATGCATTCGTAATCAACCCTGAATGGATTTGTCCGGGCAGCTTACCAGCTTTAGAAGTTACTGCAATGTAAATAGGCTCCACCTGTGTCTAATTTAATCTTGAGTGTAAATACAGCTCTTGTCTGATGGGCTTTTAAGTTCGCTGGAGAACATTAGAGAACGAGCTGATGCTTGAAGCCTTCAACCAAAGGGCAAGTCTGGTGGTAAACTGGTGCCGACACACGCTCCATATCAAGAGCCCCGAGTTTGAGAAAGATCCAAGATTTCCATTTCTCTACGTTCAAAGCCGATAAATAAACAAATTTAAAGCAGCAAAAGGTGTTTCTGCAAACTGTTAATTCAGACGAGCAAATGCATGCCACACTTTGTGTATATCTATTTTTTTTTGTGTGTTGTTTTTTTCATCCCAATGTTTGTGTGGACGCTCAGATCCTCCAGGCGCTGGGCAAGTCCTACCATCCGGGCTGCTTCCGCTGCGTCGTGTGCAAGGAGGGTTTAGATGGCGTGCCGTTCACCGTAGACGTGGAAAACAACATCTACTGTGTCAAAGACTACCACACGTGAGCTAAGCAACCCACCGCTTGCTGCGGTTATGAGGCGCTGCGATGGCAAACAAGAGGTTGTGTCGGGATGTCTGTTGACGTTGGTCGGGTCCACTGTTGTCATGGTACCAGTTAAGGAGAGTAATCAAACGTGATGAGGCTCATGTTGTAATTCCCGGTCTCTTTTCAACGCAGGGTTTTCGCTCCCAAGTGTGCTTCATGCAACCAGCCCATCCTTCCAGCCCAGGTAAAAAGCAGGTTGAGCTCATTTAAAATAAACAAATATTTCAATAAATGCCTCATTGTGTCCCATAATCACTGACACCCCCTTATAAAATAAATACAAAAGTAGATAAATCTTTTTTTAAATAGTTTTTATTCACCTTTAAAAAAGTCTTGAGAGTTGGAAATCTAAATTTTTTTTTGGTTTATCCAAATAATAGCTTTTTTTTTATTATTTGGATAGCAGTGACTGTTTTGTTTGATAAATAAAGCAGATGCAATATTAATCATTAGAAATGCAGTGTTTTTATCTGGACCATCCACATATCCATATTTATCAGAATATGTAGAAACCAGTTATCAGGGGACTCTTAGAATATTTTATTTTCGTGTACAACACGAAATAAAGACTGATCGGTATCACAGTCGGACACGGTGCTGAGCAACTGGTGTTAAATGGAGGTTCTAAGACGTGCATGATCTATGCTATTTGCTCTGAAAACATTGAGTAACTAAAGTAATTATTAATACATCATTCATAATTCGGTGGCTAATTTCTGTTTAAGATGTTAAATTGATGTTTAAGACTCTTTACCCTGATGATGCTGATCTCTCCTTAGGATGCAAAGTTCTACTTTTTTTTACTTTAAACTGTCTTATATTAGCTATTAGCATGGATATTATTACAATGCCGTTTTCATGAGGATATTTAACTAATGTAGGGCTTACTTTAACTTTAAGATCTAAGGTTTGCTCTCTCTCACTCTTTAGCAGCCAAAATGAAGTATTGGGACTAAAATTGGTTTCAAATCCATCTTTACATCCCTGATTCCCTTGAGTTCATTTTAATCAACCTTCTGCTATTACAAATAGAAAACACCTCTATCCCGTAATTTGATAAAAGAATGCGGTCAGTGGAAAACGTAGTGCTTACTCAATGGAAAAAAGATCTGATTCTTACATTTTGACACCCAGTCAATCTGAAATCCTTTAGATTCTGGTCACAAAACCAACAAGATATTTTAGTTTATAAGTTGGAGGCAGCAGGTCACCTTAATAAAATGTTTTATTATCTGATGTTAAGGGAAGACCTAATTGTTAGTCTGTTCCTGCAGGGTTCTGAAGAGACCATCCGGGTCGTGTCTATGGACAAGGACTACCATGTGGAGTGTTACCACTGTGAGGTGAGACACACACACACACAGACACGAGTAGCAGGGGCCGCCCGTGAAAGTCTTGTCTCAAGCAGGGACGAATTGAGCATCAGTGATGATTCAGCTCTCGTGGCTGCTGGAAGGAATGAGACTACAAATACACAGCTTGGCCTCACTGGCGGCCACTTAAACTGCTCTCAGTCAACACTGTGAACCTGTCTGGGAAACCAGAAATCACAGCCGATTGCACCACTGAGAATGAGTCGTGGTTACGGACACTAACCTGAGGTCTCAGCCGAACATCGTGACTCACAGACGGAGTACATTCCAGCCTCTCGCTTCATTCTCAGCTGGGGCTTTGTTGTGAAACCTCTTCACACCGTCTGCCGTCTCATAATTTAAGAATGAACAAAAGCAGCAATTGTTTTAGGGTTACATCTGCACTGTAATTATCATTATTTTTTCGCCGTAGCAACTGGATAAGACATTCTGGAAATAGATCACAACGCCAGCAGGCGTTAATCATTCATCCGAGGTAGTGCAGGCAGAGACTGAAGTTCACAGTAAATTCATCACATATAAGGAAATACGCCACCCATGCTGTTAATTTCACATGAAACACAGGGTCGATTAGGATTCACACATTAAACAGTTTATGCATTCAGCTCTGTAATTAAATCTTAATTTGTTCACATAGCAGACTCATCATGAGTTGAGCAACTTATCACTCTGGTTTCGATGCAAGAGTGCAAGAAGGGAAGCTATTGTTCAAAGAAAGCTGTATATATTTGCCATTCTTCATGTCCAACGCTATTAAAGGCATATCTGCAGGACATGCAGTTGTGATTTTAGAAAAATTGTTGATCTGCAAAGTATTAACTCAATGAAAATAAATGCACATACAATTCGCAGGTCTTTATTCATAACATAATGTAAACACTTCAAAGGTTTCTGGTGATCCTTGCATTTAAAATTTACCTCATAAAGCAAGTATTTAATGTGAGCGTTGACCATCTTCGTCTTTTTTCGTCAGGAATGTGGTCTTCAGCTGAATGACGAGGAAGGCCACCGCTGTTATCCGCTCGAAGGTCACCTTCTCTGCCACAGCTGCCACATCCAGCGACTCCAGTCAACGCTGCCCGCCCACGCGCCCCCGAGCTACCCCCTCCATGTGACTGAACTGTAGGCAGGAGACCTAGCGCCACCTCTAAGAGGATCCAGGATGAATCAGGCACACCCAGAGGACCCATGTGAAATCCCACCATTTGACCTTTTCACCCCGTTAAGGACGTGGCTCCTGGATTTGTAGCGTTTTGACTGAAGACCTCCACTGCAGTGCTGCTGTCGCCCGAGAACAAGCATGAACGTTTTTCTCACCCCGGGCAGCTTTTTTAACTCTGAAACCGAGCCCCCGCGAAAGGCTATGCAAGGCACACCCAGCATCACGAACGCGAGGGGGCGGTCGAAGAGCAGACGCTACGGGCGCACTGTAGCACCACCAGCCCCGAGAACCTGACGTGACATTCCGAGTGGATGTCCAAGGTGACACCTCGAGAGATTCACAAGCAGTGTCTTAATTAGCGAGTATGTTATGGACAGACAGGAAACCTTTTAGATGCACATAGGTTGTCTTTTTATATACGAGTATATATTTCGCAGAGGTTTTCCACATAAGATCCTAGATGTAGATTGTATTTTTTTATCCATGTGTAAAAATCGGAGGTGTAACCGAAGCCTCTGCAGCTTTTTTGTCTGTTGCATTATTTTTCCCCTCCAGCCTCTTCACGTCAGAGATGTCCCGCGGGGAGCAGACGTGGGTCTTGATAGCACTCGGACGGAGCTCATTTAGTTTTAAATTTGTCCCCGTCGAGATGATGATGTTAAACAAACCTTTGATTAATATTTGAATTCAAGAACTGGCTGAAATGGATCGGGAACTTTCCAGATCACAGCTTTTACCACCCAAATAATCACGAAGCACCTACTTAAAGTTGATTAAAACAAACTAACATGCCCCCTTTGCAAATATGTTTCATTCACTGTTACTTTTGTCATATGACCACATAGCGCATGGCCATAGAGCTTCCCTCACTTGTCCACTATTGTTTGTACATTAAAATATTACAGGTTTTCCCCCCAGTAATTTAGTTGCAAATATTAAAACTCTCGTTTAGATTCATTATAAAAAGGGTGTTTCATTTCGGCATTTATTTGTGTTCATTTTAAAAGCGAAGAAAATCCAGCCTAAACTGTACAGTACAGAGCATGCTCTCAAAAGTTGCATTAATTTAATTTGATGAGCAAGGAGGAGATCAGCATGTAGAACAGCAGAGGCATGAAGGAAGGATGCGTTTTCCTCCCACTTCCCTTCATTATAGTGTAGATATGGTGCTCAGCTGATAAAGTCACAAAATTCAGTTTCTTAGAAAATTTTAATGTTACATAATAAAAAAAGGAAAATAGATTTTTCATATAGAGACTTTATGTGATGGCTCACATTGTAAAGGCGAATTTGGTTCAGCTTTCAACGAGGGTCAGAAAAAAAAGAACTCAATGGTGAAGAAGCTCACTGTTTGGGTTATATCCAGCTGTATTAGTGGATAGTTGAGTGGAAGGAGGAAATGCGTGGTCACGCAGTGATTGAACAACTCCATAGTACTGAGTACAGATACTGTACAGTGCATTATTAACCATTTCTCTCCTAAAATGTATTTTCCGATTGGTCGCATGTAATAATTTGCCACAATTCTAGTTTCCAAAATTATACTCCCTTGTTGAGTAAAGGAGCCTAAATAAAAGTTTGGCTTCTTTGCTGAACTTTTTTATATTTTTTTTACTAAAATAAAAAAAACATCCTTTTAATGGTGGTCTAACTTATTGGTCTAATTCATATGAACCACCGTGTTCTGCATAAAGTCTGCTGATGTGGCAAGAGGGGACACTGGAAAACATGGAGCTGCTGGTCCCACCCATGTGTTTCTTGAGGGATCTCCATCTATCCTTGCTGATCATGTGTACGTGTGTGCTCGCGATCACAGGCACTTATGTGTTGCAGCACGCGCGTGTGTGTGTGTGTGTGTGTGTGTCCATAGGAAGGAAGCAGATCATACTAAAAGGCAACACACAACATCGAGCTGTTTGTTTCCCGATGTAGTCTTGTCAAAGTGTTTTTGAAGTATTCCTTTTTTATGTTGATTCCTCTATGACACATTCCTTGCTTGTCAATGGTTTGAAACCAGAATCCGAAAGCAGCTACGTAGTGTGTTTGTGTATTAGTGGCAGGACCCTGGCACATGCGCAGCGTCCAAGCACAACGGCCCCCGATTATCGGTTGAACTCTGACGACGACGTCAAAAGGTGCTGCAAACCCCCAACTTCCTGTGACCGGTGCATCAAAACGTTCACTGTAGCCAGCCGCCAGCCATTGTGTGCATACACTGACCCATACTGTAATGCTGTAATACGCTCAGTTGTGTGTGTATATATATATATATATATATATATATATATATATATATATATATATATATATTACCTAATGTGTTTAAAACAGTGAGGGAAGACAGGAGTCGTTATGTGAATGTAATGTTTGTAAAAGCGGAGAAGAACGTGACTGCAAACGTCACGTTTGACCTAAATTGTCCTGCAAGATTTCCTGCAAGATCCAAGTAACGTGCTGTACTTGAAGACTCGGGCATTCTATGAAATAATCTTAACATCATCACCCAAGAAAAACAATGTAACAAGACAGATTGTATCCCTTTTAAATCTTAAGTCTTAATTTACTTCTTTTTTTTATTTTAAGTACTACTTTGGTTTGTATTTCAAAAAGAGGCTAGTTTTGATTAATTATTTTTTTTGTGTGCTCCAGATCACTTTGAAAGAGATCCCTGTTAGTTCCATTAAGCACATCTCAACACCTGTCACATCTTTGTTTTGTTTTTCATAATGTTTTGATTACCTAGATGGTTCATTTAAAAGAAAAAGAAAAAAAGGAGACTAGATTTATTTATCTAAACGTGAAAAAGGTCTAAAGTTATTTAATGTATTAAAATCGGGACGTATCATTTAACTGTAGATGATATAATCTGCTTTTTTAATAAAGTGGTTTTGTAGCTAACTGTAACAAGAGTTGTGTTGTTGTTTTTTTGTTTTCCTATTTTCAAACCTTGCTTAGTTAAACTTCAGATAAAAATACAGTGCTTAAAAATGTTTTCACACATTTGATCAAATTACAAGGACAAAGATGCGTTTTTTTAATGTTTCATAGAATGGACTCACCTTTTACTAGTATTTGCAAGTTCTTCGTAGAAGACTCTGAAAATCTTGAATTCAAGAAGTTGTAACTGTAACAACCTTCTCTGTGATCTGTGCCGGATTCCGTACTCATCCTGATGTTGTTCCTTAACAAATGTTTTCTAATCAGACACCTTGCTGGGATACAATTGAAATAACATTACCACCGGGTGGCCTATATTTATCATTTGTGATATATGAAGGTAACTGGTTGCGGTAAATTGTATTTAGTATAATGAGAACAAAGAGGACTAAATACATCTGAATTTTGTACGTTTACTATTTTGCTTCCCCTTCGCAATTGAGTCCTTTCTGGTGTTGCTCTGTAAAGAGATACAAGATAATATAATAAATGAGACGTATAATAAACGAATATCCATACCTCATAGAGTTTGAGCACAGACCTCAGAAAGGAAAAATTTAGCAGGTCACTTCCAAACTAGTGGATTTCTCATTAGTTTCTTGAAACTTTTTATTTAAAGTTATAGCTCGCCAGCTACTCTAGTCTTATAAATATAAAAAAAACTGTATCTTTGCAACTGGATCCCCTGTCATTTCTTACGGAGCACCAGTTTTGAAAGAACTAGCTTCCTTAGGTCTAGCCTCGGTTGAGAAAAACATTCTTACGCAAAGCTTATGTTAGATGAAAAAAAACTGCTCGCTTAGTTATTAATATAGAGGTTTTACTTTAAGGTAGAAATACAGTGTTTCTTGCAGATATGCGATATCGTTGGCCCTGACAAGAAAATATCTGCATAGCATTGATGCAAAAAGCAAGTTGGATTGTAAAGCTAAGGGATCGTAGTCCAGATTCCCTCTGTCAAGGTGATGACAAGCAAAATTTAGGTCGATGTGATTAAAAAAAGTAAAGTTTGGGATCAATATTGAGAATATAAAGTCTGGTTTTTACTGTTAGTTTTTACTGTGTTAGATATTATGTTTTATTTAGAAGTTTAAAACCTCGAAGGTAGTCAAGTAACAGAAAAAATGTATTTGAAAAAAATCTGTAATTGCAACTGAGTGAAACGTAGCATAATTTTGATCCTAGCAGTAGTCATTGTGACATTATGCTGTGTAACAAATTTTGTTCATTTACTGTGTACAGCTTTTTTTTGTAGAGCAGAGAAGTTATTTAAGATATATTATGTCACCTTAAAATTGTATTCAGAAACACTTACAATCCCAAACCTCAGAGATTATATTTATTTTCTAAATCAAATGGCTTTATCATTGGTAATTCCCAAAAGTCTCTTTAAAAAGTTTTGTTTTTACATGCATTTTTGCATAAATTATTTCAGAGTTTAAACTTTCCTGGAACTTCAAATTATTAATTTATAAAATTTTGTGGTCCTGGTATAAATAATGCTCCACACAGACACATCAGATCTCTTCGCTGCTGACCACTGGGATGGTTGACTGCAAGGGAGGCAAAATAACCATAAATGACAAATCGGCACCCATCCATATGAGGAAACGGTTCATAAGGTATTTTGTTACAACCGGCTATAGTCATTGGATGGGTATGAGTATGTTGTTTTGGGTAACCGGATTCAAGCACTGGATTGTTGTGATAAATGAGAAACTGCACCCCTGTGGAGCAGCATTGTACAAAGTTTGGGCTAACTGGGGCATGAAGAAGGTTTATAACCGAGATGCTTTTCCCAATGTTAGGTATAACTTAACTAAGACATGAATCAGGCCAAGGCTCATGAATCTAAAGGTTGATGGGGCCCCTGATCTTTAAATGCATTACACACTGTGGTTCTTTATACAAAAGAACCAGATAATAAATAGACCAAAAGGACTAAAAACATCCCTCTACGCTGTGCCGGGACACCAAGATGGGGAGGATGAAAATTACAGGAACCAAACTCCACGTAACCAAATGCTTACAAAGGGGTGTGTTTGATACCAAAATGGGGCACTAAGCATGTCAGATGATGCAATTTTGACACAAGGTTCCCCACTTTGTATGGTGCCATAAAAACAGAAATTAAAATTAGAACATCAAAAATATCACAAAGGGAGAAAACATAGCAATGGTGAACCGTCAAGAGAGTTTCCTATAAGTATTATTCCAACAACTTGTTCTGGTGGACAGATCTAAAAGTGGGGTTTGCTTCAGTTTCAGGACAGTTTGTTGGAAATGTTGTAGTTCTAAATACCAGAAAGTTGTGAAGAGGGGAAAAAAAACACAGCAATGAGTTAATGACAATGTTTTTTTCTGCTGTAACCTCTTGAGGTTACAGCAGAAAAAAATGTTAGCATTTAGAAACAGTGCAATCTCATTGCATTCCAGTGCTATATTTGGCTTTATGATTGGACTGTTTTGCTGCTTGCAGCATGGATATCTCTCTGAAGACTCACAGAAACCTTTCTCATCTCAGTGTGTTGTGTTTGGCTTCCTTTCCATTCCTTCTTTTCTAGAAAGCACTGGAAAAAGAAAAAGGCGTTTTTTCTTTTCTGCCAGATGGTTGGAGTAGCCAGAGTGCTGCATTGTTCAAAGTCGATTTCCCGGATTCTCTTAATCCAACTGATATTAAACCTTTGTTTCTTTGTTAATCATAAAAGGTACCAAGAAGTATCCTATGGATCTTTAGTCCTCGTAATGCATCCTTTTTGAAGCTGCAGAAACCTTCCTTAGTCTGTCTCTTGGTCTGACCTAAACATTTACGCTTAGATTTCATTTATTATCTTTAACTCAAAGGGCATAGACACACAACAGAGATGACTGATTGAAGGAAGGGACTCCAGAAGTCAGATTTATTACGGTAAAATGGTCAGAGTAACATTGTCGGTTACAGGGTTTCAGCTCGAGTTAATTAATTATTCCAAATAGCACTTCTTTGCTCTGCGTGAGGTTTATTTTTAGACCTGCGAGCAGAGTATTCACACTTTTTTAAATGTTATTTCCATTATTTAAGCAGGTAAAACCCTATTGAGATCTGGATCTCGTTTTCAAGAGGGAAAGGGACCTGGTGTAAAACAATAAAAACTATTTAAGAACTGTTACATTGTTTCATAAAATCTTGTTTCCTATCTAAAAGAACCGCTCGAAATATGTCCAATGAAATAATTTCCGACATCTTGACTTCCGATTGGAGTTGATTCCATGTTGTAGGAGGCAACACACTGAATGCTTGCTTTCCTTTTTCAGTTCGAACATGTGGAACATGTATAAGAATAATGTTGTTAGAGCGTAAAGAATAAGAACTAAAAGATCTATGTAAGAGAGATTTTAATATGCTGGGGTTAGGCCGAGTACAGATTTATATATCTGTATCATCAAATGATTGCTTCTCCGTACACTTAAAGGAGGCCATTCAGCCTTTGCAAAAACAAATCACAATGATGAGTAAAGCGTCTACTACCAGTTATAAATCTTAATGCACAATGATACACATTGTTCAATGATTGAAGACATTTAGTCGAAGCATTCATATATAAAACATCACCATAATCCAAAAGTGGCAGGAATGTCGCTGCTACCAATTTACTTCTGGCTTTGAGTGAGAAACAAGATCCATTTCAATAATAAAACCCAATCTTCATTTTAAACGTTCATAATAGATTTTCTATGTGATTTTTAAAAGAAAGTTCTTTATCTAGAATAAAACCAAGATAGTTATAATTACAGACAAACTCAATTTGTGTACCTACAGCAGTGGTAAGCAATAGAGGGGTCTCTGGTAGTAGGACTGAGCCTTGAGGCATGGCATTTAAAATAGTGAGAATAGAAGAAGCGAAGCCAGCAAATTGAACTCTTTGGGTTCTGTTTGACAAGTAATCAGCTATCCACATGTTAGCTTGATGGGAGAGCCCAATCTTGTGCAGAATTTCAATTAAAAGCATGTGGTTTACGGTGTCAAATGGCTTTGATAGATCAATAAACAAAGCAGCACAATGTTTTTTGTTGGGTAAGATCATTAAAATCCTTTAAAGTGGCAGTAACAGTGCTATGTTTTTTTCTAAAACCAGATTGTACATTTTGTAAAACACTATTTGAATCCCCAAAAAAATCTTTAATTGATCTGCAACTTATGTTTCAACATTTTTTGCTAGGATACACAGTTTAGAGATTGGTCTGTAATTGTTTACTTGTGACGATTCCCCACCCTTAAATAGAGGCAAAACAAATGCTGATTTCCAGACACTAGGGATTTTGTTTGAGATTAGACTTAGATTACAAATATGAGATAATGGGACAACACATTATCCAAGCATTGGAAAATGTTAAGAAAAGGGACAAAAAGTGTGGTAGGTAAATGAAATTTACTTAAATGGCTACTTAAGAGCACTTGGCTTCAAACAAACAAAATCTATCATTGTTGTATTTATGAACCACTGGTCTGCAGATTGCCGGAGATGCCGATATATTTTATGCGAGCGTACATGAAAGTGCAGTCTGCCCACTCGCTGTGAGAGGAACAGTGGCGTTTCAGAGCGAGGAGCTCACTGGTGTTAGTTGACAGCTCTAACAGTCGACGCACAAAGCAGCCTTTATGCATACAAGGGTTCCTCCCTGTGACTCAGGGAGCTCTGTGTGTGCACACATGTGCGCCTGTGTCCGAGCTGAGGCGATGCCCCCCCAATGAATCTGCTGCTATGAGGGGAGCTCTGTTACACAACACAAGACAGATCCAGAACACCTTCCCTTGTGCAAACATAGGTACCTCTGATCAATAGGAAAAAGGTGAAAATAGGCTTGCTACGGGATTAACTCATGCATGCCGAATATGTGGGTTGTGACCTTTAAAATGTCAGCCTCTAAGATGTTGTGTCAGTCTGTCTCTTCATTTAAAAGCCCCCAGGATGGAATTGTTTGACAGGTTTTGTTACAAACAGAAAGATTTCTTGTTAAGATTTGGCATTTTGCTTTCTTTGTTTATGAAAGTAAAGCAAAAGTTTAATATGCATCCTGATTTATGGGCTGTTCTGTCTGGACCATCGCTAATGATATGCGCTCCTGGCTATTTTAATTTCCTCCTGGTAAACATGTTTAAGAAATTCTGTTTTTTCCGTGCGCATCTTCTCTTGGTTTAATCATAGTTTCTATTTCAAAAGCATGCAACACCAGTATCATTTTCCTCGAGGTTGTAATCCAGTTGGTGACTCTACAAGCTTTATTTATATAATAGAAAGAAAAAGAAAAAGAAATATCTAAGAGCCCAAACTTTTAAATAGGAAGTTTTCTTCAGAAAATTGAGATACTTTAGCAATAATTGAAACCTCCATCATGGTTTGATGCTGGTATAATCAAAATCAAAACTATTTTATTTATCCCCATGGGAAATTAAATGGTGTTGGAGTAACTCATTTAACTAAGGAGTTGTTGTAGTTGGTGATGCCTGTAATACAAGCACTGCCAATCCTCCTCCTTTCCTTTTTCCTGCTACTCTTTAAATCCTAATCTGCTCTTATAGTCAGGAAAGCCGCCAGAGAGACGTTGGAGTCGGGGATATGATCTTGTGGCTGTATCTCAGTAAAACACATACTACTGCATTCCCGATAATCTGGCAGAGTCCTTGTCATTGGGATTGGAGTTCATCCAGCTTGTTAGCTAAAGATCCCATGATGATGGATGGGTTTGAAATTTCTCCTTCCTCTTTCTCTCCTCTTTTATCCTGCTTTGCATCCACGACGCCTCCTTTTTAACTCCTCTGAGATTTCTGGCTTCAGTTGTCGTATTATTTCTGCTTTTCCAATGTTAATCAGCTGCTTCCTGTTGTTAACCACCATGTTGGTATGGTTACACATCAGAACAAGAGAGTAACATTTATAGAAGTATTTAGAAAAATCAATCCAGCTGTACAGCATCCAAAACAACAAGAAACAAGTTGTCCAAAAAATATTCTAGGCGAGTTTGCAAGATCCGGCAAGTGTGATGGGTGAAAATGTCAATTTAGTATCAAAATCAGGGAAGCAACATTTTAAGTTAATGATTGACATTTAAAAAATATTTTGTTTTGTTTTTCACCAATGCTGAACTAAATCACATCCATGAAAAAGCCATTGAAGCAAGTCTGAAGGTGAAAACAGAAACCCACAGCCACATTGTTGACAACAAAAGCCAAGCAGTCACGTCAGCTGGCATTGAATTTCTGATCACAAGTAGAGCGAGCTGTAACACAAAAAAGATGTGACTTCCCGCTATAAGTGGAAACAATACCTGAATAGTGATGCATTGTTTTTCCAGCCAAATCAGAAGCAGGCTCGGGAGTAGTTTGTATTCTTTTTTTTTTTTTTTTTTTATGTATCTCAGAAGAAACCAGATGTTGTTCTGTTTATGCTTTTGTTTATAGCAAATTTAAATGTAGCAGAAAGATATTTGAACTGATTTCTGTTAAGAAAAAAACCAAAACTGTTTTCTCAGTGAGCCAAACAACTGACCTACGGACATCCTTGCAAACACAAGTCCAACTATCTCATAGTTTGACAAGGAAAAATCAGGAGAAGAGTGAGAGTAAATCAACAATTTATATTATAAAATCATTGTTACATGTTAGTATTTTATAGGAAGCCTGAGGAACATGTGGTGAGCTGATGTCCCAACAGGCTTTACTGAACTCCAACAGGCTTCTTATGCTGTAGTGTCCTGAGCTCTGCCCACGTACTTAACTTATTCTTTATATAACCCTTGTAGTCGTGGGAAAAAATGAAGCTACACTTGACACTGGCTCTTCTTTTTTTTTGTTACATTCTCCAGGGTTTCTCTGTCACTCTTGTCGATTGCAGCCTGAGGTCAGAGTAAGAGCTAATGGTTGCAGAGCTTTGATTTACCCTAAAAAAACAAAAATGTTTCTTGAAGGTACCTGGGAGGGGAAGACAGCCAGTTTTATGCACAGTTGTAAACATCCTGTTGAATCTGAAACTCAAACAACAGTGGCTGCAGGCTTTCTTCTTGGAGGTCGGCTTTGGATTCTGTTTGACACACAATGGAAGAACGGAAGCAGATTCGTTGCTATTTTACCTGTTTCTACTTCCGCTTTGCACCAATAATAAATGTTTTTGTAGACGTGTGCATTAATTTATAGGTTTGTAAGTAAGTTTTCATAAAAACAACTAAATCTTATGTATAATTTGACTTCCTCTGACCACTGATCTTTACCTCTATCAGACCCTATAAGAGCTTGCTTGTCCACTCTTGCATGTTGTAAATAAAGCAAAGGCTTACAGTATGACCATGTCCTTTGAGGTATTTTCTGGGGGTTGCTGCGAGGGTATGGGGTACCTGGGTTGCTTTCAAGTGTTTTGCATAACTAAAGCCAGACGCGTCTCTGCATTCTAGGCACAAAGTTGGGCTTATCCTCAGCACTGGTTGGCCTGTGCCAGGGCTGTCCCTGCAGTGATTCAGGGCTTAGTCATGGAGAGAAGGGTGTCCGGTTTGAGAACCACAGGGTAAAAATATTTACTAAAAGGATAAAAAAGTAATCATGTGTCCGATTGGTCACTGAGCTTTTAGGTAGATAAAAATTCCCTAGAACCCGCCAGTCAGACGCTGTTCTTCTCAATCAGAAAAAAAAGATGTATTTCTTCCTCTGATTTGGAGGTCAATTTCTGCCTCAAGCTGCAAAAGCTAATGTATCTTGTTGTCTTTTTCATGAGTGATGGTACCGCAGGATGCAGTGGGTAGTGTACAGTAGTGAAGCAAAAGTGTTTTTGCTTTGGAATGACCATGATTTGCAAGAGAAAATAAAAAACCCAATGCAGTTCCTGTCAACGTTTTACTTTTGCTCAAATCATCATGGACATCATATGCCTTGATTACTTAAATCAAAAGTTGGCACATTTTTTAAAAGGGTAAAAATTAAGTGCCAAAGTATTGATAGATTTTTAGATATTGCAAACCACTCAGCCCATCTGAATTATTATCATTAAGTATCATCCAGCCATGAATTTCTATAGGAGAATTCCAGCATCTGGTTTTATAAGAGACAGCCATGATAAACCTTGTTAAAATGTAACTTTATTTAATGGTTTGATAGGAACTACTTATCTTTAAGAAACCAGAAAAAGCTTTATTACCAAGTACGGTTTTGACATGTAAGGATCGGAGTTTTCTGCACCACCCTAGGTTGTCCACAGGAGGTCAACAGAGTTCCAGTCTGGCTGGACCCCCGGTCTTACCGGTGCTCCTGCACAGGTTGGCCTCATCTCCGTGACAAGCTGAGCCGTACATAAGGAGCGGTGGATCTGCTACTCGTCTACTGAGTGTTGTGTTGCTAACCACTCACGTTCCTTAGTGTCAGTTTCCTGGACTTCTCTAGTTAAGATTTCAGCAAGTTGCTTAATGTTCTTGTTGGTTTTGTTTCTGTAATCTCTCGAGTAATTCTAGTTTTTTTGTGCTCTCCAGTTTTCCAGACTAACCTCCGTTCCGTTGATCTCCACTGGTCATCTCCATCCACTTCTGGTCACTGCTACAGTCTGCTCAGCTCGATCTGCACGCTCCAGTCACATCCATCCAAGACTGCAGCAAACTTCTGGACAACCTACCCACCGGAGCCTCATCAGATCTCAGGCGCTCTCAGTCTCCATGCCGTCATCAACCTCAGATTTCCAAGTAAGACTCACTCCTGCCGTCACAATCTGTCCCAGCCTCAACTCACTATCTCTGTCTTCATGACAGAACATCTAAAAGCATGAGCATTTACGCGTTCAGGTAAATCACAATAAAAAATAAAAATCTAACCCTGACAGAATTTTGGAGCCCTAGTGCGCAGCTCGCAGAGACCAAGGTGGGCTACCCAAGGCGCAGGAGAATCTCAAACTCAACAATCGCTATAGTGTAGTAAGATAATTTTAAGCACTGCAACCATGTAAAGACTTAATATATCATTGGAAAAGGTTACAAAGTTAACTTGAACGAATGTCCAACCCAGTGAGCGTATTCTTTAACAGGCCACTGCCAAAAAGAAGGGCTTTTGCTGCAGACAAGAGCTGCTGTTTATTTATCCTGAAGGCTGTGAACGCAGCACTTACGCCTGTTTCTCATTTTCTTAAAATAAAAATTCCCCACAGAAAATTACAGAATACGATTGTTTCTTCCCTTGTCCCCAAGCTTTACCATCTAAGAGATTTCTCTTTAAAAGTGGATGCACATGAGACAAAAATGACATCAAATAAGTGGCTTTTGTGCATTTGGATATAAAACATCAAAGTAAAAAAACACTGCACCTGTTGCAGACCACAACTTTCCTTGAAGCTTGCTAAGAAGGAGACCCAATGATGGCCCAACTCAACTTTTTCCAAAGAAGCCTGCAGGCTGACAATGTGGAATTTTGAAAAGGTTTAGCTAGCTTGACAGTGCATGTTCAATGAATGATAAGGAAGAGGAAAAATATGTACAACAGGCAACGAAGAAGAAGTCTCAATCTTTGAGCAGCCCTCCAGGTAGACAGAAATGAACGAGGGAATCACCATTGATGAAGATGATCCAATAGCTTGGTGGAAAATGCTGGGAAAACCTGTCATCTGAGAACTGTTGGTAATATTGTTCACCATTTTTGCCTTGTCAATGAATTTATGAGCTTTTTTCTGTAAGGACTAGTTTCCTCTTATCTTCTTGCTATAATTCTGTGTTTAGACTTTAATAGTTTTCTTATTCATTTATTTATTAAGAATGTGCCAAACAGAACTTTGTGTTTACCATTAAAAACAAAGTCACGTGTTATTTTTTTCTGTGGTATTTGTTTTTGCTTCCATAAACTTCTTTTTAAAGAAACTAAATAGGACCAAAAGTAGCCATTGAAGGTCACAGTACTATTATTTTTGGTGATACTCGTGGCTATTATCACTAACATTAACTCAGTAATGCCAACATTATTACGCAACGCTATTATTAGCACTACAACGCTAACAGCAACACTAGGCAGCAAATGGAAAAACCTAATTAGGCCAGGTGAGAGCAGACAGATGGGTGTGCCGACTTGCCTCCTGGTCAACACTCAGACTCTGAGAGTGCAGGTACAAAACACATACGCTTCCCTTTTCCAGCAGATGAGCAGTAATAACTCATTAGAGACGGATGGTGGTGGTTATCGTGACTAACTCGGGGGTTTTCTGTATCTTGTTTCAGAGCTGGAGATTTTTTTTAAAAGCGCAAGTTTGACTTGAAGTAATGCACCGTTGCTTGGCAACAGCAGTGAAAACCCGGCAGCGTCTGGGGGTCTGCGATTCTTTTTTAACTTTGTGTTTGTCCTCATGCATGCTCTGTAATCGTACCCAGCAGAAGGTTTAATGAGACAATACAGCATGCAGTTTCAGGCATACTGGTACCATGGATCCAATTAATAACTATTTTATTACTGAACATATGTATGCATAATCATAATAGGTAGTCACTTGTTTTAGTGAGAGAGGAAGTTTGACATGTGCTTTCGAACCGTTTACTGTAATGATGTTTAGATGAAGTGCCAATGAGAAGTGGACTGTGATCCAGATGCTGTTTGTTTTATGTCTCTAAATGGATGCGGTGGAGTCTGGGGACCTGTGGGGAGGAAGAAAGCACCACAGACGAAATGAACTTTGCACTTTTGTTCCAGCAAATGATCATTTCTGGGGAGGCCAACCTGCTTCCCAGGAAATAAACCAGGCACTCTGGTGCCATCTAGTGAAAGCCTGGTTAATGAAGCGCGATAGGCCCTCTTGCTCATGCTGAAGGTGCGTAGAAAGCAACTCAGCCTTGAGAGTGTGACTGAGGATCTGCTAAAATATGTTTATTATTAAACACAAACTCCTGTAGCAGCAGAGACAGTGACAGAATGATTCCATCTGCCTACGACAACAACACACTACATTTTGTGACACAGCAAAGGCAACACTACACTGTAGACAGTCACAATATTAAAAAATGGATGTCAAACATCCAATACATCAGCGCGACTGCGTGGGAGTGACCATCTGCCTGTGCTTGCCTCCAGTGCATGCAGATCCTGAACTGATCGGAAGGTTAATGATGCTCAGGGAAAGCTACAAACTCAGGCAACATTTTTCTTGAGGAAGTTGATGAGTCCGTTGGTGGATGAGTCGTGGGACTGGACCTCTGCGGCGTCCTTGAGCTCTGGCTCTATCTTCTTTGCGAGCTGTTTTCCCAGTTCCACTCTGTTGGTAGAATAAGAGATAAGAGGAAAGGAAGTCATTAAATGTGGAGATGCTTATTTCAGATATTTTTAGTATCTTGTAAGACTTTTAAACAGAACTGTACCACAAATTACCAGACTGGAAAAAGTGGAAGAAATACCAAAAAGCGTTGCAAACATCTTGATTTTTTGCAGCTATTTTGTGTCCACTGTTTTTTCATTGTTGCACAGAATTCACAAATACATGCAAATGCAAGCATGTCCATCAGATCTAGGAGACGGCAGCAAGTTGCACCTTATTTACCAAACATACACCAAAAATAGCAGATATGTAATGTAATCATCATATTCCTCTGATTCCATTTCCTTTAAAAGGCTTTCATTAAAAGAACAGTATTGAACTGGAGGAATCGTGCTGGACTGGCATTTCTAAATAAGCACGATGCTTCAGATTTAAAAAAAGTGAAAAGATCCATCACATCAATAGATTTATCCAAAGATTAGACACACACTTCATTTGATTAAAGAACATCATTTACTGAGTTTTAAGGCATAAAACTAACAGTGCAGACGCTGATTTGATCGACTTTTTCTTCCTGCACCATAAGTACCTCCACCTTTCAGCGTATGGTATTTTTCCTCCCCAAACTGTATGAGGCACAAAGTTCTGGTCTTTGAGACTGCTTTGGCCGTAGTTTACACATCTTACAAATATATACAATTTATATTTACCTGCACAAATTAACTGGCCAAGCAAGCTGCCTTTTCATACATGTAAAAATGGTTCAAATAAATGAGGGCAAACGGCACCGTTCTAAGTAACTAAAACTTACAGTTTTAGTTACCTACAGTTTTAATATTAGAGAGAGGAGTAACCTCAGATTTTTAAACATTTAAAATCCCAAAATACGTTTTTGTTTTTCTACCTTTGGATAAAGGAAGAAGAAAAAACAACTTACCCCCATTGGTCAAAACTGTTGATCTCCCACATTACACCTTGCACAAAGATCTTGTGCTCATACATGGCTGCAACAAAACACAGAATTAATGTAACTCAAAAAGGAAACAAATGCAACATTTGTTAGGTGTAGATTTTTGGTTGGAGAGGAGTGCAGAAAAAAACATAACACCGTATGTGTGCTGAATTTGGCACCCCAGTTTCATACAGACTGACTGTTACCATGCAACAGTGGGCTGTGTCCTCACTGAACCTCTTCAGGATATCGCAGCAGTTTAGTATCACGGCAGTTCCTGCTTTCGAATGTCTAACACCTGTCTTTGGATGACAGTCGGGGAATTTTACAAAATGCAAGAAAAATTTTAATTGCACGTGTTCATATTGTGCATTTTCCTGCAGAAACATTTTAAACCATAAAACTTCAGTATATTTTATTGCTATTCCATGAGATGCACCATTATAAATGTAAAAGGAGAAAAAATGGTATTGTCAAACTTTTCTGGCACGTTTCTGACTGTAATAACAAATTTCTTGCACTTTGCAGATTTGCTGCATTTAAATAACTAACTTTTCAAAAGAGCTTTTTGTACATTGTTTATTCCTGGCCAGGAAATTTAGTTGCAAAACGTTTGCAAGAGAGCGAGAATCATTTTCTGGACTTTGTTCAATCAAGATGAGATAAGACGAGAGGCTAAAACCATTAATGGAAGACAGATATGAATCCTGAAATCTCTCCCAAAATAAAATATGGGATACAGACAAAAACTGTTTAATCGATATAAAATATGACATTATAAATAAAAATACCAAAATTACATTAAATTCAATCAATGGACTCTAGTGAATCTCACCAATGAGTGCTCCAAGTGTGTAAGGTGTGAGTTTTTTGAAGATGATGGAGTTGGTTGGTCGATTGCCTTGAAATACCTGGGTTGATGAAACATATAATTTATGATTAAATTGAATTTACTTGCTTCTTTGAACATAAACACTGCAGGGTGATGCTGATTTGCATCCACTTGGGGACGCTGTTTCCCATGTTCTTTCTTCACAGCCTGTTGTGTGGTCAGTTTCTTGCACTTACGACAAGTGAAGCATTTTTAAGGATCCTCATATTCTTTCTAACTTAAAAGTTGTTTGTTTCCTTATTTAACGTTACCTTGTGAGGTAAAATGTTCTCCAAAGCCTCTCCGCTCAGGCCGCTTGCCTCCAGCTCTTTCCTGGCCTCCTCTGTGGTCTTACCCTTCATCAGCGCTTCTGTCTGGGCCAGAAAATTGGCCAGCAAAATCTAAAGACACGAACATCTATTTAGACAGAACATCTATTTTAGACATTTTCACCAGTGCTATGGTAGATTTCCAGAAATTAATGCAATTAATATGCTTTTACTACTGAGCACAAACAAAGGTCTTTCTATCTTAAAATCTGTATGCTTTCAGGAAAAATTTAATTAAAAAAAAGTATTACAATAGCTGCAAAACTGAAACATTTTGAATGTAGTGTTATTGAATACTCAAAACAATAACATGCTAACACCATCTATTTGTTTAAATCACAGTATAAAGCAGCCAATGTCATACCTTGTGATGCAGGTTGTCTCTTATAGGGTTCTGGGTCTGAGCCGGGATCAGGAAATCAGCAGGAACCATACGTGTTCCTGCAATACAACATGGAACTGTCAAGTCTTTCTCGCAGCAATCTCTTAAGTTGCATAATATAAAAATTTTAAAAATCAACAAAAAGTGTTTTTTGATGGTACTGTATTTGCTTCAGCATTGTTATATCTAAAACAAGTTTGTACATATTAAATTAACTTTCCAAACTGGTGTACAACAAGGTTACATTCTAAGACCACTTTTCTTCTTTTACTTAATGTAACTGACTACTCAGCAGACTGATGAGGGGTTGAGAGGCACAATGCTGACAACGGTTCAAGAATATTTTTCGGGGTTTAAATTTGCATCAAACTGTTTCCGTATGCTTTGTTAGTTGTTTTATTGTTGCTTTTTTTATTGCTTGATTTAACTGTTTCCATTGCTTTCTTCTTTGAATTTGTCATTCCAGTTGTTTCGCTATTAAAATGTTTTTTTGCTAGAGACTGAGTGCATAGTAGAGTGGAGAGCTCATTCAAATAATATGATATTGTTGAAGGTTAAGTAAAGGAATACCCATATTTAATTGTAAATATGTTTTAATATACAGCAAAAAACTGTAGAAGATAAGGGTGTCCACTGTCCCTTTCACTTTTTCCAATATTTATCAAATCCCTAGCAGTTGCCATCAGAGAAAACAGAGATATAAAAGGAATTCACTCCAAAAATATTGAACTTAAGATAAGTATATATGCGGGTGATGTATTACTTTTCCTCCAGAACCCACGGGTCTCTCTAACTAACACTATTGCACTAATGAACAAATTCTCTGCACTTTCTGATTACTCAATTAACTGTTCGAAATCTATAGCTCTGCCAGATAATTGCAGTCCTCAGTATATATTAACTAATATGCTGAAGTCAGGAAACAATAAATACCTGGGAATAAACATCTCACCCTGGCTCTCAGAGCTGACAAAGCTAAATCACATTCACGTTTTAAAACTAATAGAAGACGATCTTACAAGGTGGAATCCCCTGCCTATACCACTCATGGGCAGAGTAGCCACCATAAAGATGATGGTCCTTGCTAAAGTAAACTATCTATTGTCAATGATTCCCACAAGGCCATCCTCTGCTTGGTTTAAGTCAGTAGACAACTGTATCTGCAAATGTTTATGGAAAAACAAACCACCAAGAATCAGCCTTAAAACATTGCAAAAAGGTAAAGATTGTGGTGGTTTAGAATTACCAAACTTTCAGCACTATTTTCTAGCTAATAGATTGCAATACATCTCACATTGGTTTAAAAGTAACCCACGAGATGAAGAACAGATGGATATAGAACAAACATTCTGTGATAATCTGGAAATCTGTGATTTACTATTTATTAGCCCAAGCATTAAACATCATAAATGCTTTAAAAGCATCAACATTAGCTCCTTTCTGACAGCCTGGTGGGAATTTCTTAAAATAACAAAATCCTCACTCTTTCCATGTAAATTAACACCTGTTTGGAACAACCCTGACATCCTGCAAATCAAAAAATGCCAATCTTTACAGTATGGAAAAGCAAAGGAATAAAGCGTCTGGAGCACATAACTCAACATGGTACATTTATTTCATTTGATACACTGATAACACTATATGGATTAAATAGAAACAGATTCTTGGAATACCAACAAATAAAGGCAGTTAATAATGAAAACTACAGTGTTAAGCAACTAGATCTACAACTCCCTTGCAGGGTAGCAGAATTCTTAAACATTTACTCCCCAAAATACCTCTCAAAAATATACAAACTATTATCCAAGATAGACAATTCCATTTCTTACCATCTTTAAAATGGGAGATGGACTTATCGTTAGAATCAGATCACAATTTTTTGTCACTAATATGTTGTAAGACCTTTAGAACCCTAAGAAACCCAAATCTACAACTTATACAATATAAGATTCTTCACAGAACTCATTACATAGGACAAAAGATAATCAAGATGGGTCTTAAACATACAAATATCTGCTCACAGTGCACAGATAACACACCTGATGATTATCTGCATGCGCTGTGGTACTGTGCACCAGTTCAGGCATTCTGGATTGAGGTTTGTCAGGATCTCTCAGTGTGGTTTAAATGTAATGTTCCAGCATGCCCCACACTATGTTTATTAGGTAAACTGGGTGGCACCAGCATAGAAATTAATTTATCACCTATAGTACTCAATGCCCTATGTATTGCAAAGAAAACTATTCTCCTAAACTGGAAAACAAGGAAGAACTGATCTATTAATCAGTTTTGGAACCTTTTATTAGATCATTTCAGTATTGAAACAATATCTGCCTCTTCAAAACATCATCAGACTGATACCTGCAATCTCTGGTCTTCTCTAATTAGCTCCATCACTTAGCGGGGCTGGTGGGTCATTGTCTTACTGCTCTAGGTTGCTCTGGAGTTGGCTGTGGGGGGATCTTGGTGTTGGGGTGACGGGCGCGCATCTGGGTCCGGGGGTTGGATAGCTTACGGTAGGTGCGCCGTGTATCTGGTCTGGGGGTCTGCATTGGTGACCTGTGGGTGGTGCTGCTGCGCGGTGGTGGATGGGACGGGCGGACTTTTGCCCCTACTGTCCCCTGGTGTCGGCTGGGAGATGGAAGCCCCTTTCAGACCATCTGGTCCCATCACCCTGCGGTGAGCTGTCTGATCTCTTGCGTGGCCCCAGTTTCCTGGACCTTGTGCTTCCTCTGCTCGCTCTGGGCTCTGGGGGGTTTGGGGAGGTTGGCAGTGGCCCTCTGTACCCATGGCTGAGCATAATTCATGTAATACCTGCAGCACAATTTCTGCCTGCTCACTAGCAATCACACACTAAAGAGATCACAACACTTTAACTGTGCCGTTATGTTTATTAATAACACCAAGTTTGCCTCATATTTATTTATGTGTTATGTGCCACATACATTGTTGTCTTTGCTCTGCTCTCTGCTATTTATATCGCCACTGGTATGATTCATTGCCATTCAGCACTTTCCCAAAGATTCTTCCGGAGCGAACTAGTAGCACCTAGTTTTTTGGTTCCTTTGTTTTTTTGTTTGTTTTTGTTATTGTTTGTTTGTTTACTTGTTTCTATTTGAATATTGTTATGTGTATATGTTCCCTTTCACCCCCCCC
>JAVLVB010000173.1:1505826-1532171 GCA_032876305.1 Orestias chungarensis | reverse complement strand
AGAAAAAAAAGTAAGTAAGTAAATAAAGGAAGTGACAAGGGATATTGATCTCTTTTGGTTTTGTAGGGTGAAAGGATGCAATGGATCATAAAGTGGAATTAACAGACACTTTCTTAAGAAACAGAAACTAACATCAGAATCCTCACAACATTTTTGCAGAGCTTTGCTTGAGATAGTGTTGATGTACTGTATCTTATTAATATGGGGCTTCTGGTTTGGCTGCTGACCAGCGGGGCCTCTGATGGACAGAGAAGGGAGCTTAAAGAATCATTAAAGTCACCCAACTCTCCGTCAAATGATTGCATTTCATAATAATGTGCTTAATATTTAGGGTACATTTTATTTTCATTAAAAAACTGCCTCTTTTATATGTTAGTAATTATGCACAGACATTAATGAAACCTGCTTATTTTATTTTATCAAACTAAGTTTGCACATCCGTCTGGAACGCTGGTTGTTCTTACCTTGGTGGATGAGCTGGTAGAAGGCATGCTGTCCGTTCGTTCCTGGCTCCCCCCACACAATGGGTCCAGTGTGGTAGTTCACTCGAGAGCCATGGTTGGTGATGTACTTTCCGTTTGATTCCATGTCTCCCTAAAACGCAGTCACGTTTAAAATAATCACATTGATTAATTTAGCCTTTAATAAAATAAATTTCTAGTGATACCTTTTTTTTTTCTATTGTCCTTCTAAAAAGCTTAGATGCAAGTGTTTGTTTTTGGTCAAGTCAGTATAATGGTACTTAGAATATTTAAATTGATTGATTATAATATGGAGTTAAAACTGCTGCCTCAATCACATAATAACCATTCATGTGCTTTTTGTTTCCAAATGTATTTAAACTCTGTTAGGAATTCCTTATTCACTTCCACAAAACCAAGAAATTGCTCATTAGCAATAAGGTGTTAGCGTGTGATAACACATATTATTTGATATTTCTAGTTTTCTGCCATGAAGAACCACAGACTTCAATTCACCAGTAGGTACATCTGGTCCAGTGCTTCCTGTCTTTTACTGTTCCTGGACATTGTTCTGAATAATAAAAACAATTAAAAAAGAAAAAAATCTAGCTTAACTCATCCTAGAGACAGACCTGTTGGAAGTAGGCAGTAAAGCGGTGCATATACTGGTCGTAGGGCAGCATAGTGTGTGTCTCAGCGTGGAAGAAGTTGATGTACCAGATGCCCAGTAGAGCCAGTAGAACGGGGGCGTTTTTATCCAGGGGAGTGGAACGGAAATGTTTGTCCTGCAGCACAATAACATAAAAAGTCATGTTGCCTTTTTGCTTGGTAGCCCCACTCCAAAGGAGCCTTGAGAAAAGCTGGGTTTTCTTTGAAATGTGACATGCTCGTCATGGTGCACCTACCATCCAGTGGGCTCCAGACAAAAGTTTCTCAAAATTATCAAAACCTGAGGAGAAAACAAATCGGAGAAATTGCATGTATGGGAACATTCTCAGATCTGCTGATTCTGTGAGCAGATTGTTAAGCACAGGTGGATGGCTGACTGAATTATTGATGCTGATATCAAAAAAAAATCCCTTCATATGTGTCCAGCAGAAGGAACCACAAACACTGTAACCAACGTCCGCAAGCAATTATTGCTGTATTTAATGATGTGCTTTTGCCATAACATACACATGCGGATTGTAACGATGTAATACGTACCAATATGCAAAGCAATAGCCATTCCAATTGCGGACCACAAGGAGAAGCGACCTCCAACCCACTGTAAGAGAAAAACAAAACAATATAATGTTATGTGATGCTAAACTCATATTTGAAAACAAATTGCATATTTCGATCAACTACACGATCATAAACAGGTAAATATATATTGGTGTATTAATTAAAAAGTAAAACTCATATGAATCAGAGTGTGACACTTTTTAACAAAGTTTTTTTTTGTTGTGGTAATTTTAAACATTGTCTCTCATGGTTGCTGAAAACTGCCAAATTAAGCATTATAAAAGTACTAAAATAAACTTGTTATCTTAGAACAACATAAGGGAAGTGACAACCATGCTGTGCTTATGTAAATACTTGCATAAAGGAGTCCGAAGCAATTTTTTTTAAACAATATGCTTTTGTGGACTACATTACTTTGGGTGAATTTCTCAGACAGACAGCTGAACATGTCCCACCATAGTTGTCTAAGCTATAATACAGTAACAACATTAATAAAATTCTTAATTAAAATATTTTCTAATGCAATATTAATTTTTTTTGGTAAAACTGAATTTTGGGTTTCCAATAGCTAATATAGTTTCAAATTGGATTGTAGTTCTTGTTTTTACTTATGTTTTAAATAAAATAAACATTTATCCTATGCTTAAATAAGTGAGTTAGCTAAATATTGATTGGCTAGGTTGATAGTTGGAGCTTGTAGCAGCAAACTGTGTTGTATGCAGATTTTCTCTTGGGTTTTAAAGGCCCTGGCGGACCTACTTCATTTCAAATACCAACAAAGTACTTAAAAGCAACTTTGTGACCTTTAGTGTAACCTCTACATGAGGAAAGGTCACTACCAATAATAACTGAACCTGCAGAGAGGGGCTTCTGATTACCCAGCACCTGCTTTCCAGAGTCTCTGTCCCACCTACTTCACAGGTCAAAAGTCTAGTATATTTATAGCAGACGCTCAATCCCCCATCACAGTGTTGGGAAGAAAAGGGGAGCAGCTACACACAGCAAGGCCGTTAAAGAGCAACTCACATCCCAGAACTCGAACATGTTCTCTGTGTCGATGCCGAACTCCTTCACTTTGGGCTGAAGGGAGGAATGAAGGAGACACAACAGTTCATATAAATATTTCAAAATGCTGAAAAAAAATAAAAAAACATGTCTAACTTACAGCATTTGTGGAGAGAGCAACAAAGTGTTTGGCAACAGCAGATTTCTGTTGAGATAAAGCAAATAACTGATTAAGGAGGACATCAACCGGTTGACAGAATAACGTGTACGTTAGAAGTCTATTTTTCCATTCACATCTTTGGCATGTTCGAGGAACCAGGCTTTGGCTGACTCAGCGTTGGTGATAGTTTCTTGAGTGGTGAATGTCTGTGGAAAGATTCAGAGGCTTCTCGTCAGTATAGAGGACTCTTTGCTCAGGTTTCCGTAACATTGTGACATCGCACATATGAGGAAGCTTTATTTTCTTGTGTAAAGTACGAACTGCTTTGTTTTTAATCTGATCCAGATACCTTGGACGCGATGATGAAGAGCGTGGTCTCAGCATCGAGCTGAGCCAGAGTCTTGGCGACATGAGTCCCGTCGATATTGGACACGAACCAAACTTGGGGACCCCCCTTTGAGTAAGGCTTCAGGGCTTCAGTCACCATCAGAGGACCCTACGGGTCAAACGGGGGTTTCAGAAAAAAAGTCAGATATGGTGGCTCTTTCATAACATCAACTTGAAAAGTTCTTCATACATATTTTGTGCTTTCGCAACCATCAAATGAAAGAATTTCATATGTTTTATTTGATAGACCAACACAGTTTGGCACGTGACTGATGTGAAATGTAATTATATTGTAACAAATCACAGAGTCCAAAATGATATTTGCTAGTCTACTTGCAAAATGCAAAATTTAAAGGAAGACTAACACTTTAGATCAGACTAAATACATAATTGTTGTGTAAAAACATGGCGGTGGAGCATTATGCTGTGGAGACAATTTCTTTAGGAAGAGCAGGAAAGCTGTTCCGAGCTTATTGGAAGATGGATGCGATGCATGAGGACACGAGGCTACACTGGAAAAAAACGTGTTACGGGCTCAAAAAGAAATACTAGGGCAGAAGTTAATGGTTCAGAAGGACGTTACTGAAATCAGAAATTGGTTTTATTTGATTCAATTTTCAATGTGATCTCACAAATCTCAAATATACCATTTGGAGAATGTCAGACTGCTCATACCCGCCACCCCTAACGAAATGGTGCCCTGAGCATCGAGCTCTCATTGCTCTAAATCAAAAATCTCCTCTGTGGTTAGAAAGAGACACAGACACAATAGTATTTTTGACACTAGATGTTTTTACTCACAAGGTCCGATCCTCCGATTCCGACGTTTACAACATCTGTGATGGTTTTTCCTGTGTAGCCCTTCCACTCCCCACTGCGAACCCTCTGCAGCGATAACACTCAGTTATCTCAAGCACCACTGGTCAAGAAGAGTTTTGGAAATTTCCCCGCCAGACCCCTGGTTGCACTCACGTGACAAAAGCCTTTCATTTTCTCCAGGACCCTGTTGACCTCAGGCATTACATCCTTTCCGTCGACCATAATCGGAGTGTTGGAGCGGTTCCTCAGTGCAACGTGAAGCACAGCACGTCCCTACAAACGCAAAAAAACAGCTGGTAGACATTAAAATACAACGACTTATTTTCTGCGTTTTTGTTATAATAAAGTCTTAAAGGTGTGCATTGTTGGTCGTCATTGTCGTCACCTCTGTGAAGTTGATCTTCTCTCCAGTGAACATCCTCTCTCTGGCAGCCTCGATCTCTCTCGATTTGCCCTAAACAACATCATTAGCAACACAAAACCACACACAAACTGGCTTCAACTCAAGCCGGCCCATGGTAAACGTTTGCTGCCTGGTAAAAGAAATGAGAACCAGAATTCAAATTACCAGGTCAACCAACATTTTCATGACTTCTTCGGTGATGAGGTTCTTTGAGTAATCCAGAAGAATGTCTCCATCCTCTGTGTTAAGCATGAGGCTGTTGGCGAAGAGAAACTATGTGAAAGCATTTTACAATAGCTTCTTGGTATGTTCTGGTTGATTCCAGCAGCTTTAATGCATCTGTTGACTGTTGAGGTAATATCAATCTATCTTGCTGTGCAGAGGTGATGTCTGATTTGAATCATGGTAGACATACCTCAACTTATTGAATCTCTCTTTATCGGCCTCAAACAGGTGCCTCAAGTTGAGGTTGAGGGCGTGGGCAGTGTACCAGTCCTGCAGCTTCAGAAAGTTTGGGTCCTGAGTGAGTCCCATGCTGTCCAGAGAGGGGAGGCTTGCTGTGCTCTACGGTCCCTGCTGAATGGGAGCGAGCAGGTCAAGGCGAAAGCTTTATGAAGATCCCCCAGTCTAGATCCACTCTTGCCCCCTCCCACATTAGACACGGCACACCAGCTGCTCATATGTTGAACACTTCCTCTCTGAGGTTATTCAGCAGCAATCGTATGAAAATGCAGTGGCTACAATGGAAATTTTCTTTTTTTAGATGGGAAACCACCAAACATATGCTGGCTACTTTATTTGGTGGGTGGCTTTGGTCTGATTGCCTATTTTAAATAGGTTTTTACAAAAGAAAATTTTAATAATTAATCAAACCAAAAGGGATTAATTTCCCATCAGCAATGAAGAGTATAAATCTATTAAGTGGCTATACATTTTTGCCTTTTTAATAGTGTTCAGTGTAATATAAAAAGAAATCATTAAACTTTATATTTTGCTTTTTTTTGTGCATCTCTACATGTTGTCACACACATCCTTCACCATTCTACCTATTTCCAGATGAACTATGTAACCTAAACAGGCTTCCTTGTTGACCGCTAAACCATCAAAACCATTTGTTTTACAAACATTTTAAGTTTTGTGTGGTGTTCTACAATTACATTTTTTGCAGACCTAGAAATTAACCTCCAAATTTTTTTTTAATGATGGTTTTGTTTTATGTGTCATACATTATCTATTTCATAAAACAAGATGTATAAAGAAACAAAAATACTGTGCGAATAGGAGCAGTTCCCTGCACAGTTTCATAGCTTTTGTAAATTCATGTCTTGGATCTCTATACCAGTGAAAAAAACATTTAAAAATTTTCTAGATATCCAACAGAGGACATTTGATAAAGAGTTTTAGCAATTGTATCAATCATAAGCTGTGCACTGTGGATTCACAGTGCACAGCTAATGATTTCATACAACATAATTTATTGTGGCGAGTGGTGTCCCTACACATTATTGTTATACAAATTGGCCTCTTTGAACGTTCTTGGGATAAAGTTAAAGCGTAGTTTTTATTTTGTGTCTCTATAAAGTGTAATCTGGAATATCAAAATCTATCAAATATATATTAGAGAGTGTGGTTTCCATTTTTGAGCTGTAGAGGGCAACAAAGTTCAGCCTGTAGACAAGTTTTTCTAAGCGTGACCAAAATAAAACTGCATTATACCTAAAGAGCTCTGCTGGTTGGTCGTAAGTATCACATAATTAAAATCACATTTTTATAAGGTTGCAGACTGTTCGTAGTTTAAGGAAATAAACTGGGTGACATTGTTGCAAATTTCATTTACTCAAAAAAAAAAAGAACCCTTAATCATAAACAGTATTTATTTGTTTAGCCTTATGTAAAAGTAACTAAAAAGAGTAAAAGCAAGATAGTTATGTGTAATAGGTGGGCGTGTAAACCGGAAACGTGGTTTATACAACAAATCTCAGTTTTATTTTGTAAAGTTTCACCGGAAGTATTAGTTCTCACCGTCGCGCGCTTGACGGCGGCCACAGACAGTGAATTCGCTGTCAAGAGGGTGGATGCCAAGAGCTGGTGAGCTGGGCTTTGATTAACTTAACACTTTTATGGCCTGTTTTATCGAGTCTGTTATGTTTTCTCGCTGTGAAAACGACAGACCATAAGGAAAAGCCTCCTGGCCGTCTGCATGTTCTCTTTTTTCACCCCTCGCAGCGCCTACATTCGTGTCGCAGAGGGTTAGCTGATTAGCTAACAGTCGATGGGTTAGCTCGGCGGCTAGCCCGCTTTCAGTGCCCATGCATTCCTGACGCGCCTCTCTCAGACAAGCACACGTACGACTCTGACCGCTATCGTAAACCGCGCTCCTAACACCCCGCGGGGTTCACGAACGCCTCGTAAAAATGCGTGGTGTTGTGCGCGACCGCATCCCCCGGCGGCGCCCACGGACCGCAGCGTGATGCCCGGGTGGTGGAGGCTAGCAGAGGATCATGAGAACCCGGCTTGGCGCTCTCGTTTCATTTTTGTTGTCGCCGCCTCGGGTTTCATCCACATCTTGATCGCGTTTAGCCGAAGCGAAGCAGGAACCCCGAGAGCACGGTCGGACGGAGAACAGACCACCGTGTGGGGGGTGGCTGAAGTTGTGCTGCCGTCGACGGAGACCGGTGAAGGGGGAAAAAAAAACCCGACATGGAGGTTAACGTTATTCCAACGAGTGACAGAACACGGCGCTGCTTTCTAGCGGGAATCGTCGTTTATATTCCTGACTAAAGAATGTTAAAGCAGGTGGGGTTTATTTTTGGGTTCATGTGCGTGGACGGACTCGGTGTGGGCGGCCTCCTCCAGCCGGTCAGTCCCGGTGGGGATGCGGCGGTTCCGCGGCAGCCTGCCGTTAAAAGGCCGCGAGGTTGTGTTCCCATGACGACGGCCGTGTCGTCCCAGCTAGTTTCGGTAAAACCGGCTCGCGGCGCTTGCGGGGATTCGGCTCCTGTCTTCCGATCTCGTTTCATTTCACACGTTATTTGACCCCAAAATAAATAAATAAATAAAAACTCTGCTGTATTGAAGCGTGTGTCGTTAACAGTAGTCGGTGAGTTACAGGTGGTAAAAACCTCTGTCTTTCACATCTGAGTGAGAAGATACTCAGTTTACACGAGGTTTGTTGTTGTTGTTTTGTTTTAGAAAATCCAGCAGTAGTTGTTATAGATTGGGCCTGTTGTCGTTCCCAAAGTATTCCAAGGTTCAAAAACAGTTTCTGTGGTTCAAAGTGCTTTTAAAAAAAAAGGATGGCAGACAGACTGGAGATTGGCTGAAATATAGCTCCAATAATTTCCCTGTAGTTTACCACCACAACATAAAAACAGACAACAATAAAACACAGAGCCCCACCCATCACTAATTTGAATGTAAAGCCTTTTAAAACTACAGTTAGCAGACTACAATTGTTGCAGAGCCTTGGTTTAGGAACCTATTAACCAGGTTGAGATTCGAGCTGCTGTTTCAGAAACCCATAGAGCATTAAATTGAAATTTTAACAGCTTAAAGACAAACTAACCAGTCATATATGACTGCCACCATTTTTTTTATTGTTAGTTCTTAGCAACAAAGTATTGCCAAATATTGCAATGATGTTATTGAGTGCAAGATAGGCCTGCTTCCTTATTTTCCTCTCTTTGTAATATTGTCATACGCTTGTTACTAATGTCATCTGTTCCCATTGAGAGCTTTTGTTGCTGTTAGAGTTTCCAATCTGCTAAATACTGCATCAGCATGAACGACACAACCTTCAGAACCTATAAAAAATATTTGAAAATGTGTGTCGCTGAAAACGGTGGGCGATAGGAATGTCGGCCACCGTTATGTTGCGATAATGATATATTTGCACTGTATTGTGCAGCCCTGGAAGTAGTTGTGCTTGTCCAGCAGTTGTTCTAATATTTATTTAGCAAAAGATTTCTGTGAGCAGGAGAGAATCTACTCCACTGTCAAAAAGTATGACTGTAAGTTTGCCTGGTCGGTCTAAAGCACCCTTAGGTATCGGTGTGTGAGCATGGTTGCTAGGTTTTGGCATGAGATGAAGTTCTGAAGGATAGGGGCATTTCCGTGTTATTGTTTGCTTTGGCAAGCTTGGGGACCTCCATAAAATCCCTGAGAACACTCCTTGTGTTGACATCTGGCTCCGTTGTGTCGTCATGGAAGTACATGCTTGACCCTATAAAATCCACGTCTCTGCCTCGGCTCGGTGAGTTCGGTGACACGGTCATGAGGGAGGTTAGTCTAGCGGCGGTCTTGGACTGCTGCTCGGGGCACATGTTTTTCCTCCAGCATGTGATGTGACTGGAAGTGATGATTTTCCTCAGTCTCACATTCAATCCGGATGCATGTGTGAGGAAGTCAACATGGAGTCACAAGATTACTGTTTGCGTTGCCTTGGGTGGAGTTCCAGGGATGCTTCCTTAAACAAAGGAGCTTTCTAGTGTTCTTGTTGGTGCTCGGTTTACGATTATACAGGTGACTCCTGTGGCGACATTCAGGCTGTGGTGTTATTTTGAGTTGCTTGACAACATTGACCTGAATGTTCCTGATTTTGCTCACGTTCTTATTAACAAGAAATGATTTAATATAGCAAACAATGCGTTAGAGGAAACAGAATTTTTTTATTATTATTAGGGGTCATTTAAAGCAATGACTGGGTGTTTAGTCATATTTTCCATGATCCAGCCTTGGCAACATATATTTAATCCGCAAGGGCCAAGTTCATTGCATGTTTGATATTTTCTCTGCTTTGGTGCTTATTTTCGTTTTATCTAGCGTGTTATCCTGGGCTATGAAGAAAACTAACATAACTGTTCATTATAAAGTTTCTATTTCATTTGGAAATCAAGACCCCAAAGGCTTGAGGAGATGCGGATAGGCAAATAATCCACTTTCCAATGTGAAGTTTCCACAGTCAGTGACTATATGGCGTGCTGGTACTCTGTGTTTTTTAAAATCCCCAATTGAAGCAGAGCTGTACCAGAACATTTTAGAGCACTCCATGCTTTCTTCTGGTGACAGGCTGCGTGGAGATGCTGGTTCTATTTTTCTAGCAGGACTTTGGTCCTGCACACAATGCCAAACGCACCAAAAGCCGGTTCAATGACCATTGAGGCACTGACTTTGCTCGGTTGGCCGCCTGGCCTAATCTTAATCCCTCAGAGAGGCTATGGGGTGTTGTCAAGAAGAGTATGAGACACAAGACAACCTGATGTTTGCTACTACTTCAACCTGTGCTTCCGTCACATCTTTGCACTAGTGGATTCAAAAGGAGCCCAAACTACTAATCCAGTTCATAGAAACAAACACACTTTTCAAAAGCCTGGATTTTCTTGTCGTTATTGCTCGTATGTAAAAAAAAATTTGGGTTTAAGATAATAATAAAAATATTGCAAGCAAGGTTTGAAAAAATGTTTTTATTGTGGCAATATTCAAATCTTTGATCAGAATGTGTAGTCTTTTGTTTGCTTAGTTTTGCAGCCCAGTTGCATATGGGAAACCCCTTCGCTAATCATTTTGTCTCTTTTGCCCAGTTAAAAATATTAGCTCGATCTCCAACTAAAGTTTGATCCCTTTGATCTGTTAGTTTGTTTTAAACCCTTCCAATGTAGTTTCAGTGTAGGCTTAGCGTCTCCGCCCCAGTCTCAGGTTGTTTTTTCTCACACCAGGAACAGGTTTTCATCCAGATTGCCTCATACTTGCCTTGGAGTGTAACTTGGGGCCCACTTCTTCCACTCGTCTCTTCACTAAACACATGGAGGCAACAAACGGCGCTTCAGTTCCTTCATGCGCTACTGTGACATAAAACCCGTTTAAGTGCAGCATTGTTGGTGCTTGAGGAATATTTTTTAATTGACAAAAATGAGCCTTTGTGGAATCCTTTAAGAGGAGCAATGAGATGCTGCGTTATTATTCCTGTGCCACCAGGTTAAAGCTAGCAACGGCAAGCTTTTGTCGAATGGGTTTAAATGCATGAAGCTGAAAATCACCGTCGCGCCCAAATTAATGAAGTTGACATCTTATGCCATCATTTTACCAGTATTTAATCAATGCACATGTAGAGAAGACACGAGCCCACGCGCTGAAGCAGCAAGAGGGTTTACAGATAAGCTTGGGGGGGGGGGTCTCCCCGTTGTCTCCTGGGAAACCGGTTCAGTGTTAGTTTGTGGTCGGCTATTTGCCCCACAGTCAAATGTTCTCTGAGAAATGCGTGGCTGCTCGTGCGTCGGAGACAACGGCATACCAAAGCACGAGAATCAGGGCGGCCCTCCTGGAATGTGATGCTTATCTTTATTAAAACCCATTGCAGTTGATGGCGCCACGTGTATAACTTTATCTTGAGCGTATAAGCGCTCGGGATCAGCGAGACAAAAGCCAACGAAGCCTCTAAGGATGTGGTAAGTAGGTTGTTTCAATAAGCTGGAAGAATACATCTAGGTGTTTGTCCTTGGTTGAAAATGTAACTCCCTGGCGGTTGGAATGCAATGCAGCTAGGGCCTGCTAAGTAAAGGCTGAGGGACGCATTTTCATCCCTATATGCAACCACCAGACTCTCGTGAATGGAGCTGACGTCAGAGCCTTTCATCACGGCTCTCACTTGTTGAAATCCACAGGCTGAGCTTGCTAAACACTCTATTGTACACAGCGATTCGAAGAGCGGAGATTCTGCTCTGCCACTGGTGAATGCTGCAGGATATTTACGCTTCATTCCAATATGCAGGTTGGCTTCCTCCGATCCGTAGAACAATTTTACTTCATACTTTTACTCGTTGGTGTGTTTTTCCTTGCTAAATGGAAGCTGAGCATTTTCAGCGGATATGTTTAGAAGGTTGTTTTGGTCTGTTTTGGCGGTGGCTGGTTGCAGCGGTTTAACTAGACCAAAAGCCTGTAGAATGGGTTTGGACAATGGATTTAGACAAGAACCACACAAACCAATAATCTGAATAAACACATTATTTAAAAATAAAAACCTATTCCTGTTAAATATTTAATAGCTGCCAATGCCTTTTCCTTCTCGCTTCCTAACTAAGTCATGCAGCTGCATGAGCTGGTCTGTATTTTAAATTTTTTTCCTTCCATCCGCTGGTATGAGGAGACCCGGCGTGCTACAATACGCTCCTTGTGTGTTTTTGTGGGCAAGAAGGAGCCTGGCTCCGTTCCTGTCACACAGTTGCTCACAGCACTTGTCGTGTCATTTGGTCTGACCTCCTCGACCCGTCTGCTGATCGTCAGACTTAGCTGTGATCTTTTTTTGTGCTCCGAATTGTTATCGGCGAAGCTTCTCCTCACCAAACATTCCCGTCCGTTTCCACACCGAAGTACCACTCTGACGCACATCTGTCCTGTTGTTGATACTTGATGGCAACGTTTCACACTCGGTGTTCCACGCGAAGAGGCTCCTGGGGAATCGCATTCCTTTGCTTCATTGACAACAGATGTAGAGGAAAACGCTTTTTTTTTTTTTTTCGTGGTTTTTTTATTTTATTTTTTCGTGGTTTTTTTCTTTTTTTTTTTCTACTTTGAACTGAAACTTTTGCAGTGTCTAAAAACAGTGCAGCGTGAATTCTGGGGCAGCTGTTTCGCCCGTGAATGCCAAAATAGACTTCACGAGAGAGCTAAAGTTGCGCTGGTGGTTAGATTATCCGAGGGCTTGTGTTTGCCTCACAGTGGCTGATGGATAAGAAGCTGTCAGCATTTGTAACAGCTGTCCCGTCTCCATCTTTGAGGCCACCTTGTTGTGTTGCGATAGCCAGAAACAGAGGCCTATGTTTGTCTGGAAATCCACCAAATCTTTTTCTTGCCAATGTAAAGGTTTCTAAGGTTGTTGTTTTTTTTTTTAGGTCTGACCTGCCAGGTTAAATTTGGACCAACTCATATCTTGATTCTTTTGTTGCTTTTCCCTTTGTAGTACTTTAGTTCTGAAAAACACCAAAGAAAGTTAAGTTTAAAATCAAACAAAATGCTAATTTGAAATAAATACGAAGTGACACGGCTGAAATGACAAGATGGGATACGATGTCTCACAATGAAGATGTTATTACAAATAAATAGCATAACATGAAAATGCATCTCTGGTAAATGTAACTAGTTAATACCAGTCTCTCGAAAATTACCTTTTTTGGAAAGCTCCACTATTTTGTTCTGTGTTTTCAGTGAGTTTGCTCTAAAGCTGAGGCACATTTCTAGTCCTAGAAAAACCGGATTAACTGGTCTCTGATGAGCCGAGAGGTCTCAATCATTCATAACTGATAAGCAACTCCTAAGCATATTTATGCCCAACGCCATTTAATGTCTTATAACTGAATAACATGATTTCAAAACTTTGTAATTATAGGGACTTTTTTAAAAATCTTAGAAATATTTTTGACAGAAGAAATATGGTGCTACACGTTTGTTGTGCTTGTAAGACTCTGACAACAGCATTTCGGACAGGTTGTGGCTGACAGGTGTATTTTTTATGGTATAAGTACCTTTGCAATGCAATTTTTATTCTCTCATATGAGCAGGTGAACCATCCACACTGTGATATTATGGACAAATTGACTAAGTGATGGTATTCAACTAGGGATACACGATTTGTCAGAATTAATATTAGTATTGGTTGATGTAGTCATTTCTACCTTTATACTTCCAATAAGTGAAACTGGGACAATATTAACAAACAGTATGTACTTTTATCTCGTTGCTGTTTCTGTTTGCGTTTCTAAGGGGTAGGTGGTTGGCCTCGGTTATGTGAGTAATACACAGGCTCTTAGATTCGGACATGCATATATCGGCCCAAGTTTTAATATTGGTGTATAATCTCATGTAAGGGCAAACATAGGGTTTTTGAATAAAGGTGGACCAAGAATGAACCCGGCATCTGGCCAGTTGTAATTGCCAGATGAGGCAACGTAGTCCCAAACGCTTTAAATCTCAGTCACGTTGATTAGTGATGCTGCAGTTTTAATTAAACATTCACGTCTGTTAGGGAATCACTTTGGATGTGGAACTGAAAACCTTTCAGTGTTCCGACACCTTTTGGAAGTTTCTTGCTAGACTCTTCATCACCTTAAACACCAATGTTGCCTTTTGCACCTCTATGTCTGAGCAGGGAGAAAATCAGTCTCGCTATTAAATTTAGTACGTACCTATATCCATATCTAGTGTCACCCTAAGCTTGACGTTTTTGTTGGTGGCGACAGAGAGCTGGCCGCAGGAAACCTAAACCTCCTTCCTGTTGAAGTTGAGCAGCTGCTATGTACGGTGAGTGGGGTGGGGGGTAACGCTAACATTAGCCTCGAGGAGCTCCAGGTCAAGGCGGGATGTTGAAGTGGGATGGCTCCACTCCAGCGCACCCACAGACGCTTCCATCACACATGTTTGTTTGGGTGTGAACTGTGATACAGTATGCTCTACAGCAGGAGGCTGGCAGCCAACCGAGGCGCCGTGAGAAGTCAAGAGGCTTTATTAATATTGATACGGTGGCTTCTTGTGATGGGATAGCCTCGGCTAACAAGTTTTTGTCGCCAGGCCGGAAATGTGGACCACCGACAACCCTCTAATGAGGTCACCTAGAGGAAGTGGTGTAGAGTTCTCTTCAAGCCAGAAATCTTGCTCTGTTCAGGCTTGGATTTATCATGTTTGGCTGCCCGAAGTCAAATGAACATATAGACACATGTTATACCGATGAAGTGGCTCCCACTGAAGGATTTAATTTCATAAAAAAAGTGTTGTCCCTGGTTTACTTGTTGCGATCAGTCTTGAGCAATGACAGATGCCTTCTGGTTAGGACTGTTTTTTATCTATGCATCTCTACCTAGTCAGTTGTTTTTCTTGTCTGTATATTAACTCTTCCACCACTATGTGGTTGTAACCATTAGTTATGTCATGTTTAACTTTAAAATCAGCTCATCCACCAACAGTGTACGTCATGTTAATGTTTGAACGACAGAAACGACTTTTGATTTATGTTTTGCTTGACCTCATTTTATGTCTTATCTGGAGAAAGTAAATATGGAGTTCATTGCACCAGCCTCTCTGTGCTCAGCGGTACAGTTTACCTTGTGAAGGCTAATATCCTATTAAGTATGTCAACCAGCAGGCATTGTGGGGCACCTTGCAGGTTCTGTGCGTGTAATCCTAGGTATTAAGAGGCCTGAAGTCCTGCCCCAGATAGCTCAGAATAAACTTCTTTGTGACTGCACCTAAATTGCTAATCTTTTAAGGTGAATTTTCAACCATCCTTATAATTGCTTATTTATTTTTGTCATTTTTCTGGTAGGGGACAAAAAAAATAAATCAGGATTTTTTGAGCTAGTGGTTTTGATTTTGATCTGTTTTGTCAGTCAACTAGTCTTTATTTATGTTACCCATTCATGCCAAGTTTGGACAATATAGCGACATTTTTTATTTACACAGCTCAAGATTTTCATTAGGGCTGCAACTAACGAATATTTTCATAATCGATTAATCTGTCGACTATTTTTAAGATTAATTGATATTTTAAAATTAATTTATTTAGCATTTAATTTTTCATATAAGCTATTATAAAGAAATTTTGAATTAGAAAAAATAAAGCACAAGACAATTGGGCAGTTTACTGCAATTGATTTAACTTTTTTAAAGGAACAAATTAATTCAACAATGTAAAATATTTTCAATTTTAGGCATAAAATACAAAAATGAGGTAGAATCCAAACTTATTAAGTGTTCAGTATATTAACAAAAATATCAGCCCTTACTATGGTCTACAGTTAAATTCACATTTTATTTTATCTTTATTCTTAATGTTAAGCAGGAGGTTGACTTAGTTTTATATTATTGTTACTAATAATATGAACTTGTGTCTCTACCAGCATGTTTAGTACAGACTTAGTAAGTGGTAGACATTGCTGTGGGTGAGCATCTTGTTCCACATGTGTACATTTATTGTTGCTTGTTTTTTTTCTGCAGAAGAAACACGACATGAAAAAATAAGTACATATGAAAAGTAACAAAGCAACACTAAATTAATATCAACTGAATTCATTAACAGTATTTAGCGCGTTTATTTTCTTATTAGGGTATTTTTCCGTACTCAGCCTTCCTCTCCTGCTTCAACTCCGACATGTCTTCGTCTCAGATGTTTAAAGGAAGACTTTCGTAAATTGTCGTGCTCCACCATCTTGCTCAGGGCAAATGTGTTTGTGCCGCCCAAGCCATGTGGTAGGAAAACGAGGCTAACGATTGGCTGATTTCTTCTACTGCTCCACTGGTAGATCATTATTGCCACATATAACAGATTTTGTTAAAAGTAGACCGCTTATGGTAAAACGTTATCATAAAACAATTAATCGATGACTAAATTAGTTGTCAACTTATTTTTAATCGAATTAATCGTTTAGTTTCATTAAGTTGGATAGTTGTTTCTGTTGTTTGAAGATATACTGGTTTTATTTAAATATTTGAATGTGAATCTTTGTGCTTCTTGATTGTATCCCTGAGATTTCTGACCGTTATCCATACATGTGTTACTGTTATTTTTTATTTCAAATTAAGGCATGGTCAGAATTAGCTTCTCTTTAGTATGGAAGCAAATCGTTACCATAATTCAAATGAAAAAGCATTTTCAGAAATGCTTTTTCATTTGTAAGAATGTGGCTGCATTATTTGACTCATAAATAAGTAGAATTCAATTTAATTTTCATTTCTAAATGCTTTTTCATTTGAATCATGGCAACGATTTGCTTCCATACTTTAGGGCTGCAAAATGATGTTTGAAATATTTAGTTGTTGCGGTATCAGTGTGTGCAGTATTCACATTGCAAAGAAGTGTTAGGAACTTGCATTTTGCATGTTTATGTGATATTTAGCTAGTTGCAAAAAGCCAAGCTTATAGTCTCACTAATGCTGTTGCCTGAGTTCACGTTTTAAATTTGTGACATTGCCTCAACCAAACACCTTTTGGGTGGCGATTAAAAATGATAAATGAAGTTTGATAAGTTAAAAACAGCTTGTGTTGACAAAAAGGTTAGCTGAACCTTTTTTAGGTAATTAATCACAGGTGGAGCAAGCCAATATTAATGCTGCTAGCATCAGGGCTAAGTGTGTCTGTAAGCCAAGTGTCCTTAAAGGAACTTTTACGAATATTGAAATGCGAAGCAAATAAAAAAACAAATACATTAGAGGACATTACTGCTCCAGTTCTTTAGGAGGTCACTGGTTTCCCTCGGCTCTGGTTTGGGGCAGATAAGGGGTGGGCTGATCTTTTTTGTATTTGCGCCTGCTGTAGCCCCCTGTTTGTCAAAGGAAGTGAGGTTCAGAGGTCAGGAGCATTCTGGTGGATATGTGTAATGGAAAGCTGCTGCACATTTGGGCTTCGCACACAGCTGCTTAGCCCACAGTTACATTACAGTGGACGGTGTTATCAAGTTGTTTTCTTTCCGCACGTTGATTTCACTTGCTTGTAAGAACAACATGGCGCCTGAAGATGATGGTCTCTTTGTTCCACGGAAGGATAACCCTGGTGTACGGGGAGCACACGGCTTGGTTTATATATTTCCAATCAAGTGAGGAATGAGGAACATGGAGAACTCTGACAGAATGAGAGAGTTGTGTCTACCACCAAGTATAACAGAAAGACCCCCACAGTCACCTCCAACACTGGTGTCTTGCAAGAATTTCTCTCTGCAGCTGTGCTCTGCTAAAGCTTTCATAGTGATGAGTAAAGACCTCTGCAATCGTCTAAAAATGCACCGATTTATGTTGCCCTCTAATAAACCGTTACTGCGTAGTTCAGAGAATTAAGGCCGAAGCCGTTCTGACGCAGCCACAATTTTTTAATAAATGATAACTGAACCTTTTAAAATAAACAGTAGAAAATTGGAAATGGTGTCGTGGTTTGTTTACTTGGTTTGTGTTTTTTAATTTAAAATATTTAGTTGGTTTTTTTTGGTTTTTTTTGCCTTTAACAAAGGGAAAAGGACTCTTGCAAAATAAATGAAAGTGGATGACGGTATTATAAAGATTCTCTTGTGAAATTAAGTTTCCATCCACTTCAAAATTTTACCTCAGTTCTCTTGTTTTTATCTTTAATATTTTGTAGAACTGCTTATTTACACGTGCCGGCGTTTCAGCTCGTAATCTTGGGTCTTTAGATAGTTAACGCCTCGTATTGCTTTGAAAACGACCTTTTAGATGTGTAAACCCTGATTGTATTTTATTTTTACTGCTGCAGTGAGGACGATGTAATGAAGCCCATCCTTCCTCTCTGACACGCTGTTAACCCTCTTCTCTGTTGCTCTGCCCCCAGGAGATGACCTAGAGGCCTTACAGAAACATTTGTGCTTTTGTCGCTTTTAATCTGAATCCACTGAAAACGGCAAGCTCTGGAAGCTCACTCGTTTCTTCTGTGGGTGATATCTACCTCATCCAGCCGACGACGGGAGGGGGGTGCGGCGCGACACACCACAACGCCGGGAGACTTCAGACGGGTCGACGGAGCCAACAACTGGCCGCGTGCTCCATGCTTGCAGCGCCGAGCTTTCGGGAAGAGGATTGGAGACGGACTGGATCTGTCTGCCTTTTCGCTTCCTACTAAAAACATAAACAGTCGCATCTTCTGATTCAAGAATTTCTTCACTTTAAAATTTTTTTTTTGTCATTTGTGCTGTTGACCAGTGTGTCTTTTTTTTTTCTTTTTCCATGGATGCGTTTTTTGCTTTTGACTTTTAAACGAGTTTTCTACTCTTACTAGTGTAAGCTGGCATAAGATTCTCTATGTAATTACATATGTGAACGCTGAATACTGTATTATAAATATTTTTCCCCGTTCTGAAGGAAAGGTTAATGCACTTTAAAACGTTGCTGTGATACCTTTCCTTCTGTATTATGCTAGTTTTTTTGAACCAGAGAGGCCGGGGCGTCTCTTGTTCTCCAAGCTAGGCTTGAAGAATCTGCAGCAGGGCTGCATGTAAACATTTTACACAACCTGTCGGCTTTTCATCAACCTTTGGTCTCAAATACTTTTTTTTTTCCTCTCTTTTTGTTGCCACTTTATAAGGCACACTAAGATAAACCGCTGGCAGGTTGGATCCCTAAGCTGTCTCACTACCTAACTTGACCAGTTTAAGGACCTTTGGACTAAGTTTTTTTTTTTTTTTTTTGTGAGACTAGCCCAACTAGTTTTGTGTGGAAAACAAAGTACAAGAGACAGGAGCTTCCGGTGCTGTTGCACCACCTATGTATTGTTGTAGTGCACAGGAAAGTAAAATGGACTACAAGCGTCGCTTTTTGCTAGGCGGGTCCAAGCAGAAAGTGCAGCAGCACCAGCAGTACCAGATGCCTGACCTGAGCCGGACCCTAAGCGCCTCTCTGAGTGCTTCGCCCTTGGGCTCCGGGGTGGGCATTCCCGGCAGCTGCCACCCACCCGGCTCCAGCAGCACCACCGCCGTTGCCGACATCCAGCAAGGCATCTCCAAGTACTTGGACGCTCTCAACGTGTTCTGCAGGGCCAGCGCCTTCCTCACAGATCTGTTCAGCAGCGTGTTCAGGAACTCTCACTATTCCAAAGCAGCTATGCAACTGAAGGACGTGCAGGAACACGTCATGGAGGCGGCCAGCAGGCTGACTGCAGCAATAAAGCCCGAGATCGCCAAGATGCTGATGGAGCTCAGTGTTGGGGCCGCCAACTTTAAAGACCAGAACGACTTCAGCCTACAGGATGTTGAGGTACGTGCTCCCGGAGAATCGCAACTTCGCCCTCCACAGTTTCACAGAACCGAGGCAAAATTTCATTCCAGATTTGCACACATTTTTATTTCATTTCTTTTTTTAAATAGAGAAGTGCAAATGCATAGACATGATTAAATGCCAGACGTGAACGCACCAACACAAAAAGAAATGTGTAGGTTTACATAGGAGACTAAATGTTATAATATAGCTGTCATGAAAAGATGCTTAGCCGCCCGCTGTCATAACGGTAGCTGTGTGAATCAGTGTTCCCCGGCTTCAACAGGGTTCTCACGACCAGTGTCAATATTTCTGAGGGTGAGGCGTGAAAAGCGAGAAGGATGTGAGAACAGAATCCACGTTTTGCATCCCTGAGGACCGCACCGTATTTCTCCCGTTTGGCTTTTGATGGTGTGCGGACTGTTAGCTATTGTATTCAGAGGTTACGTCACTTGAGACTGAATAACCAGTTAGAAGTGATTTACTAAAAAGAATAAACAAAAACAAAAGTTACCTCTTTTTTATAAAAACATTTTACTCATCACATCTTAGGAAAACTTGGTTTAAACCCACGTTTGCTCTTTTGTTCTACATCTTGGTTATGTTCCACCCAGCTGAAGTGCGGGTCACTGGGTTTGTGACTATAGCTTGGACGATTTATGTTGACACTGTCAAGCCTTGAGCATGGAGTCATCACGGTTTACAACATCACTCCTACAGAGGCCCCAGCAAAACATCTGGAATAAATGATTGAAAAACGTCAAACGTTTACCAAGTTGCTTATTGTTTAGACAGTCAACTACAGAGGTTTTAAGATTTATATTTATTCATGCAAGTGATTTTAAATACTTGTTGTTGACCTGGTGTTACTGACCCTGTGTTGTAAAGTCTGTATATTTTTATTTGGGTCCAACACCCAAGCGTCTTCCAGAATGATCCGTGAACTTGGGAAGGTTTGCTGTCTGTTAGTTTATCCTGCGCTTAATGCAGATCTTAAGGCAACGCAGGGTGACCTGTGAGACTGGACCCAGTTCTACAGATTAAACTGTTGTGATGTAAAAAGAGGTTCCAGGTTAAGTAGATTCACAAGTTAGTGATTTCAATTTAAACTCAGAGGCCGCTAAAAAGGAAAAACAAAAGTGTACGTCTTACGCTCCGGTGTATAAATCCATGCTAATATCTATACTTCCTAAGTAATTCTCAGGGAAAAAAATGCTGCAGTGTGTTTTTAACACAACTCTATAGGCTATTTCAGTTGTTTTAGTAACTCTGTTCCTAATGAGTGAGAAATAATATAGATTGAGAGATGGGTGTTTTTAAGTCTTTATTTTAGTTGATGTGAAGATTATCCGTTTATAGGTAGTGAACAAAAATAGGTTAGGTTACAATATTAGGTCTTAGATTTGTTTTAGGACCTTCTATTAAAAACATGTTGATCCAGGGGCATGGCGTATTGAAAATCGGGCTTTGTTACGTTTTTACAGGTTATTTTCAAAATTAAATTGGACAAATGAGCCTCATTTAATGCATAATCGAATGATTGTATGGAACCTATAATGCATATAATATAGAAATAAAAAACAGTATGATAAATACACATGTTGGTAACTAAAGTTCAAATAATGAAATTTATTTGTTTAGTAAAAAGTGTCAAAATCAAACAAAAGTAATTACTTTAGGACTCTGGCTGTAGATATTTTATGATACTTCCCTATCTAGTTTGTAGTAGCTCCAAAATAAGAGCGCAGTTTGGTTTATTAGGCCGAAACCTAACAATGCAAAGCGATGAGGAATGTGCCTCTAACTGAAGGATCTTCAATCAAAACTGTCACTCAGCCGGCAGCGGGTGCAGAGCGGCAGACCGGTGAGGACCCGCAGAACCTCTGTGGATATGGCTGAGCCCAAAACAGGAAAAACTTCTGCACCGCAGTCAGTTAATCTGACTCTCTGTGGTCGTGGATATGCCCCGAAAAAAAATATTAGAGGAAGGCCAAGTCTGTGAAAGTTTAGACCGCAGGGTTTGGAGCTTGTGCTCCGTGTCTGGACCCTGGCAGTAATGATGCATTTATTTCAGCCCAGATTGATGGCTCCACTATTAGTTTGTTGTAATAACCTTTATGAAAACCTCTCTGTATATACAAAAATATTATGCTAGTGAATGTAAACTTCTTTGAAAGATGTAAGCAAGAGTGGATAGGAATGGTCAGAGCTGTTGGCTTAGCTGTAAAACGTGTTTGACCGAACAAACATATTGACCTGATTACTGAACACGATGGTTTTGTGGTGAGTCATTTGTAGCAAACAGTCTTCATTGACTTTTTTTCTTTCCAGTACATTTGTGTTTGTTGTTGTTGTTTTATTGGGTTTTTTTGTTCATAAAACTACTAACACATCGCATTTAACTTAACGTAGAGGATGTTATGCAGCTTTGTCAGGTCCTCATACGTGGAATGCTGTCTGGTTGCTGCACAGAGTTAAGTCGCCAAAACAAACCAAATAGATTGTTTAGTTTGGGGAGCTGTGCTATGTGGAGCTTTTCCCTCTTTCTTTATTTCCCTTTTTTGCTCATGTTTCCTTCATTTCTTTCTTTTTTTTTTTTGCATCCTCTCTTTTCGATAAAATAATGTGGTTCTCTGGCAGCGCAGAGGCACAATGGCTGCCAAGTATGCATGAAAAGATTCTTCTTTTTAGGCTCTGTTTGAGAAACCTGTAAGTTTGAAGCACAGAAATGAGACAAAACACAGACGCAACCAGAGAGACATTATGGTTGGCTTTATAAAAAAAAAAAATACAAAAAATACAGTCATCCCCATGAGCAAGCAGATTCGAATACAGCTTCTGACATCTTTTTCCTTAAATTCGCTGTCTCCACTAGTGGTGGTGTCCTTAATTTAAAGGTTTAATCTGTTTTATCCAGACAAACCCTAAAGTAATTTATGGGAGTAATTTCACTCACAGTTATTGAAAAGCATGCACAAATAGCTTGCTGTGCACGTTATTTCATGAACATTAGCACTGAAATAGGCTGGTAAATAAAAAATATTCTCGGTTCCAAAATTTTTGCTGCAGCATTTCCCCAGTATAAACCAGGAAAGAATAAAGATTTTGGTAATATCTTTGGAGTTTGGCCAACAATACACCTTGTTTTTCATTAAAATAGCCGTGAACGGTTTGAAAAGTCTTGGATTCGGTGTGATGGAGTTAAAAAAGTCCTGCAGCCATTGTTGTAAAAGCCCTGTCACATTTCTGTTTCTGACCCTGGTCACAGGACCCTGAAGGTCAGCTTGAGAACATATGGACTTAGATATTTACTGAATGGTGCTTGTCCACCTATTAACTTAATAGAGAAACACTTGTAACCGGGCTAGACATAATGTGAGATTAAAATTCAGATGACGTATCCTCAAAAACCTAGTAGAAGCAACGTTAACAACATTTTGGACTTCAGATTTTTTTTTAATTACAGACAGATAAGGGATTAAAATATCCAAATTTCTGTTCTCACTATCATATTATTTCATACGAGAATCATTGACCTTTACATTTCCTGCTATACTTTGTTTTTACAGTATAAGCACTTTTGTTAAAATTGAGAAAAAACAGGAGATTTAAAAAGATTTATAATTTAATATAAAAAGCATAAAGTTTTTAAGAACTGAATTTTTTTTAAAAGGGTCCTGAAGAGGGAGAATGCGCAACAGAAACGACAACAGTCCTAAAACAGAACCTTGAGGAACACCATATATAGTTGGAATTGATCTCAAGCTGCGGTTTCAAAACGGCCACAGAAAAGTATCCGTCTGACTGGATCCTTGGTATCTGCCACACATTGCCGGTACCTCAGGTTATAAGTCATGTTTAGATAGCTGGCTGTATCAAAGGGAGAGCAGCAGTTGGCTTCTTATCCACACCTCTTTTCAAATCTCTGTAATAATATGGTAATTCAGAGATGGGTCCAGAGCTGCTAACACGAAACAAGAGCCGAATAGGCAACAGAAAGCACAGCGGGACAGTTTACACTGACAAACTAAGGCGGAGAGCCTTTTCATCCCCCCCCAATCCCACCAGGCAGCCATCGGGTTATTATGAAAAGCTCGTATCAGTGATCTGGATCTGAGGAACCTCAGATTTGGTGTTTTGATAGTGCAGGTGTTCTCAGAAAGTGGGAGGTTTGACGTGAAGGATTCATGAGTGGCCTTGTTTGGTTGCAGCGGTGGCTAGCAGCGCCTTGGCTCCGCTCCACTCCTTATTTCTCATATTTTCCATGTCTGTGTAAGATACTGCACAGCCAATAACATGTGTTATCCATTATCTGTGCTGAGGCCATGTCCTCATTTTTTTCTCTCTCTGCTCGCGCAGCCCTTCACACACTTTCACTAGTTTTTATTCTAAGTATCCGTGTTTATGCTGTTTTATCCTAATTAGGATATGTTGCATCATCACTCTGTTTGCTTCCTCTTGTATGCGTCATTTTTAAGAGTTCTGATTAATTAGCAGCATTTTTATTTTATTTTTTCTTCTGTTATTTAATGATCTGACTATGCACTGGGCAGGCTGTTAAAATGTTAATTAAATTGCTGCCATATTATTATCTTCATTGGATAAAAATAAAAGTTGTTAGTTCAGTGTGACTAAGTGCCACCTTGTGGTCAAAGATGACATAGATATGTATATTATTTGTTAGTTTTTGGTTTAAAGAGACCCCTGGAAAGAAAGATATGTCAGGTTGTGCTAAAATATATTGTTCTCCTTCAAGGATTATGTTTTGTTTCTGGGCTGGGTCGTCAAACGCGTGGCTTGTTTACGACGCGGCCACAGTTCCCATGAAGCTCAGCGCCGAGGACTGAAAGTGGCTCTGTCTTGTTGTTTCTGCCCGCTGTCAGAACACGACGGCATATTTCCGTCCCCACAACTCAGCAAATCTCTCTCGAGATATTTTCAGCAAGTACCTGAAAAAAGAAAACCCTGTGACCATGGTGGGCCCCTTGGTGTCCTGTTTCTCTCCCGCTAACAAGCAAATCAGGACGAACTATTCAGTGGTGTTATCAAGTTGGCGGCTACTCAGTGCGTAAAAAACACAAAATACAGACTTGGTAGCTACAGAATAGTGTATTGACAAAACCTGGGGGGGGGATTGCAAAGTCACACAAGCACAATGGAAGATCTATGTGATCTATGTGTTTTGCAGCTCGTGCTTAATCACATTTTTTATGTCAGGGAATCTCTTATTCTGAAAGTGTTTCTTTTGACTTGACCACATGGTCATGGTATCAGATTCCAGGGGCTTTCCCATTACATTTGCAGCAGAAAAAATACAAAAGAAAAGAACAAGAATCCGGCCTTGTAAAAGTGTTACCTTGTTCCTTTTTGTTTCACACATGATACATCAACACAAAATAGAGCATTGTTGCAAAATGGAAGGAAACATGGCACGGTATTTACATATTAAACTAACAAGAAAATGTGTTCAGCCACCGCTTTCGCGGGTGTGTTTCTACTAGCTTTGCATACATAACACATGTTGCATATTCACGGATATTTTAATCTTAATTGGATCAAAGCACCTCTTAACATTTGTTCAAGTTTATTTTACCAAGAACAAAACAAAGTGGGCCAGTTAACCATCTTGAACCATTCCATTGAAGCGCTAGCCGATGCAGTTTTACCATGGGAGCATGTCGAGTTTTTTTGTAATAAAATGGAAAATTTCCAGCACATTCTTTAGATCCTTTGTTGGAAATCTTAAGAAAACAGTTTTTTGTTGCCACTTTGACAAAAGCCAGAAGAAAAAGGTCAATGGGTACAAAAAACCTTTTGCAAAGCATTGTATGGTAAGACGGTAAAACAGTGTTACTATCTCCTAAATAAACCTGAGCTGATTCGGTTTTTAAGAACAATCGCTTCAAGAGGAAGAAGTTCTTTTGAATGATTCATAGTCTTATCATTAAACAGATTAGCTGGATGACAGTCTGCTGACTGTCATGCGGCCACAGATGTAGGTTCTGCGATAGATGATTCAGCAGTTTAAGGGTGCAGAAATGTTGTAACACATGTTTGAAAATGTTATAAAGAGGCAATTAACAAACAGGACAAGGCCTTTGTGGCCGCTGTTATTTAAAAGTGAGACTATACAATGTTATTTACAGTTGTTGGGATATTTCGTAACTTCTTAGATAGTCTTAAATGATCTGATCCTATCGGGAAAAAAACATCTGCATTGTAACGGCCTTTCTCCCAACTTGTATCCATGTTGTTTAACAGTCGTGGTGTAATATTGATTTTCCTAGATCTGTTGTAAAAGAAACGGCTCCTGTGTCTGTCCAGGTGCTGGGCCGGTGCTTCGTCACAGTGATGCAGGTTCATTTCCAGTTTCTTTCGCAAGCGTTGCAAAAGGTCCAGCCTGTGGCCCAGAACTGCCTGGCAGAGGCTCTTGCACAGGCTCAAGAGCGCTGCGTCAACTCCCGCTCCCAGAGCTCCGACCTCGGGCCCCTCACGGAGCTGGAAGAAGCCTCCCGATTATGGAAAGGTGCAACTGAGGTATGCAGCCGCCACCCCCGAGAGTTTTCCAGGCCTGGGCCATGGAAAGATTGGGTTTGTCGGTGTTAGCTGAACCCAGCTCGTTACACATTCCTGATAAATGCTTGCTATTTGATTTTTCAGCCACAATTTCCTATTTCCTCTTTGCTGGGCTGCAGCATGTCTGGGAATCCATGTTGCTCCGACTACGCCTCTCTAGTTCTGGCCTGTGTAAGGGAGCCTGTTCTGTAAAAGGACACAACTAATCCCTAGGCTAATCAGTCTCTCTGGCTCACATGTTGTTGTATACAAAGCGGCAAAGAGGAGAGTAGTAGGTTGATTGATCTGTTAAACCCTGACATGCTGAGTGTTGGCCCTGGCGGAAATAAAGGTTGCATATAGAGTGACAGCAATTGGGTTTGCACTATGAGCTCAATCCATTCTCTTTTTAAATCCCAATAAAAATATTAGGTTTTGTTTCCTTAAATTATGTTTGACCAGATTTGTGTGTGTGTGTGTGTGTGTGTGTGTGTGTGTGTGTGTGTGTGTGTGTGTGTGTGTGTGTGTGTGTGTGTGTGTGTGTGTGTGTGTGTGTGTGTGTGTGTGTGTGTGTGTGTGTGTGTGTGTGTGT
>JAVLVB010000173.1:1495306-1505726 GCA_032876305.1 Orestias chungarensis | reverse complement strand
GTGTGTGTGTGTGTGTGTGTGTGTGTGTGTGTGTGTGTGTGTGTGTGTGTGTGTGTGTGTGTGTGTGTGTGTGTGTGTGTGTGTGTGTGTGTGTGTGTGTGTGTGTGTGTGTGTGTGTGTGTGTGTGTGTGTGTGTGTGTGTGTGTGTGTGTGTGTGTATATATATATATATATATATATATATATATATATATATATATACACACACACACATACTTGACTGTTCTGTTACGTCCTTTAGGCCACAGCGAGGCTGAGAGAAAGGGGCCGAGACGGCTGCCTGGCGGGCCTCCAGGTTCAGCAGCTCTTTTGCTCCAACACAACCACCATCCCCGAACACCAGCTGAAGGAGCTCAACATGAAGATTGACAGCGCGTTACAAGTATGCCTGCAGACCACATTTTCCTTTTCAAACTGCTGCTGTTTTGTTGGTTTGGTTTATATAACATCAACTTAAAGGACAATAGCTTTTCATTGACCCTTCCACGCAAAGTCAATAACTTGCAGAAGTTAAAAATTCTGTTTTCGGCAAATGTGAAAAATCAGACTAATAAGGGATTTTTATAGAATAGAGAGCTTGCTACAAGAGATTTACGTTCTTGTTAAAAATGTAATTTTTCTAATTCGATGTGAAATGTAAGAATAAACAGCAAACTAACAGTGATAAACACTTAAAAGCTACTTTTCAATGAAGCAATGAATCTATATTGTAAATGAGGTTATTTATTGAATTCTTTTGAACATACTTCTTTGCTACAAATATTGATGTTTTTACTCTATCGATCATATTTTCTCTGACTTATCAAGGCTTATAAAGCAGCACTGGAAAGCCTTGGCCATAGTGAGTATGCACTGAAGGCGGGCTTTCATTTCAATCCCAAAGCAGTGGAAGCAGCCTTGCAGGTGCGTTCACTCTTACACACCTAAAGTTTGTTTCAGAGTTTTAGACTATAGGGGTTTTCACTTTAAACATGAAGTTTCTCAATCTGTTGGCATTGTTTTTCTGTAAAGGGCTGCTGCAGCGAGGCTGAGGCTCAGCAGGCAGGTAGGAGGCAGACCACCTCCCAGCCCATCCAGTGTGAGCTTCCCACCATCCCCGTACAGATCGGCTCACACTTCCTCAAAGGGGTCTCCTTCAACGAATCAGCAGCTGAGAACCTCAAACTGAAAACGGTAGATTTTGTTTTCTAACTTTGCTGTAAAACCTTCTGCAAACTGTAAAATAAGTTTCACATCTACTCTATTGATATCAATCTGATATTCGTAACCACTCCAACATAATCAGTCCTTTCCAGCATTTATTCGCTACTTCTATTTCTATCCAGCAGCATGCAGATCCCAGTGATCACATTAACAGATAATCATTGTATATAAGGCAATGACTGAATTAAGTCTGGCTTTTTTCTTTGAAGTACGAACCAAAAAAAAACTATCAGAAAAATTAAACAAATACTTTCAGCAGTAATTTTCTCACTAAACTCACTTTTCCAGACATTTACACACAACTATAATCAAAAGAAGTGCAAGTAAACATCTTCTTTCAACTTCTGCACCAGGGAGGAACAAAAGGCAGGAAAACATCTCCTTTGGTGCATTTAAGGGACATCCATAAAACTATTAAGTTCAATAACAGGACATTTCTTACTAATGAAAAGACAGAAATTTAAGCTACTTGGGCGTTGTAACACGTAGAACATATTTATTTTACATTTTGTCATTAAACCTTTATTAATGCTGATATTGTATCAGGTCAATATCGGTATCAGAACAGAAAAAAGCTCTATTGGCGTGCCTTTTCATCACCATCAACTATTTAAATCATTAGTTATCATTAGTCATCACGTTTTAAAGAATGTTCCAATCTCTGTTTGTTACATAGGAAGTCCAAGTAGAGGTTCTTGCAGTTGTTATTACACTTATTACTTTAGTAAATACCTCATTTTTTAAAGCATAACTTTGCTGACAAAGAATTTTAAGTATTTTAAGGAAAGAAATACTCCTACTGCTGCAAAAACTACATTTATAATAAACCTCTATTTAAAAGTAGTTGCCTGTTATGTTTACTGCAGTGTCAAAATACCTTTTAGTTCAGTTTGTCGTTAAAAGTGAGGGAAAATTGCACAGCAACTGTTACGGGAGGGCCGTGTTACTCCCTACTACTTAATGTCTTTATTTTGAAGCATAATGCATGTAAACGTTCGCCATGATCCATGTAAAAGATACATTTGGATTACCTAATAATAGAGTACCTTTCAATTTGATCAAGGAAATTTTGTGCACGTTAACATGGCTATTATCAGTAAGCCAATCCTACTAGCTTAAAAAATTAGAACTGAAACATCAATATCATCCTTTCCAGTTCTAATAAAAGCAGACAAAATTTCCACAGTTTGAGTGTGGCTCTATTTTTTTGTTTTTATATTTGTTAGTGGCCATCTCTGGCGTAACACCATTAGATGTCGAAAGCACCTGTATTGACATTAATCCTTGGTTTGTCTGCAGCACATGATGCTTCAGCTCATTAAAGAGCTGCTGGGACAGAACGGGTTGACCCCCAGGGACGAGTCTCCCGTCACAGAGGTCCTCAATCAGGTCTGCCCGTCCAGCTGGAGGGGGGTCTGCAAGACGGCTGTCCAGCTGCTGTTTGCCCAAGCTGGACTGGTGAGAAGCAAACCTTTAGTGATGCGTTTCATGTTGTCCTTTTGAGTCTCCATATTGTCTTCTTGTTTGTGGGAAGTAAGTGGGATCAGTGGATGTTGATGTTGGCTCCCACTTTCCCCTGTTGCACTTGGTTGGTATTTAAATTACTAACAGAGATGAGGACATTTCTGTATTAGCCTGAAGGTGTAAACAAACACTAGAGACACACTTCCTGCCTCATGTCAAGGCAGCACAGCCTCGACTGCAAGGGTCTCCTTCATCTTTTGCTTTTAAAAGAGGAGTCAAAATGAAGCTGGGTCATCCTTGTGTTTATATTAGTTGTTGTTTTTATTCTCTGTGTGGTCCGAGTGTTCCCATCAATTCCTCCCAGTCCAGTCCAGTCCAGACTGTAAAACAGTCCCAGGATGATGAATGAAGCCTTGCATTCGCTACTAATCTGAGCCTTTTGCATCTACGCTGAAAATAAACGACAGCGCTGAGAGAACAGACAGACACACACACATACTAAATTCCCCGCTCTTTTTAAATAACCTGCATTTGCTCGTGTACGTGCTAGCAGTTCCAGTGGATCTTCTTTTTTTTTGTGTTTCCTGGGCACACCCACACCACACAGATTTATATTTTTGACCAGCATTTTTTAAGGAATTTACAACATTTAGATATTAAAGTTTACCTAAATTCCCAAGAAGGTACGGGGAAGTTGTGTTAATCATCTAAATCAAAGGCATTCGTATTTGTTTTGTTTTGATGCAAAAATTTTGACATATGAGACATTTTCCCTTTAAATCATTCAGAATATATTGGAAGATGCATAAACTGCTCCAAACCACATAAATGTCATAAAACATGCTTCAGATTTGTAAATAAGAAGAATAGAGATTTTTATTTTGAAGGAAACTAAAGGAATTCCAAGATGATTAATTATTTAGCATTTAGAGCATCTGCGATCAAAGATAGTCCTTTAAAACAGACGATGGATGAGTGGATCGAATATATATGTTATTTTGTTCAAGACCAAAAATCAGTGGGAGTTGTTGTTTTTGATACATTTTATCAATAAATTAAAGTCTTAATTGTTCAGTATTTGTCCGCCTAATCCCAGATTTGACGCAATGAAGAGAAAATTGGCCAATTAGTTGGTCTATCTGTCAAGATTGCCCTTCGCTGTGAATGTGTTTATGTTTTCTATCGTGTGCTCGTGTTGGTCTGTAATGGATAGATGCGTAAACTGCAGTGTGTCTCAGCATTACAATTTCAAATCGTAGTTTGTATTTTCAGAAATGAGTGAAATACATCAACTGGCTGCTTGACTGGGCTGCTGGCTCCTGTGGCTGATGTTTACCTGATATATTTGACATGGTTGGGAAAAAAAAACAAAAAACAAAACACTAATCCGGCTTTTTAAGGATACACCTGCTCTGACCAAAACAATGTAGTCATTTCCTGTCATACAGGAAACGGACTCCACCCTACTTCCCTCCCTCTCTTTGGGACCCAGCTTACATGGGTTTCGAGGAGCCAAGGTCTCTTTCAGAGAACTTGGGAATAGATTTGCTCGCCGCAGGCAGGAAGCCATGATGCTTTGTCACTGTCTGATTAAAGCATTTGGCTTCCTCACCTTGACTCCTCTCAGTACTTGGTGGTGAATGAAAAAAAAAAATCCAGTGGCATTGGGATCAGTTGCTGCAAACTTAAAAGAAGTTGTCTACAACCAGACTTGTCTGTAAAATGTTTTTATTGTTTTGTTTTTGCTTCATCAGGTGGTTGTTGATACGGCTCAGATCGATAATAAAGAAGCCTATGCTCCCCACATCACTCTGGAGGGATCTAAGGTGGTGGTCCAGGTTCCCTCCACATGGTTGGTATTTGATATATGATTGACTAAAAACTACAACATTCAGAAATGTTCTATCCGTTCAAATTTATCACAATCTTGCCAAAATCTTATTTTCCGCTAGTTTAAACTGTTATACGCATCATTGTTTATAGCTTTGTCGCTGAACTTCTTTGGCTTTTTATCCTAACGATGGGAAACCCTCTCACAAAATAGGATACTTAATTAAAACATTCAAAATCTTGGAGTGAAGTTGAGTTTTATTTACATCTACAGTACAAGGTTTTATTCTTCCTGTGATTGATTGTGTTGCACCATCACATTAAAGTGCATCTTAGTCTGGAAAACGACAACACGAATGTATCTGACATAGAGTTGGATTTCTTGCTGATGTAACCTCGTCCTGTTTACATTTAGGTGTCTGAAGGAGGACCCTGCCACTATGTCCCTGCTCCAGCGAAGCCTGGACCCAGAGAAGACACTTGGACTGGTAGACGTCCTCTACACGGCAGTGTTTGACATAAACAGATGGAAGGAGAGAAAGTAAGAGGATGTTGATCCTAAGAGCTTCCTCCATGTGATCGACTGAAGCGCGGTGGGTGACACTCTGTGTTCTTTCTCCGTAAAAAGGGAACAGGCTTTGCCGACGATTCAGATACAGCTGCAGCGCGAGACTCCGGAGTTTGGCGGCCAGGCAGACCTGTCGGCATGCGCCAGCTCCAAGACCTCCGGCGGGTTGCCAAAAACAATATCCAAGCTCACTTCCAAGTTCGCCAAGAAGGTTTCATCCAGCTCCAACAGTGGAGGCAGCTATTCCATCCCCAGCACACCATCCCGCAGCATGCTTTCAAGCAGAAGCTCCGAGGATAAGGCCAAAGGCCTCGGGCACGGCGACGGGAGGCAGCAGAGTATCCTACAGATGGGTGGCTTGTCCGGCACCCCTGACGCCACCCTGCAAAACCAACTGGCTAACGGCGCCGTCTCTGATGACCAGGGGATGAACCTTCCCACTGACCAAGAGATGCAAGATGTCATCGACTTTCTCTCAGGATTCAACATGGGGAAATCCCAGCAGGCCTCCCCACTGGTGAAGAGGAGGAACTCTGTGGCTTCTGCCAACCCTGCCGAGCTCAAGCCCCCTAGTGGTCATCCTCCAACCTCCCTATCCATCTCCTACACGCCTCTACAGACCCCGGCGAACTCCCTACCTCAGCCTCAGCCTCCTCATTCAGTGCAGAAGCAGCAGACTCAGCCTCAAACGCAGCCACCCCCCTCCCAGCAGCAGCAGCAGGGCCCGCCGCCGCCGCCTCATCCTCCTCAGCAGCCCTCCCCACCCTCCCTGCAGTACTATCAGCACCTCCTGCAGCCCATCACCCAGCAACAGGCTCCTCCTTCCCAGCAGACCCCGTCACAGGTTCTACCACAGCAGAGAGTGGGGAGCAAGTGGCTCGGCACCTCAGGGCAACAGCCTTCAGCACAAGGCCCCCCAGCAGGACTGTCGCCCTTAGGTCCCATCAGCCAGTGGGGGTCGCCTGGGCTGCCCGATCCAAGTTCAGACCTGTACAGTCTGGGCCTGGACAGCACCTACATGGAGAGCGTCATCTCTGCTATGCTGGGTCAGAAGCCACAGGGGCCGCGCAACAACACCTGGCCCAACAGGGACCAGAGTGAGGGGATGTTTGGAGTCCTGGGGGACACGCTGCCGTTTGATCCAGCAGGTGAGGCCACCAGTTTCCATCTCAATGAGTCCATTAGTTTAGCAGTCCTAGTCCAAAAGTAAAACTTAAATCAAGTCACCGTTGCAATATCATGTTCAGAGTGTTCAGAGTGCAACAGTTGTTGGCTAATATATTTGAACAGTTCTGAAGTTGTATAATTCGTGCCGATGCAATATTTAGCTGGCAGGACAGAGTCTCATGGCAACAATACCTCACACCAATCAAAAGGACGTTTCCGAACTACTAAAGGTTACATACGGCCGGAAGTGGTGGTACATGGTATTAGGAAGTCTGGCTGTGGCAATAATTTAGCAAATGTTACGATGAGGATACCAGGTGTGAGATATTTTTCTTTTTCCTTTCTGAATATTGTCTTTTTAGTTAGCGTTTTTAGCTTGTGTCCAGTTTGAGATTCTGTTTAAATATTGCATTAGATTCAAGTTACATCTTCAGATCTATATATTTATGTATGACTATATATCAGCCAACAATTATTCCACCCCTAAAAGTCATTTTTCAACATGTAAATTTCACACACTGGTGATACAAAAACACTATATGTGAGATAAATTTACCAAATGTTTGTAATATTGTGCATCCCTAGTTTTAGTTGTACATGAATAGGGCCCACACTTTAGTCTAATAAAAAAGTTAGATATTAATTGCTAAATTCTATATTAAGGACTAATTTAATTTAGATAAAAGCTGCCTAAGGAACCTGGATGCAGCCTTGACGTGACCGTGAAATGAAGGCCATGTAAAAGCTTTTCCTACACCTTGTCCTTCCACTCAGTTTTCCACTAATATCATTTTATGTAAAAGTTTTTGCTCAGGCCTAATTTTTAAGCCAGAGCCGACTCATTTTTGGCAGCAACATCAGACCAAAGGGTAAAAAATTAGATAAAGTAAAAATCTTTCTTGGCTCATAAAAGAAAATTAGTTTGCACAGATCCATTTAAATGAGTACATTTAGGGGGAGTGCCAGACTGAACAAGGCATGGTCACAGAAAACAAAAGCTGTTTAACATCATTTAGCAACCATGCTGATCGATTACGAACCATCCTAATTCTGAAAACCCGTTAAGGTAAAATGAGCCGACTGTCTTCCACGTCTTCATCCGGCAGTGATGGTTTTGCACTGAGCTTCAATAAACAGTGCAGGACGCTGTTATGTTTGCAGTGGAGGGGAAGCCCACTGTGCAGAGTTGACTTACAGCCATTGTGGTTTTTCTGCCATCGTAGACAGTCTGGCCTAAATGAATCGAGCTCATGAGTATGAAAGAGAAAAGCTGAGGACACCAGAAACTCGTGTGTGTGTGTTTATCCCCCCCGCCACCACCTCTCTCCCCTTTTTTGTGCACAGTCGGCTCCGACCCGGAGTTTGCACGTTACATCGCCGGCGTCAGTCAGGCCATGCAGCAGAAACGGCAGCTGCAGCACATCCGTCGCCCCGGCAACGCGCGCAGCAACTGGTCAATGCCCGACGAGCAACACAGACCCTGGTCTCATCCGGAGTACTTCAGCGAGGGGTAGGTGTCCACAGAACAAGTCAGTCCCATCAGCAACCTCCTGCCTGAACACGAAAGCTATTCAGCGACCCGAGTTTCTAACTTTCGGCCTCCATGAGAATAAAAACTGTTTTTCCAAACAAAAATTGTTCTATAGTTTGAAGATGAATCACTAAATGCCTCCATGCAATTTAGCAAATGACCGCGTGACTCAGAGAGCATCTTTTCTGCGCTGTAATGGCATCACTTGGCTTGCGTTCCCAGGGAGGCCGTGAACAGCAACTGGTCGGCCATCCAGGGAGACTCGGCCAGCTCCAGTGATGAGACTTCGTCGGCCAACGGTGACAGCCTGTTCTCCATGTTTTCCGGGCCAGACCTCGTGGCGGCGGTTAAACAGAGGAGGTGAAGTTAAACCTGCACAGAATTGATACATTAACACTGATGTCTATGGATTCCCTTTGGGATTATGGTTGGGTGACATCGCTGGACAATTTAGCTCAGGGATTCTCACTAAACGCTTGGTTCTGAACAGAACATAAAAATCAGCATATTCATTTAATTCAGCCTGAGCACATAGCTCGTTAAAATCCTGAATGTTCTTTGCTCTAGAGATGAAACAACTAATTGATTATTAAAACAGTTGACCACTAATTTAGTCATGATCTACCGGTGGAACACTAGAAGAAACACATGGCTCATAAACACATTTGCCCTGAGCAAGATGGCGGAGGACAAAATAATGTACGAAAGACTCAAAGTGAACATCTGAAAGAAAAACATGCTGGAGTTGAAGCAGGAGAGAAAGAACCAGCTTGGTAAAAAAAATGCGATAAATATTGTTAATAAATTCAGCTAATATTAATTTAGAGGTGAAGGCGTGCAGAAAACAACAGGAATCAATAAACGAACACATGTGGAACAAGACGCTCACCCCCAGCAATGTCTACCACTTACTAACTCTGTTCTAAACATGCTGGTAGAGACACAAGTTCATAATATTTGTAAAAATAACATCCAGCTAAGTCAGCCTCCTGCTGAAGATTCAGAGTAAAGATGAAACAAAATGTGAATTCAAATGTAGAGCATAAGGAGGGCTGGTATTATTGTTAATATGCTGAACACTCAATAAATGGTGCGGAATTATACTTTATTTTTGTATTTCAAAATGAAAAAATACTTTACAGTGTTGAGCTCATTTGTTCCTTTAAACAAAGTTAAATTAATGGCAGTGAACGGCACTGTTCTTGTCTTTTCCCTAAAGAAAATATCTTAAATGAATTATAAAAAGCGATTAATCGTAAAACCAATCGACAGATTAATCGATTATGAAAATAATCGTTAGTTGCTGCCCTACTTTGCTTCACTTAGCCCTGCTTGACGCCCAGCCAGTTGTTGAAGCAGTGGCCTTTTAAGAATTCATCAAAAAAATACGGTGAATCAGTCCTATAAGTGGATATGGCATTAAAACCGTAACCCACACTTTTATTGCATTAGTGTGTTTTGTGAGAGTAAGCAGAGAGGCTTGGTCATGTGACAGTAATGCAGTGAAGGATTGTGGGATGTTTAACTAAAGCAGAAAAGCAGAGTCAATGGTGTGGTTTATTTATTTGTTCAAATACAGACATATTTATTATATAAATTTGTATTCTTTAAGCTAGTACTGTTGGAGTTTCCCTTTTTGAACTGAATGACTGAAAAAATGAAATTGTGTTTAGTCCATTTTGAGACACACCTGAAAGTATAAATGAGGTCGAGATTACAAACATCATTTTGGATCCCGTCTGTTGTCCCTCTCAGGAAACACAGCTGCGGTGAGCCAGAGGTGTGCACTCTGCCGTCACCCCCGCTACATCACATCGGGGATGACAACCAGGTAACAAACCAAATCCACCTCCACTCGGCCAGATCCAACCTATTCTAATTCTTAGAACCTTAAAATTTAGTTTACGTCTGGTAAATGAAACGTGCTAAATGTAAAAGAACCTCCATGCTGACTTCTCTTCTTGAATCATGCCTCATCCTGACTCTTTGCCCCAAAGGACAGCAAAACGAAAACATGGCCGCCCAAAGCCCCGTGGCAACACGCCGCTCACACCCACACCTTGCCCAATCCCAGCTCTTCCTTGTACCAGATGAACCTGCCTCCTTCCTCCCAGTGGAGCGACTCCATGCAGATGCTGCAGCCCCCGGTGTGGTCGACTGCCAGCGACTGCCCCGCCTCCGCCGGGATCTCCTCTGGTTTTCCCTTCACCCAACAACAACAACAACAGCAGCAGCATAAACCCATGACCAAGGGCTTCAAATCATTTCCCCTCAAACACGAGCATCGGCCCTCCTACCTTCACCAGTACTGATTGAACGGGTCCAAAGCCACGCGCCGCCGAGGAACCCGCAGCCCGTGACGACACACTCCACACACTGGCCTGGCATATTTGTATTTATATTTTTCCATGACAAACATCTCCATATTAAAAGAAGAAGAAGGTGTATTTTGATGTTTTCTGAACTGCCATCTTTTAAAATACGAACGGTGCATGTGTCATTCTGGCAGCAGTTAGTCTAGTGGTTGTTTCTCTGTCCTCAGACAAGAGCTGGAGACGCGCACGGCCGTCACCCACTTGCTTCTGCACAGGTGTGTGTGTGTGTGTGTGTGTGTGTGTGTGTGTGTGTGTGTGTGTGTGTGTGTGTGTGTGTGTGTG
>JAVLVB010000173.1:1479916-1495206 GCA_032876305.1 Orestias chungarensis | reverse complement strand
GACGACTCGGGAGTACAGCTCGCATCTACTGTTTCATAGCTTGTAAAATAAAATAAAAATAATACTGAAGTGGAAATCTTACATATTTAGTTTGTTTTTATCGAGAGGCTTTGAGCAGGCTCGGCGTAAACAAAGTAAGCCACTGCAGAGGTGCGATTGGAGAGAAATGCGCACTACTCCTGCGTAACCCGACCAGAGTCACAGCCGTGTGCCATGTTGGTAACGAAAGCACTTGCAGATAAATTTCCCCCCCCCCAAACCAAACGCGTTCAGGGGACGAATGGTGCTGAGGAGCCGCGAGTACTGACGAGGGTCAACTCTGTCCCTCCTCTCCTCAATTGGCTAACTCCCATAAACCAGTTTTATTCTTTCTTTAAGATGTTTCTGTGTACACGTATTGACAGTATTAATCTTTTTTTTTGTATTACATAATATACCATAACTGTATGTTAGTATTTTAGACCATTATTTTCCACCTCCCTGGATGTGAAAAAGCAAATTTGTTTCCCACCGTAAAACTACACCATTGATCCACAGAGGTTACCAAATATATCACGCTAAAACACTAAAATATGCTTTTTTTTAAATGGGGTTTGTTTTTCTTTACAGCCCTTGGCAACATTTAAAAGGCCCAGAATTATGTTCTTTTGTGATGTTTGCGGATGCCAATGTTGCCTGTATTTATGAGACACCATGTTTTCAGATAATTAACATCCTTATAACATGTTTACAGAGAATAGCTTGTATATACATATAAATATATATCTTTTTATAGTTAATGTGCTTTGCACAATCTACATATAAGGTTTATTGCTTTCGTATTTTGTTTGTCTGCGTTATCTCGCTAATTGTTGCGGCCTTTTTATTTTATTTTGTAAAGACATAATTACAGACCTTGGACTGTAACTGTTGGCGTCTCAGTTGTGTAAAAATGGTTTACTGGTGGCTCCTACAGAAACGGGGAGAAAAATTATAAAAACATGTTACCCTGAAATAATAGATGAAATGGGTGCGGGCTGCTTGGCTTATGTTGCTTATTGCTTTGAGCTGGCAACTGACTTTTTCTTTCTTTCCAACAGTGTACCAGCATTGCAAAAAAAAACAACTAAAATAAAACTAACTAGCGATTGGAAAATGCGAAGTGTCGTTCTTTAAAGTGGGGGGAAGAAAGGACACACGTATTTGAAAAAACAGCATAAAATGACCTTTATTCACACATTTAAATCCTCAAATACAGCACAATGCAGCCATTTGAACTGGAATGGAGTAGGGAAAGTTTCTTATTTGATAAATACTTCACTATAAAATCAAGTGTTAGGGAAAAAACAAATGAGAAGCAGAAGAAGACGTCCGCCGGGAGTCACAGAGTCCTGTTGTGTCCATTCAGAGCAGGTGTTGAGGCGTTGCTGGATGAACACTGAGGACAAACCACAGATTTAGGGATAATGAGCCCTCTATGCTTCACACTTAATAATTACTCTGCTTTTTTCCCCTTACGTTTGTGATGGCTGGCGCCTCATCAGGGCTGGCGTCTGCTATCGTCGCCAAATAGACGATGTTGCGGTGCAGAATCTGTTGGTACCTGTTTCACATGCAGGACAAACAGCACTGAGGCAGGAGAGCCACTAAAGGGCTGGTCCGGCCTTTTCAGTGACTACCTTCAAACTACATCTGGTAAAAAATAACTTTAATTTGAAGGGTTCAGGACTGAAGGGGTCATTTTATCTTGCTACATGTGGTTCACTTAACTACCGGAATAATAGTGTAGGTTCTGGTTTGGGAAAGCTTTTAAGAGGGTGGTAGTTATGCTTTTATTTCAGATTAAGACAAAGTGTGCAAGGTTCTTTTTGAAAACTACGCTACCAACACAATTCAAACCTGCACAGAAATACAATCTGGTGACAGATTCCACGAGTTTGAGCTCACGTTTTTAAGTTTGTGAAATCTCAAGATGCCAACTGTGCAGCATTTTCCAAATCACATTGTCCAGAACTACGAGGCTGAAGTTTGCATCTGATTCTGCTATAAAGGCTTATTCCACGACATTTACTAAACTGCTGCTACCTTTGACACTGAGTCTAATTGATTGTTCTACACTAATTATTGTATAAAACAGTCTGTTAATGTTTTATTTTATTTGCCAAAACAAATCAGATTTTAGAGCTTTTGTGGGTTTATTCCATTATTTAAAAAATAAAATAAATCCCCTGTATAACCCAAGACTGAGTTTTTGTGTAGCTGTTGTTGCTGCCCAGATGTGAAGTGCTCACCTTAAGGTGCTTTTGTTTCTTACATGATTTCAAATATGGAACAAAACTCTTATGTTTTTCTCAGCCAGCCTTTAAAGGATCAGGTAAAAGTGTTTGTTTCTCTGGTGAAGCACAGTTCAGTTCAGGTTTTAGTTCTCCTACATCCTGAATCACATGGGGAAATAAAGCGGACTGGCCCTTTAGTGTCGAGCATGGCGCCCTGAGCAGCGCCTGTCTTAAAATCATGCTGCGTGGAAGAACTCACTGCACACACTCCACGGCGCGTCCTTTCTGCATGTACTCTGTGATGCACCGGATCAGCTGGTCGTTTTCATCCAGGAGCTGCAGCAGAAACAACAACAGACCCGTTTGCCGAGTGTTTCCGGGTCTGCCGTGATGCGGCTAAAGTTAGCTCTGCCATTAGCACCGCAGTCTCTCTTTTTTCCCCTCACCCTCTGAATTGTTTCCTGGTTTATTTTCGCCTTCCCTCGTAGTTTCTTGGGGACAAAAACGATCGACATGGTCGCAGTCCGGTTAGCTCTTGTTTACGTGCGACGGGCGCTCGTTTCTTTTTCTTCTTCTACAGGTTTTAATGGTGGTTGTGGTGCTCATTACCGCCACCTGCTGGAATGGAGTGTGGTTCAAAATGCTTACTGCTTTTCTATCTTGTCTGGACCAACCATTTACCTATATTATGCCTTCATGTGTCTTGTTTCCTGCTCCTTCCCTGTAACTGTACCTTCATAGATAAATGAATAAATAATATTAAAAATCTAATTAAAATTAGAATATTTCTGTAGCAAGTATATTATGTTAAATGTTTTTTTTTGGGGGGGTTTCTTCTAACTTCCTCCATCATACATTATCTCTGTTGCTAATATTTTTTTACATGTTCAATTGTTTCTGTTATGCCTAAATAGTTACAATTTCCAGTTTCTCCATCCTAAATAGTGAGCTGTTAAATCCAGTGTGTCCCAATCTCAGTCTTGTTAATAATCTTTTGTTTATTTTTATTTCTTCTTGTTGCTCTCATCTTTCCCACTGTCCTTTGAATTTTATAAATCTCTCTTTGTTTTCCATTCCTTCAGTTTTTGTTTGATACTTGTTGCTGCAGATGTTTTAGTTGTTATTGTGAAGTTGATTTTGTCCTGTTGTTGCTCTTTTCGCTGCCCTGATGTGTGCTGGTACCCATATGAATCTAATTTATCACCCCATCATCTTTAGTCTAAATACTATTTGTTGTATTTCTAATATTATGCCTTACCTGCTTTCTCAGTTGCTATTCTGTAAACTTATGAGTGCTGAGCTTGAATCTTAACAGACATTTGTTCTCAATGGTTTTATTTCTTCTATCCACTCCACTGCAAACACTAATTCTAACATTTCACCGGTGCATACTGATAATCCATTTGTGATTCTTTTAGCTTGTCTTATGTTAAACTCTGGTGTGATTGCTCCTATTTTTCCTGTCTGATCTTTTGAAGCATCTGTTTGAATCTGAACATATATAAAATATTTATCTATGTATTCCTGAACTGTTTATGAATGACATTTAAATCCTTTATCATTTTTCTGTTAAATCTACTTTTATATCCATTGTTATTGTTGGAAATGGTACTATTGGACTCATTATTGTTGAAATTCCTGTATATGTTTCCCAATCACCCACCAGAAACTTCTCTTTTTCCCCAATTTGGTTGTAAAATGTTTAATGTTGGAGGATCTGGTTTATTTCCCTGTAAATTTGTCCAGTAATTTATTGCTAGTTGTTTTTTTCTCAATTCTAGTGACATTTCTCCCATTTCTACTTTAAGTGCTGCTGTTAGTGTGATTGTAATTGCTCAATTACATACACTAAGGGCTTGATGTGGAATATTATCCAGTTTATTAGATACATTTTCTATATTTGATCTTATTATACCACATCAGCGCCATCTGCTGGAGAGTCGAGGGACAATTTCAGCTTACTGTCTAAATCTGTCTTAAACTTAAAATTTACTTTGTTAATGTATGGACTCTATATGTCGTTATTAGAGACAAAAATAAAATAAAAAATTCAACAGCCGAACATTATTTTTAAAATAAATTGATGTAAATAAGTATTTGCTGAATCAAGGAAAAAATATATGAAAACCTGAAATTTGCAAATCTAAAGCGAATACCTGCACAAGTTAAAATTTAAAGTTCAATTGAAAGTTTTAGGAGTTAAATAAACTGATGAGACTGACTGAAAGCGAAGCTCCAGCAAGATGCTGTTCGAACAAAACCACAATTCATTTTCTGAACATTACAAACTAATGAAATTGTGTCAAACTCATACGTTACATAGATCCTCATTTTATTCCTAAAAAGCAGAATTAATTGATCTCTAGTATAACCAAAAACATTAACCCAGCAGATATGAGAAATATATTGAGCCACTGTGGGATATATTACTGGAGCCGAGCAGCAAGACACTAGAGAAGATTTGAACCTTTCTGAGATATATCCACATTTGTCATTAACATGTCCCAAAAAAAAAAAAAACTAAACAGAAAAGCATGAGAACCACATGGTCTGTGGATTGATTAGTTTAAAAGGTTTGTAAGTCGTGAAGCAATGACTCTAGAACACCCAGGGTTTGTAAAATGTGCCAAAAAGAATAAAATAAACAGGGAGAAACACGATCAAATTGTACAACTCTTTATTTTTTTTTGTAAAAACTCACTTTTGATATCCCAAAAAAACAAAAAACTATTCCAGTGCCTGGATAGAGTAGCAAACATGAAAAAATGTCAGTCATAACAATTTTGTCTCAAATTAAATCTCATTGGTTGCTGTCAAAGCCAATGTAAAGCATTAAGTCCACAGAACGCCGTGCATTCATGTGCAATATTTTACTGTGCCGCCAACGTAGCCGCATTTACAGACAATCTATTTCCACCTTCTATCAAAATGTAACATTTAAGTAAAGAAATCACACCATCATCCCGGAGGCGCTCAATCTTAAAAAAAAAAAAAAAAGGTACAAGGACTGGATTTCAAAATGACCGAGAGACGTTGCGTTCGTCCCTTTGTTCACAAGTCAGTAAAAACTAAAATTATATATATATAAATTCACGCCTGAGAACGATCACATCGGCAATGCCACAGGTGGAGCTACGATTTACCAGGAATCCAGTTAAAAACGTGTCCTAATCCTTTTTCCCCCAGCGACATTTCCCATTTTGAGTAAAACCTCTGCAACACTACAAGTGCTTCATGCAGCAGTGAGAGCCGCTGCCTGTTGACATCAGGGGGGTGGGGGGGGGGGGGCAACATCGATGAGACATCAAAGCAGGACAATACAAAAAGGACATCTTTACATAAAAATATTTAAAAAAAGTACCGAAATTACAAGAACGTACGTGACAATTTTTTTCTTCTGTTTTCGTTTTAGGCAAACAGCAGATTTAGGGAAACAGAAGTTTAATGTATTTGTTTTGTAAGATCAACAAAAATTAGAAAAAATTCTTGCGTCTTTAACTATGTAAAACTCAGCGATCCCAAAATAAAATCCAAGTGTAGATGCAGTTTTGTGACACTGAAGCCAAGAACCGAGACGTCCCGGGTCCTGCAGCTGGGAAAACTAGAGGTAAGTCCTCTGTGGGACGACAACTCAACAGTCAGGGAGGGGAAAGTCACCCCATTTCAGCTAGTTTTACATTCAATCTTTACAAATCAGCTGCTCTTATTTACGGTTCCTTTAGCATCACTACTTCATCAGCAATAATAATAAAACAAAAAATATTACTAATAAAGTAAAAGCCACTGAGTGGAAATCTAACCGAGCAGAAGAGCGAATGGTGCAAGAGAGGCAGTGGTGTCAGATTTGGTGCTGAAAAATAAAATAAACGGACCAAAAAGTTAAAGGGAAACAATAAAGCTATATAGATCACGCTGGCTTGTGATCCGCTCACAGTTCAAGAGCGCACAGCTCCCGATTAATTAATCAACAATATCAAAAGACTTTTGTAAGAAAGGACTTCCACTGATGCATAAAAGTATGCATTTGCTCCTAAGCTTTGTATTTTACGTCTGAAATTTTAAATCTTGTCGACAAAACGTCTGGAGAAAGAAACTACAGAGTCTTGAGAGTGGAGAGAGAAAGAGAGCGGGACGGTCGCCCTCTGCCGAGGTGCCGGTGTCTAAGGTCTTGATTCTTCCTGTCGAGTGTAGAGACCTCAGCGCGTTTCTACAGAGGAAATGATTTCAGGACAGCTGGCTACAATTCTTGGTGGATGCAGTCACCTTGTTGTCCTTCTGGGTAAAAAATAAAACACAAAATCATTAATACGCTGTTAGCAGGTTTAGGTTTGAGTTTAGATCTGTGTGAGATAACCTCAAACTAAATTTAAACGTTGGATTAAAACACTTTAAAAGCACTCAGCAGACACGTGAGCCCCTCCTATTTACCCTGTGTTCAAAATCAGAGAAATCCCGGCCTCGCCTCGCTCCCCTAAAACCGGGCGGGAAGGCGAAAAAGCCTCTGCTCGACGACCGGCCCCGGTACCCGCGGGACGATCGGTTGCGGGGGCCGCCGCGATAGTTTCGGTAATGGCCGTAAACGCCGAACGTCTCCGCGTTCATCCGTCGCTCGTCCGCCCAGGTCTGCCTGCGTTCCCTCAAACACACAGACAATAAAAACGACGTTCACAAAACAGAAGCTAATTTTTCTAACTTTGTACAACAACAAAAAAACTCAAACGTTCAATTAGTGAATCTAAAGAGGATACACCAAGATCTGAGATTTGAATCTTTACCACGTTATGACACCGATTTACGTTAGTGAATGAAACTTGAGAGAATATTTGACTTACCTTTGAAATCCGCCTTCACCCGTTTTACTTCAAGAGAAAAAAACAAAACCGGTTTCAGACGAAATGCGGATTTAAAATGATGAAAAGACGATTAAGTCCTTTAATTGTAAGGTTGTAAACCAGAGCCGGGTCATCTGTGGTACCTTGAATCCTCACCGGCCAGGTTATCAAAGAAGGACTTGGTCTTGTCATAGTAACACGTGTTAATGGCAGCCTCCTCTTCCTCAGCGGCGCCCTCGCTGGCTGGATGTTCAGAGTCAGCGGTTTCTTCTCCGTTCAGCGCCTTCTCTGGTTTGTCATCTGTTTGTTGGAAGAAATGAGAAACAACACTTTGAATTTGCTTGCTTACTTCCTCTTCCACTCACAACATTCGCTCATTTGAATACATTTAATACTTGAACTTAAATAGTTGAAATGAATGAAGCCGACTTGGGTGCGTTTAAACAATCGCCGTCGTTCCGAAGGCTCACCTTTCAGTTTCAGCTTGCTTTGCAGTTCCTTGTCGATGTCGTCCTTGTGAAACTGGGCGTTGGCTGTTTCAAAGTCAAAGTCTTCATCGAATTTCACGGCGCCATCTTTACGCACGTTCACTCTCCCTCTGCTGCGGTTTCCTCTTCCCCGTCCTCGGCGGTTGGACTGGACACCAGCTAAGATGGGGAGAAAACGCAAGTTTTAAATTCAAGCGCACATTTGAGATGAATGTTGTGTGGGCGCTTGTACTACCCTTATTACACAATCATTTTGCAATACTACAGAAGACGGTCTTTATAAAACATGTTAAGCTTAAGTTTTTGCTACTCACCAACTTGACGCCTGTTGGGATCCCGGTTTTCAAAAGCTCCATGTTCATGATCCGGCTGGGACGTCTTCTGAACATCAGGAGCTGAAACTAAGACATTTAGTTTATCAGTAAACGTAGCTACCAAATAAGAAATCCCAAAGCCAATGTAGCGAATATAGTGATAAGTTTTTTGTTTGTTTTATGAGTAAAATTATTTATTTTTGTTTACTTAAATGTCCATTTTATATTTTGTATGTTTTTCTTTGACTGTTGTGTTCATACTTTCAGAAGATTGTTGAAGATAGTGGCAACACCTGAATGCATCAGCGGTTGGTCACATGATGCACTTAGAAAGAAATATTAATTTCAAATATTTGGATACAGATCAGTCAGTGAAATTGGCTGAAGTTTAAAATTTCGATCACATAGCAAAAAACAGGAATTCACTTCTATTATGTCTGTTGTTGTTTATTTTTGTTGTTCGTCTTGTTTTCAGTGCGAGAACTTCGCTGCCTGTGTTTTTTTTGTTTTTGACTTGTCTAAAACTGCAAACCAGGGCGGCTTTTGTTTCTCACAACATGCACTTTACCAACTAGATGATTTTTCATGTCATGTCAGAGAAAGTGTGACAACTTGAAAGAGAAGACAGATATTTATCAACCAAGGACAGCAAAAGACTGCAACAATGTAGAAATGGACTTGTAGCTACTCTTAACTGTCTGGTTGAAGGCGCACACTGTATGGTTATTTTTTGTTGTATATTTGTACATTTTGTTCATGGCAGCATGGTGGTTTCGCTGATGTGTATTTTCCACGCTGATGTGTATTTTTCACCGTGTATTTTCTTTCAGTTTTCCAGGTGGTCTTGGCGTTATAACAGAAAACACTGCAATAAACGTATTAACCATCAGTTGGAGCGAGATACTTTTTAACAACCAGTAAATAAAGGTTGGGAACAGCTAGAGCCAATCTACAAAGGCTCCGTGTCAGCTACCAATCAGAAAGCTGCACTGGGTCACATGCTCTCCACTCCAACCAGTGTGTAGCAAGTCATTCAAACTCAAACATGGCTGAAGCCGAAGCCGAGACGATGACGCTTCTTCCTCACTGAGTGACCATGCCAGTACAGGACTTGTAATAACGCACTTACCAGGTTCAGCCCGCCTTCCTTTATGTTGTGGATTAACTAATTAAGAGCCCAAACAAAGTGTTTCAAAGCATAGAAAAAAAAGATTTGAGAAATAACTTTGCTAAATACACCTGACCTAAACAAGAAACAGATCTAGTACCGTATGGAAACAGATGGAACTTTTAGAGCCTCACCTTTCTTCTGCTCAAGCAGATCCAGGGCTTTCTGGGGGCCTGTGGAGGAGCCACTGGGTTTCGTCGGGCCTCCTGGCTGACTCCTCTGTCCAACAACGGCAGGCTGGCTCGGTGCGGCTGATGCTGGAGCCTGAACCTTCGGCTCCGCTGGGGAAGCTTTCGCCAAAGATTCCTGCTTGGGACTAGTGCGTCCTAGAGAACAAAGAAAAATCAGGTGTGATGAGCTTGCTTAGCCCTTAGCGCCATTTATTTTCTGAAGCCTTTAAAAAAAAAATTTAGACCACTGCTAACCTCCAGCAGATCCAAAATGCTGTGACACGATGGGTGGAACGGCAAACTGGCCGTAGGAAGGAACAGGGGCCCTGCTGAATGGTGCGTAGGAACCAGCAGACTGGAATGATGGCGGAGCTGCGGCACTGCTGGATCCCATTGAAGACTTAAAAAAAAATAATAACGAAAGTTGAACATATCGAGCTAAAATCTTGCGTCTTTAACTATGTAAAACTCAGCGATCCCAAAATAAAATCCAAGTATAGACGAAGTAAAGGAAACAATAAACATTTTTTTATTGGTCAGCTTCAATCTAGTTTTTTTTAAGTCATCGGTAAACAAAGATATCTTTAAAGTGGAAGTACACAAGCTACTGGAGATTTGGTTTAATTAACGTAACGTAAGCAGGCAAAGCCAATGGCAGGATACACAAGGTAAACAATATAATAATAATAATAATGTATACTTTATTGATCCTGTAGGAAATTGTTTTTGGTGTAAACAACACCTAGGCAGCCATTTCGCAGGCGCCAGGTAGGCAGTAGCGCAAAGGGTCTTGCCTAAGGACCCACACTGGATGCTGTGGTGTATTTGTGCCCTGGGCTGGATTTGAACCCTTGACTGTCATTGCTAAAGTTTAGACATATTTTATTTAGGAATATATTTGAGAATTAAGTAGTTTCGACAATCTAGTGCAGTTTTCTTTAAAGTTTGGGCTACAGAAGGCAGGAGAGAAGAAAATCGCGGAAAAATACAACTCAACCTAATGAAAATATTTAAATAAACCTAAAATATTGTCCATTTTTAAATGACTCCAATATAAAATTCACAATACATTAAAATATAATTTGGTAGATAGGCTGCGATCTACATTTATCAACCTAACTTTTTCCTCTAGCTACTACATCAAGCGCTACAGACAGAGAGCAAAGGACCAGCAGACTGAAAATAAAACAAAAATCCCAGTCAACTAAAATCAGAATGTGTAAGAGCGCATGCATAAGAAAAACTGCCCACAGTGGGCAGAAAAATGATCAGGTAACACTGTTTCTAGTTCATCTAACTGTGTAAAATCCCAGGTTATCCTTCACTAGCATGTGATGCTGAAAACGCATTAAATTATAATTTTTTTTGGTCCACCAGAAACCTTGATGTTGCCATAATGATTTAAAAATTATGTAAAATTTGCTCATATGTGGAAAAAGATCTTTCAGGTAAATAATGACTCTCCTCTAAAAATTATTATAATAAAACAAGGCTGGTCAGCGTGATTACAAGATGCTGCTTATAAAAAAAAGTTTTTCTTATAAAGCAAAGGACTTTTTTAAACTCTACTATTTTAATAAAACTGGACCCTGTTGTGGGTCCAGTTTTAAGATGCTATATTAGTTACGCGCCATAATTTTTTTAATTAAAAACCATACAATTTAGATTTCATAATTCACTATATAATAATAAACTATGTAGTTGCAACTTCTTAAACCATTTTCTAACCTAACAATACGATAAAGCATTTTCTTGTTACTCCAGCCGGCAAAATACACTAAAATGTCAGTTTAAAGATTCATAAAAAAAGCTCACAACCTACTTACCTTTTGATAAAATTACTATACATCATGTCTGGTGCGTTATTAATAGCTAGCATGAATTTATATTTAGAAGCAAAGGTTTTTGCCTGCTACAAAACTGCAAATCTAGAGACATAAGGTTTCTGACAGATTGGAGCGATGTAGAGGATTAAAGCTCTGAGGTACGGAGCTTTCTACGTATGTTTAAAGTTAAAGACGGACGAGGACAAATGCCACTTAACACAGAAGGTTATCAAAATCAAGCATCATAAACAGTCTTTGTAGAAAATAAGAACTGTACCTGGACTATGGCTGGGTCCTGAGGAAGGGTGCTGGTGGCTTTGGGTGGCTCACAAACCGTTAGGTCTTTTATGTCACTCCCTCTGAAGATGATGTACTCAAAAACGTCATCCCGGGGCGGTATAGGTCTGTCCGTGGGACGGTTTTCAGTACCAAAAGAGCGAACTGTTGGGAAATAAAAGGACACATTAACCAAAATGTAGACGACTTTCTTTTGAGCTCATAAAGCACTATTGATTATGCAATTAAAAGCATCAGGGGATCCTTTATTTGTCATTAGTAGTTTGACATTTAAGGAATTCGCCAATCGCTGGAGACAAGTTGTCCAATTCTTAACTTCCTGTTAACGTTTGGTACGCAGCATAAAAAGCCCAACAAAACAGTTTGGATTTACCCGATGTAGATATTTATTACTACCAGTCCTTGTGTGTTCATTAATATTTCCAAGCATTTATCTCTATTTGAAACATAATCATGCAGCTTTTTAATCCCATGAAAAGTGTGTCCATCATGATCTGACCCTCAAACACCCTTTAAATGCATCTGACAAAAACAAACGACAAAAGAAAATGCAACATAATTTTGAATATGAAATTTTGGTTAATGATTCTTAATTTGTACATCATTTGCAGCCTCAACACTTTATTTCAAACAATGAAATAATACAAAAAACTTCTTAGGTTTTAATGAATGTTAGATTAGTTAAATTAAGAGGAAATAAAACTAATTTCGCATCTCTTAAGATCCTAAATAGACTTAATATGTTGCTTTTTGGACACTTTTGAGATTCTGTTTCTATATATGAACAATTACACTTTAATTGTATATTTTACAAAATAAATATTAATAAAAACTATTTAAATCACAAACCAAACACTGAAATGAAAATGAAAATGTCAACTTTCACACTAAAATGGGATAAAACCCCTTAATTATTAACCTTAACTATGCTAGATAACCTTAGAAACGTGATTTTAATGCCGATTATTTTATTAAAAAGGAAATCCATACTTAAAAATGCAACTGAGGTCGGAAAATGAATATTTTGCAGTGTGGATGAGCTGAATGTTTAATTTCTCTCGGCTCTCAATCTAACCTAAAAAATCAACGTAAACAAAAGAGACGTTAGCTTAGCCGTTAGCCAGCTAGCTAACTCGGCTAACTGCGTTGGAGGCATATTGACCAAACTACGGGCAGAAATACGGAGCTCTGCCGCATTCAGGGCCGCAATCCTCTCCCAGATAGTGTTCCTACCTTTAGCAAGAGCTACTGTCGAGTTTTCGGTGTCGATGGTGTACAGAATGCCTTCATAGCGAATCTCGGCCTTAGAGATTAGGCTAATTTTGCTGCCAATGTACGGCGTCCCTCCTCCGCTCATTTTTAACCGCTGTGGTAACTAAAGCACGAACTATCAGTTAAAAACTGTATCCCCCGCCCCTGCGTGACTTTCAGTTATTTATTTTTCTCTGAAGCGTTGTTTTAAGCCTGCTAAGTGAGCAGTTTCCTCCGAAGCGAATTCGTGCCGTCCACTGACTCCTATCGCAACATGGCCGCCTTCATTTCGCTCGCCCCGCCGCTAAGCATTCTGGGACAAAGACTGCGTTCTAACAGAACTCCTCGGTCTCTCTTTTCTTCTCCGTTTCTTTCTTTGTTTGTTTTTGCGGCGGCCGGAAACCAATTCAAACAGCCTTACCGCCACCTGCTGGTCAGGAGTGATGGTGAAACAAAATCGCAATCCAAACACTGTGAATGAACAACCTTTGGTCATGATGTCTCTGTTTTTAAAAATATAAATACGTAATAATAAATAATTATAATTAATAATAATGAATAATTTAAGTTTAATGAGATATCCTTTCAATGTTTTAAAATAACTGATAAAACTGTTTCACAGAGTTTTACATACTATGATCTTTTATTTGTTACATTCTCATACTGTGAAAGGAGGATCCAGAATTTAAATCAAAACAGCTAAATAACATTTCTCTAAATTAAAGTCTATTGAAGTTTAATAAAATATTTCAATCTCGAGGTTTAAGCTAGACTTGAAACAGTGTCGTTACCGTGGCGAAAAGCGGCAGGGGTAGGAGAACAGGAGCGAGTCCAGAAACAAGCATAGGGCCAATGTTAGGAATATCAGAAGTACCATCGCTACTTCTACTACTTGCAGGGAAGACTGGTAAATCCATTCGGCTGAACCTGGTCGTGGACAAAAACACTAGAGCTGGACATCTACTCTCTTTACTTTTTCGATAATCTGACAAAGAGGGTTGGTTTGTTCTATACGTTGCATAATTTTGGAAGAGGGGAACATTTTATGAAATAGGAAAGATTTACTGGAAAAAAAAGGCCGTTTGCACAAACAACTTGTGTCTTTAGATTTGTGTAATAGGTAAAAAGAAGTCCTGTCTGTCACCAAGGCTGTTTGGCCTCATGATGAAACTCCTCGCCAGGTCCATAAACAATATAAAGTCAAGATTCAAGATCTCTTTTGTCGTTGAAAAACAGCCTGCACCATAATATTTGTCAGAAACACCACGAAGGTGGTAAAGTACAATATAAAATAAAACAAATTAAGATAAATAAATAAACTATAAAATACCATCTAAGGTTCGAAATACAATTATCAGATAGATGGCCAAAATGTTGTAAACAGAGAGAGTAAAATCACTCTAGGACGTTCATTTCTTGCGTGATTATGAATTAATTAAAAAGTCTTTGCATTTTTATAATATCTTGGCTAAACTAGTCAACATTTAAATTCCCTTAAATCTGGCGCTGCAACATCCACCTTCCATAGCCAGAACTACAGCATGGAGAACAATCAGGAAATTGGAACCAGTAATCTGTTTCCATCCCAATTTGTGATTATTCTGATTATGTTTACCTGGGATAATGGATCATGAATAAAACAGCAAAGCAAGGGAATGTCCAAATTACAGAAACATTGTCAGGAATCTACCCTGAAGTCATCATTTACAGGTTGAAATATTTTTTTATATGGGCCCTTTTTTTTGTTTCTCACAGGTTAGGGTTTTTGTTAGAAGCGCTGCGCTTCTGGTTTCAGACGTTGCAGACGACAGAACTCTCTCAAATAAATCTGCTGTGCGAAGCTAAAATTAGCTTTTCACTTCCTTGTGTGTAATATACATACACTTTTTCTTAGAAATTCAAAATTAGGCTTCCCACAGCTGTATCCATTGTAATTAGTCTGGAGGTTCGAGGCAAGGCTTTTAGTTTGAACTCCTTTATACACATTTAAGATAATTAACCAATAAAAGTGTGCAAAAGTAAAAAAAACGACACACAAAAAAATACAATTTTCAGAATGAAATGGACATTTTTTACGTATTCGATTTCATTTCTTTGTTTATTTGTACATTAACATATGCTCCAATTTTATGTTTAATCTTAAGAAAGATGAACAAACCTAAAAGGGAAGGAAATAATAATAATAATAATAATAATAAAAACATTTCTTGTCCTTAATCAGCGAGGGTCCCTTCATTTTGTGCTCCACCTGTGTTTTTGTCATTAAAAATACTACACATCCATCCATTTTCCAACACAGTTATCCCTGTGGGGTTGCAGGGGTCTGCTAGGTGCCTATCTCCAGGGGTCTTTGGGCGAGAGGCAGGGGTTCACCCTGCAAAGGTCACCAGTCCATCGTAGGGCAACACAGACACACACCGGACAAACAAACAGTCATTTTGTTTTTGGACTGTGGGTCCAGGACTCAAACCCATGAGCCTCTTGTTGTTAGACCAAAGTTCTACCACCAGAAAAAATATTTATTAAGGGTTTTTATTTTCTATTTAACTTATAATTGCACCCCTTTATGAAAAGAAAGAGAGATTTTTTCCCCTATTTGTGTATATATATATATATATATATATATATATATATATATATATATATATATATATATATATATATATATATATATATATATATATATATA
>JAVLVB010000173.1:1452039-1477994 GCA_032876305.1 Orestias chungarensis | reverse complement strand
CCCCCCCAGGTCCAGGGACTCGGGAGGGTTAAACAGTCTCCCGTGGGCCCCCCCCAGGTCCAGGGACTCAGGAGGGTTAAACAGTCTCCCGTGGAGCCCCCCCCCCACACCTCCATCTGATGACGTCAGGCTCGTTCCCACAATGCCCAGCAACACGCAGGCGCGCTGCGGCCGCTATAAAGCTGCTCTCTGTGCTCAGAGATGGCGGGCGCCTCCGACCCCCTGGAAGATATGCTGTTTTCAGAGGTGGACGAGAAGGCTGTTAGCGACCTGGTGGGCTCGCTGGAGTCGCAGCTGTCCGGCCAGAGCAACTCCGAAAACGGAGGCGCTGGCTCCGTGGCCCCTGCGAACCATCACCTGGGAAAAACGCTCCCAGCTGCGGTGAGAACCACGACAGCGGCACAACAACAACAGCCCGAGCGGCGGAGCAAACCCGAGATGCGGCAGGAGGTGAACTCCAAGGACCCCAGCGCGGATACAGCTGTCAGCTCCCCGCCGCCGGGCTGCTCCTCGTCCCCCGCCGAGGCTCCCCGTGCGAACGCTACTGGCAGCGGCGTCCGATCACATGGAGCATCCGTCACACCGCTGGCCACATCTGGCGCCGCGTCCAGCCGGAGCTCTAAGCTCAGCCCGTGTGCAGGTAAGGCGTCCTCGGAGGCCGTCGCTCCGAGGAAGCGCGTCGCGACGCCCAGGAGGAGCCCCTCCGCGCGGATCAAGAGTTTGAACGGCGCGGCGGTGGCGACGAGGAGGAGCAGCGGCGGCGGCGTGCAAGCGGCGACGGACGGCAGCGGCGCGGCTCCGACCAACTCCGCTCCTCCGTCCGCCTCCCCCATCGACACTTCCACCTTCACTCTGTCCAACGCCAGCCTCCCCGCGGGTCAGTCGGCTATAGCTCTGGACCGCGGGACTCCCACCATCTCCCTGCGCAGACTCCCGAGTCACATCGTGGCCAGCATAGCGCAGAACGGCAGCGGCACCAGCGCGTCGGCGCTGGTCGGACGTGCCGCTCGGACAGATGCCGCCGCGTCCCCGCCACCCGCGGACAAAGCGGACGCGGACGCTGGAGCCTCCAAAGCGGTCGCAGACGCCGGAGCCTCCAAAGCGGACGCAGACGCCGGAGCATCCAAAGCGGACGCAGACGCCGGAGCATCCAAAGCGGACGCCTGTCAGTCCGACGCGGCGGCGCGGAGCCCCGCGAGCTCTGCGGGGAACAGCGCGTTACCGTCCGGCGCCCGCGTCGTCACCCCGGCAACGACCGCGCCGGCGGCCCCCACCTCCACCACGGCGACCCCGCCTGTGAGCGCCGCCACCACGGCCGTCTGCGGGACCCTGAGCGCGGTCAGGCCCGCCGCTCCCTCACCAGCGGCCGCAGCGGCTCCGTCTCAGCCCCGGGCAGCGCTCGCTGCTCCCCAGAGAATAGTCGCCCCCCAGCTGATCGTCAGAGCTCCCCAGCAGCAGACCACCATTCAGCTCCCTCCTGGCTTCACCATCCCACCAGGTCAGCTTTAATTTCATGTTTTAGACTCTAGCAGAGTATGGAGAGCGAAGAGTGCCAAATTACAATACATTCCTATTTAGATATGCCTTAAATATTACAACTGTTGAATAAATGTAGAAGAATGACACCTGCCTAACTTCTGTGTATTTCATTTTAAAGGTTTAATGTCTTAATTCCAAGCTTTAATTATTTTGTGTTTCTGCGTTTTCTATAAATCTGTGTCGATATTTTCACTGGAAGTGTAGAAATAACGTTAAAACTATTTGTCTCTATAAGAAATATTTTGAGTTCATTATAATATTTTAATATAGTATAGTTTTAATGGGACTTAAAAAAAAACTAATAATTTATTTACTAGACCTTTGTAGTAGATAAATTGAATAATTGTATTGAAATTATTAAAGCAGCCAATCAGGTGTCAGGGTCTCTACAGAAGCAGCCATAATCCCGCCCAACAAGTTTGAGAGGAGGAAGTTAAATAGTTATATCCTCTGTTTACAATCAAATGAATGCATTTAATTGAGGCACATATATATATATATATATATATCATTAACAAATGACTTCTGTATTTATTTCGATTTTTAATAAATCAAAGACATTTAAAATAATTATTTCATATTTATTTATAAAAAATTTGGCACTCTTCACTCTCCATAGTATGTAGAATGTAGCTTCTACCTGTATTGCAGTGAGTTTTTGTTAATACCACATGAATGCTCTGAAATAGTCATCTGAGGATATGAAGGTTTGGTAGATCCGGTATTGGTGAGTGAACTCAGGTTGTGGAATTGTGCCGCTCAGGTTGTTAAGATGTTGGATACGGTTCCTCTGATATCTTCTTAAAAACGATTAATTCCTCAGTTTCTGGCAGAAACACTAACTTAATTTAATATCCAGTATTTTCTATACTTTTGGCCGTGCAGTTGAAAGAATCTGCTGATACTGTATTTTCTTACTTTTGGACATTTGCTCTGACGCACAAGCATAACCAACAACTTGGTTTGCAAAGGGAGCAACTGATGAACATCAAAAACTCTGGAAAGAAATACCTCAACTGCAACGTCAAATCCCAAAAGACTCTAAAAGGAGATGCTGCGGATCCAGAGATGAAGCAAAGAAAGCAGAACGTTTGAATCTTTGTTTCCGTTGATCATCATTATGAGATCGTTAGCTAACTTGGTGGATACTGTGGGTCATGTAGAGATCGGTGTGTAAAGGAAGATAATTTATAATTGAAGAACATTACAGAACAAAATTAGCACCCCTCCTCGTGAGAACATCCTAAAGTCACAGGCTGTCTCATGTCTGCTGTAACACAGACTGCTACAGGAGATCATCCCTGCCCAACCAACCTCAGCATCTACAACAGATCTTTGAAGAAATTTTGAAATCACACATTACGACAACGTTCAATTTCTCTTTGAGATCCTTAAAGGATTTTAAAATTTGAATCTGAACTGCAGTGCTACATTAAAGGGCCCCGGGGGTGATGGGGACTGGCCAGGGTGCCGTTAGTGACCTTTCCAACAGCACTAAAACTTTGACTTTTTGTGTTTTGGCACAAAAGACCTTACTATCCAACATGTCTGCTCTGCATTTAAATTGTGTTGATAGCTTTAGAAATAAATCACCACTAATTAATTCTGTTGTTGACCATGTAAATGCAGTGTTTGCACAAACAGGGACATTAGCTTTCAATTGTAAATATAATTAGCCTGGTCAAAAGTTACAAAAGGAGCAAACCCTTCAACAGATCCGGGCAAATACGCACGGCAAATTAAAACATTAGTTTTTTGGTTTCAAATTATTGTTAGGACTTTTTTTGGTAGAGAAACACTTTTAAATATGGAATAAAACAATATTAATAGAGAGATGTGTTCCAGAAATGACATAAACACTGACTTGCCTTAACATATAATTGACTTCATCGGTTTCAACGGTTCCTCCGTAACTAGCAATATATTAATAAACATGGAGTATAACCAGGAAGTGATGCAAATCAAGTTTACTGTAATATTTTAAATCTCGTCTTGATGTTTTAAAATTGCTCCAATACTGGGGACTCCTTGTGCGTCATGTATTGTCTTATGTATTTGTTTATCTGAGAAGTTAACGTGGTTGAACAGTAAAAATCATCAGAACTTCTTGGTTCTCGCCACGCCGTCGTCTGTTTAGGTTTCTTCTTGAGTGGGTATTATTTTTCACTGCTGCTCTCTTTTGAAAATGTATGTTGTTGTTCCGTTGCTTAAATTATTCTCTTTTAAACAGTTCATTAAAGCAGTTTTTTCTTCATATAGTTTAAATAGTTCATATCAACTTTTATTTTTGGGTACCACCAGAGGTAACGTACATGAAAAATGACTAAAAACACATTAACTGTAATGAAAATTGTACAAATCAGTTGATAGGAAATCTATGATATAAACATGATCTCAGTTATTTTGGGATCTTTAACAGAGCAACTGTATCTTTACTGAGATCTTTGTTACATGCAAAGCTGTATTTAGTAATTCTAGTACACTCAGTGCTGGTGGTTGCACCGTATTTTATGTAATCGTATCAGAGCAAAAGTGGCTGAATATAAAGTCACACGTGGCTTTTTTTGAATTTTTATTTGCACAAGCCTTTGACAAAACCGCTCCATTTAAACTATGAATTAGTATAAAACTGTTTAAACGGCCAAGATTTCTCGCAATAAATTAATATATACATATATATATACATATGTATATATATATATATATATATATATATATATATATAGTGCTATTATTACTCCAATCTGATCTGTTCTCAGGAAAAAGCTGGTTTAGTTTTATGGTACAGGGTCAGAACATACACCTAATGTCGTTTACAATAAACCGTGTCTACCAGTCCATTTTTGAATAATGATGGATTAAGAAGTCGGCCAGATATCAGACTCAGAAGCTCTTAAGACAATTGTCTCCTATTGGCTGATCTATATGCATTAACCCTGAAGAACCTGTCGTGCACTTTTTATTTTTTGCTGCTTTACTTCTTATATAAAATCTATTTAAAATCTTAATCGGCATGTTGGACCTCAAACATTCCTTAGATTCAAAACCATATGGCCTGTAAACTTTTTTCCTCCAGTTTAGAGTCAAACAGTTGCTTAAAGAGTTAGTTAGTTAAAGAGTTGCTTGACAAATGTGTAGGTTTATGCTGATATCGTATCGGGTCAATTTCGGTACCGGAGAATACTGAAGACTGCAATGACATGACATGACATGGTGAAGCACTAATTGTTCCTCGCTGCCCTGCAGGAATGGTGCTGGTGCGCACTGAACTGGGCCAGCTGGTGATGGTTCCTCAGCAGGCTCTGGCCCAAGCTCAAGCCCAGGCCCAGGCCCAGAATAACATCTCCCCGAGACCTGCTGCCCCCACCACGGGAGCGTCCTTCAGAGTAGCGGCCCCACAGGTGAGATCCGTGCAGTGACAAGCCTGGTTCTGCTGTGTGTGTGTTTACATTTCCACTCATTTAGTTTCTTTTAGTTGACAAAATGTAAATATTCAACATGAAAAATGCTGTTATTGAGGAAATGATACAACATAAATGCAGCTACAAACAGGCCCTGATCTCCTTTATAAAGCTGATCCTGTGCTTGTCAAAAAGAAGCACTAATAACATGGTCACTATTCAGACATAAGCGCTTAAAGACAAGGATAGACCAGATAGAGACTGGAAAGGTTTCCTCGTGGTGACTGTGGTGGACTCACAGGGTCCTCACATTCTCAGCACAGTAAGGGTCCCTTCGTACCAGATCTCCTTACGTTCGAATGTACTGGATCAAGCATAGCAGTACTTTCAGTTTATCCTTCAAGTTAGTTGGAGAGATTGAAACATAAGGAATCTGATGTGTTAAAGTATAGAATTAAAAGGCTTTTCAATATATAAACAAAAGTGGAGCTTTATTTTCTTGTTAGTTTTTCATAAATTATGTACATTTTCCTCTGAGTTAAACATGCAGCATTTCGATCTGTTTCATCACTGCTGCCCTCTAGAGACAGGAGGATTGTTTTTCATTAAATAGAGACTAAGTAAAAATTCCTCCTGTTTCTCATTTCTCCCCCACTATTTCAGAAGCACATCTATATCCAATAAAAGTATTTCATTTATTCTTAGTTCCCCCCCCCCCATTTTTTCCCCACTCTTCCAGAAATGACTTTAAAAATATTTTTATTAAACCTCCCACACAGACTTACTATAGTTCACCAAATATGGAGGCGTTGATTTCCTCTATAGGGGTGTAAAAGTAAAATCCCTCAGCATTTTTAAGGTAAAAGTGTCAGGGTTGAGGTATGCGTTAATGACAGTGGATGCTGGATGTGTAAAAAGATGCATTTTTATCACAGTATTGTGCAGGATCATATGAACAGATCTGGAAAAATTGGGAATTTGTTTCAGTATTTTCCAGTTCTGGAAAAAGTATTTCTTGCATATTTCCACATCTGATTGTGTCAATGTTTGTTATTTGTTGTTTCTTCGTCCGTTTCGTTCGTGCCGTCCTTTCCCCTTTATCTCCCTACTATCTTTATCTGTTCTTCCTTGTGGCCTTCCTTCTTCCAACATTTGGTCCATCCCTTCCTTTTATCCAACTTGTCTTCCCGTCCTTCTCTATGTCTCTGTCTTTTCATCCATCCCAGTTCTCCCCTCATGTTGTTCATTCTTTCATGAATGAACTTCTCTTTCCCTCCTTCATGCACTTCTTGTTTTTGTAGTTTCTTGTTATCCTTCCTTCCTTCCTTCCTTCCTTCCTTCCTTCCTTCCTTCCTTCCTTCCTTCCTTCCTTCCTTCCTTCCTTCCTTCCTTCCTTCCTTCCTTCCTTCCTTCCTTCCTTCCTTCCTTCCTTCCTTCCTTCCTTCCTTCCTTCCTTCCTTCCTTCTTAAAACGTGTGTAGGAACCAAGTAAACCAGTAAAGCTGGAGCCTGGATTGCTTTTAAATTTAGGTCTGATAAATTCACTATTTTCCGTCTTGCTTCCAAACCAAGAGATATTTTTGCTCATGCCCCCCAATTACAACATAGTTAAATAACTGACGTTTAATTATCTATCTATATAAAATACCCATACTTGCATTCTGGATACAATCACTGGATTGGATTAGCAAAGCAGAATTAGGAGATGACCCACAGCAACTTGTATTTTAGGTTGCTGGAGCTCATTTTGTTGTTTATATTCCTCTGTTATAACATTAAATGATGACTCCTCAGTCTGTGCCTGGATAAACATGTTTTAATCTTTTATTTTGTACAAAATGTGCATCAATGCTGACCTTTTTTTTTTTTTAGCTTATCAGAAGCGATAAAACGTTTTGATTTCAAAGTTAAGTGCTGGACAGCTATAAAGTACCTCTACCTCTGGGTTTACCTGGCAGCCTGTTGATTAGTTTGAGCACTGCTGCCCTCTAGTGACTGCAGGCTTATCAAATATTAAAGATGTGAATAAATTGCTTGTCTCTTGTCTCTCCCACTAATTGGGAAAAACTTCCATGTCCAGTGAAACACATTAATGGTTAAATTAACTCTAGTCTAGTCTAGTCTGTTCGGGACAAAAAAAGAAACTATGATTATCCTAAGTGTAAAGAGAATTTAAGGTAAAGTTCTGTTAGGGGAAACAATCATTTAGGGCAAAAGGTTAAAACTTTTCTGAGAAACTTTCTTCACGGTTCACACTGTCGGACCCAGAACCTCTGAACAAACGCACGGTTTAGCTCTAGTGGCTAATTGCGTCGTGATTAATATCTTAAAATGCCTAATTAGAACAAATGACTATACTTGATTATATTATCCATAACTCCAATTGAGATTAATCGGTGAATTACCATCTCAAGGCTTCATAATGACTCCGTGGGGCTCCGCTCATCAAAGTTTAATGGCTTGCTGAATCATTAATAGGAATGTGATTATTATCACCTGTGGACACCTGATTCATCTGGGAGCTGGAAGGTAAGCTGCTGCTGGGTTCAGACCTCAGGAAAGTAAAAGTGAATGTTTATGTGGTTAAAGCCCAGGTGCTAACTGAAGCTATAGGGTCTGCCAGGTACTCTGATGTTTTTCTTACTGACTTTAGGAAAAAAAATACATTAAGTATTTTAGTATTCAAATGCTATAATAATGGGCCTAGTAAAATTTAAAGCTTTAGTTTGTTTAATCTTTTTACCATATCAGATATGTTGATTTTGGTTTACGATCCCTTAATAAATACTTTATATTAGTTTTATTCAGGAAGCTATTATTAATCTGAAGTTTTACCTTAAGCAGGATATATATTTCCATACTGTTTAGACACCAGGAGACGACAACCACAGCTCTGACATTGTCTTTCTACGCCAGCTAAACCCTCCACAGTCCTGTGCTGCGTCGGCATTCGAGTCACATGGCCAACAGTAAAACAACGCGGCCAACAATCTTCAGCCCTGGTCCAGTTTTTAACAAATACCAGCATTGATGCTGATATATGTTTTGCATCTCTGCTCACCAGCCCCCTTCACTATGACACCGCTTAGTAAAATCCACTGTAAGCAGTCGTCAATTCAAATAAAAGTTGGTTCAGTGTAGGCCTCAGAACATTAATGAACAACAAACATCTCTGAAAATAGTTAGACAATAAAAAACAAAACTCTATCTTCAGTTTTAAGCAACTCTTTGGAGTTAGTGTCGTTTTAAGTTGAGATGAAGCGAAGAGATTCACCAGCAACAGTATCTAAATCCTTCCTTCCTTCTTTTCCTTTCACTTGAAAATTTTGTGCTATTTTACTTTGGTAATAAAATGCAGGTTTGTGTTCCTTCATTGTTTAAAAATAACGCTTTTGCAACACTTTAACTCGATTTTTTGGAAGATCACCTTAAATCAGCATCTGTAAAGACAAAACTTGAACACTAGAGGGCAGCATTTTATTGCTTAGTTTTCCCAGTTTGGTTTGATTAGGCCAATCCTGCATTTCACCCTGTTAAAAATTGTCATTTGATCCTCCTAATTTCTCGCCAACCTCAAGCTAAGATGATATTTTTGTTGCTTTAGCTCTTTTCTTTTGTAAATCAGCTTCTAAAGTCAGATTTGATCTGGATTTGAATTATGGGGCAAATTGGGAAACAATGTGATGATTGACATCAAATGTTCAAAACCGTATCCTCTGGTTGGGATTCAGAGACTTAATATTTCAGCTGCGTAACTTTCAGGTAGCTCTTTCCATCAAAGAATATTCTGTTATACTTTTTAAACCCATTAGGGAGTTTTGTCTTAATATTAATTCAGAAGAAAACATAACATTCAGGTGGGTCCTGGGTCAGGCTGTTGTGTAGAGAGATCTGCACCAGCTCAGAGCTGCGGTTTTGCTTCCAGCCAGCCAACCTGCCCGCTTCCTGACATCCTCCGCTCAAAAGAGAGTCGCAGACAGTCGTCGCCTCTCCCAGTCACTCTGTTGAAATATTAGTGGGCCGCGGCGACGCCGCCTCGACAGGAAAAGCAGTAGCAGCGAAATGAAAGGGAATGGTGTTTATTCCCAGAGCTCAACGCCTCTGTCGGCCTGTCACTCTTCCTTTGAGCCCGAGGGGAGAAGCGGAAGGCATCCTGAGCTTCCTTCCTTCCATACCTGTTAAATCATTCATCACCCAACTGCCTGATTATTTTAAAAGGCTAACAAGGCTTTGGTTCTCCAGTTTGCTCATGTGGGAGCGAGAGTGGGGCATAGCTGGGGGTGGGATGCACCCCGTGGCTTCATAACCCCCCTCTTTCTATCACCATCACAGCCCCATCCCCTCTGCCTTCATCCGTCATACGCTGACTCCCCCCCCCAACTCTTTAGCTGTACAAAACTTTTAGCGGAGGGGAAACTTCCTCCTCCTTTCCTTATCCTACGTCTTCCTCTCTACACTCGTCCCCTTTTTTACTGTTGAGTGTAGAACCTGCACAATACGTCAGATAGCAATCGTCGTTGATATTTATTTGCTTAAATTAAATTTCAATGATATTTTAAGGGCCTTGCAATCACACTTTCGGTTGCCAGTAATATGTTTTGCCCTGATTTGCTCTTGTGGGGGTGTTTCTGACTAATTTCTCTCTGTTTTTGTGGGGCATAGACCAGCAGTTTTACTTTCACGGTTGCTTCTCACCGCTTTGAATGCAAGTGGCCTGCTTGAGATATTTGTGACCTTTTTTTTAAATGATAAATTTCTTGGGTTTGCGTCAAACGCGATGGACACAGAGAGCAGACTTAAGGAGAAAAACAGGATGGAGAGAGCTGGGGTAAAGGTTTAAATGAAGGTAAGAGTAGAGGCGAGAGGGAAACGACACAGAGCATACAAGACCTAGAAATTTGCTTCCATACCTGCAGAAAGTAGGAAAAAATGTATTCAAAATGTAAAACCAACGCTGACAAACAACATATGCATATATAACACTATAAATGACACGAAAAAGTACACAGTACCTCCGCAGAGTGCCAGAGGTCAAACAGAACCTCCTCAGGGTTGTCTTGCTGGTGGTGTCGCTCCTCCCTCAGTTATTGCTTTCTGTGGCGATCAAGAAAGACGGATCCACCAGAAAAGATTTCTATTTGCAAAAGAAAAGAAAGAAAAAACCCCAACCGTACATCTTGTAAATTCTTGTAATGGTACCACAGTTAACAAACAAACTAGGCAGAGCAAGGAATGAGAAAAATGTGATTTCGGCTCTGGACCGGAGAAGATAGCCCGACTAAATCGTTCCCCAGTATTATCTTGTAGTGCTTGTGGTTTTCGTTACAGGGCAGAACAGCAAAATGTTAAATATTCTGCCCTGTGAGCAGCTGTAGAACAGCTACTCTCATGTATTTATTTATTTTTCGGTATCAAATACACCACAACGGTTTTTAAAGCTGTAAAAATCCGGCGGATAAAACAAGCGTCTGTTCAAAATAAAAGCTTTTTTTTTGTTTTGTTTGATTGCTCTTGAGCCGTGACGTCTCATTGGATATGATGGGCTGGAGTTGGGGACGATCTCTCATCTGTGTCGGGACTCGTCCCCAAAACTACTAGAAAACACCTCAGATTCCCTGTCTTTAAACATAAAGACCCCAGCAGAGATGGGAACTGTCTTGACCACTAGAATATGTGTTCCATCAGCTAAAATACATCTTCTTTTCATTTTAAAATATACTTTTAATGATGGCCGGATTTCTCTCAGATCTGACTTTGTGTCAGTCCTTACCTCTGCCATCACCTTCTCTCCTCCTCACGACCTTCCTGATCCTGTCTGCATGGCACGCCGCTGCTTTCTCTTTACCCTGTTGCTCTTTTTGTTTCCAGCAGCCTCCTGCACCCTCTCAGACCACAAGGGCGTGTCCTTTGACCCCAGCCAAGATGGCAGCGTCTCCCTCTCCCGCACCTTCCAGCTCTGCCCTCCAGACCTCTTCCTCCTCTTCCTCCTCCTGTCCTGCACTCCGCCCTGTGAGCTAAGCCTCCTTGAAAGCAGAAATTTACCTTGTATTCCTGCAGCCTTAATGTTAGTGATGCTGGGGCACAAAGTTAGGAAAAGGATTTGTTTTAAATGCTTTAAAAGGATGATTTGCATGAATTTTCGTCTCCAAACAGAATTAGAGTTTATCCATAATTGATTTTTTTTAAATTTTATTTCATTTCTACCAGATGACAGAGATATGTTGGTCTTTACTTCCTGAGCCGCCTTCCACCTTCCTTCTTGAATTTTAAACCATTTTAAGTTAAGATGAAGGCTTTCTGTGTGGGAACGAAGTGATTTAAAAAACAAAAAAGATTTCATCTTGTTGAAAGTTATTTAAGTGGGATTTCTTTGTGACAAAAAAACACAAAGTTATGCACGATGTAAAAGGTTCACAAATACAAGCTTGAAACGTTTTTGTGTGCCTTCGTATTTAGCTTGGGCATTACATCGGCAAATCGATGAAATAAGAATGTTCATGTGTTCACTTGAAACTGCAAAGTTAGAAAGCTAAAATTACACACCGCCCCGAACGCACCATCTCCACGGTAACGTTTGGTAGCAAGGTGGTTTCTCGCCATGCAAGCAGCGAGCATCAGGCATAGGTTGAACGGATAACCGTGTTCCCAAGTCCCTGTTGGTCACCCCCCCCTCCTTTTCTGTTAAAAGATGTCCGCTGAAGTCGCGAGACCAGATGTGACAGGAGGGTCGGGGCGCCTGCCTCCTGTTCTCTGTGGCCTTGCTGCGAGCCAAGCGTCACGTCCTGTTTATCTCTCTGTCTCCTCCCTGCTCTTCCAGAAGGCCCCCGTGGCGCCGACCGCGGCGGTGACGACTCCGCAGCAGACCCCCATGGTCGTGACCCCCCAGGCCCAAGCGCAGCCCACCTCCCAGCCGGCGCAACCGACGCAGACGAGCGTGGCGGCGGCCCCGGCCGCCTCCCAGGTCCGTAACCCCGGCCGCCGTTCGTCCTAGCGGGTCCAGCGCCGCTCATTCAGAGTCTCACACGTGCCCAAGAACATTTGCAGCCGTGCATTCACACTAGTACACACCCGCGGACGTGCCGCCACCGTGAACGCTTGCTTTTATGACATCAGGAACTCATAGATATAAAGAACATAGACAAACATGCATTTATCCACACAGGCACAGATGCATGCTGGCGGATACATTCACACGTGACTAATAGTTTGATTGGAACTGTTCAAATTGAAATTTGAAATAGAATTTTGCTTTCGCCTCTGTAGAAATGTATTATTAGCTCGTTCTTTATTTTATTTGTACTGTTTTTTAAAATTTATTTTGTACTACAATTATTTTTCACAGGAAATGCAAGAAAACGTAAAGAAGTGTAAGAACTTCCTGGCCACACTCATCAAGCTGGCGTCTCACAACTCTCCGTCCCCTGAGACGTCCAAAAACGTCAAGGCTCTGGTTCAGGATCTGCTGGTTGGTTTCAAAATGCACACACACAAACTTTTAACGTGTTCATCCTCGCAGGACGTAGGTTCTTTCTGATGCCGAGAGATGCCTCTGTTAGAATGGTATTCCCCGTGCATCCGAAGGACGGAGCGTCAATTGACATGTTGAACGAGTCAACGTTGTCCTTTGTTTTGTTTTGTTTGTTTTTGTATGTAATATGTCCAACCTGTAGATGGCAGCATAAAAAGGTTTGTTTCAAAAACCTGCTCTCTCAGCCCAGGAATATTTTTTATAGCCCTCACATTGAACGGATTATCCTCTCTGTAGGTGTTTGGGCTTCATCATCCCGCCGTGTTCATCCGGCCCTTGTTGTTTCTCTCCTGACAGGACGCCAAGATCGAACCGGAGGAGTTCACCAGCAGGCTGCAGACTGAGCTCAAGTCGTCTCCGCAGCCGTACCTGGTGCCGTTTCTCAAGGTTGTGTGTTGTTGTTTTTTTGTGGGGGCTCCTCTTTAATTTGTCTTGTGAGAATAAAAAGGTTAAAGCGATCGACAGCTGCAACCCAACAGACAATTGTCTCGTCACTAAACGCGTTTTAAAAGAAGTTTTTATTTATTTATTTGCATCACAACCACGTCATTCAGTTTATTTAATTCAGATTTTATATAAAAACAACAAAAAAGGAGTTCATTTATGAAGTGGAAGGAAAAAGATGCTTAGAAATATCAGAAATATCAGAAAACCTTTCTCTGCATTGATAGTTGCTAGTATCTCTCTCTGTCTTTGTACTAAATGTGTACGTCTGGAAACTACAGTAGCTTTATTGATTTGTATTTTATTTCTTAAACTCCAGCTAAGTTTGGTTGGAGGTTGGCTGAGCATAAAGTCCTTAATGTGGCCGAAAAGCTTGGAAAACAAACAACACATGCAATCCGGGGACGACGGATGTTTGTGTTTTGTAACGTGAGAGGATGTGGAAACGTTAAAGCAAATGATAAAATAACTTTCATTGAGCAACGTAAGCTCATCAGTTGGCCTGTAACGAGATAAAGTAACATTATATTGTTTGACAAGCAGAAGCACACGAAACAGATTGATTCCACCTTTAGTCAGTTAAATGAATGTAAATACAACGACCAGTGAATCCAGCAGCTGGGTTTGTTGCTGCATTGGTACATGTGTCTGTTTTGCCGCGTGACTGCAATCCTTATGACCTTCCTGTGTGCATCAACAGAAGAGCCTCCCGGCCCTGAGGCTGTCGTTGCTGAGCAGTCAGCAGTCCCCGACCCAGCCCCTGCAGCAGGGAGTCAAACCAGCAGCCGGCGGCACGCCTCCCGCCATGGTGGCTGGGCCAGCTGTCCGCATTCGGCACCCTAACAGCGTCAGCACCGCCGCGGGTGCCGGCGCGCTGCCCGCCGGGACCGTCGGACATGCAGCTGCCGTGGTATGTATGGAGCCGAGCTGTGCTCCTGTGCAGGCACAGACATGGCGGCCATGTTTATCTGTAATTTAAATTAAACTGAAACGTTCACTGACTCACAATAAGGAGAAGTTTGCGCTTTGATTACATCCTGAAGTATTTTAAAATGTATGAGGAAATCATATGTATTTTTGGTGGATTGTGTGTTTAAAAAAAAAAAAGAAAGAAATCAGAATCATCCTGCTAGAGAATATAGAGTTCAGCGGTTAAATCTAATGAATTTAGAGAGTTTGACAATATTTATATCAGGGTTGAGTGATTTGGGGAAAAAAGACTTGGATGCACAAAGTTAAGCTAATAAGAAAATGAATGTTCTGATTATATAAACGCACCTCACCTGTTCACATGAAGAAGCTCCTGGCGTCATTCTAGTTGGATATTTCACCGCACTTCTTATCCCAAGTGGTAAGTTGATTGAAAGTCTTGGTAAAGACCCAGCTTTTAGCTAATGTAAGTCCGCTCTATCAATTCATCAATCTGTCCTCAGATTTTTGTGATTTCTATTTATTTATTTTTATTTTAACACACAAGGGTTTTCAAGTTTCAATATTCTGACCCACACGCTCCGGCCACTGTCCAGAATAAATCCCGGGGGAGCTGCAGAACCTGCTCCAAAATCAACACCTTTAATGCCATATGTATCATATTTGATACGCACGGTTTCTGAAGTGTTCTCAATGCATCTGAGAGCTTTTGCATCATTTTATGATAGAACGGGGCTCAAAGTCCAGTTGCACACAGTCGGATATACCCGGAAAAAAAAGCGGGTAACTACACAACAATCATTTTGACTTATCACAAGGTAATAATTGATAGAGATACAAAAATGATTCCAGTTGAATGTCCTTCCATGTTTTAAATGGCCAGATAAAGACACCATATTTAAAAATTGACAACTTTCTCACTTTATTTTTATTGGATCAGGCATCAAAGGGCCAAAGCTGAACTAAAGTTGTAGCTGATCTTTTAGATAAGCCAGTAAAGATATCAAAATCCTTGAGTGGCCCAAATCTAGAGCTTGAAAATAGTGTATTTTAAAAAAGTTTTAGTGATATATGTGGGTTATTTCACTAGTGTTCAGTCAAACGTTTTATCAGGTTTCATGGAGAATAAACTTCAGGTCACTTTCCTGTTAATAATCTGCTTCCACACCTCATTTGAAATAAACTTTTTTATTTAGCCAAATTCACAGAAAACATAAAATGTCGTCTGTCAGCTTCCTTAGACAAAACACTGCTTCACCTGTTTTGGGGTGAATTCAGAGCAATCGGTAAGAATGTTTCCAGATCAGAACAGAAACAGATGGGAGTTTGGAGGATTTGCATGCCTTGGTGTTTGTATCTGAAATGAATACTGTGTGCAGGATATTTATTCTTTCTGCTCATCGGCTTTATTAGGTTTAAGCTTATTAGGTGACGTGTTTTCATGTCTTGAGGGTGTGGCCTAAGGACATCGATACCCTTTATCAAGGTGTGGATAATTGTGAGGCAGCTTTATAACTAGGGGCTGATGGGCCATAAAGGGATTTAACTGTTTCTGAAAGGTCAAAAATAACCAAAAGCCTATCAGAGGGAGCCAGCGCTCCTGGAATTGTGAAGATATCGGGGCTCGATCACCGAACTGTTTTGCAAATGGTCAACAAGGTGTAAGGAAAGTGTTTGCAGGAAAAAACAAGTCCATTACTGTAATATTCCTAAACTGTAACCTATCTGGAGAGAAGTCCACAATGTTCAGTGCTCAGAGTCAATGGTAAGCGGACATTAAGACCGAGTCATAATTTATTTGTGAAGGTTTTAAAGGACTGAAAAGACGAGAGGGACTCTTAGCAGATCGGATGATGGTTGTTTTTAACATCATATTTTTTAGAATAGCACAGCGAGCATTACAAGAACTACAGTTTTGCATCTTAACTTGGAGACCTCCAGGCTGCTGCCAACATTTCTGAACATTTCTTAGTGTCATTTGCCTTTTTCAACCTGTGTGGAATTTAATGCAATACAAGAAACTAGAAAGTAAATGTCCAACCTTATATTTCACAGCGTTTTTGCAAATTTAATCATTCGTGATTGGATCCCAGAGAAATGCTCTAAAAACACTTGTTCGGAACATCCCTCTGGCGATAGTCCAAAGGTTTAAGAGCAATGTTTCTCAGCATGCAAACGCAAGAAACCTTTAGGGATTCCGTCATCTTCAGTCCATATTATCATCTAAAGAGAGACCTTGGAGAAATCTCTGCAAGTGAGCAGTGATGTTGATCACCAACATTTAATACACCGGGCCTTGGATGTTTCTGCGCATTGATAATGATGGATGCGACCAAATGGGCTCAGGGACCGAAAACCATTGTCTTGTAACCCAGTGTGTTGCTGCATCTTACAAGTGCCAACATTTCTGAACATTTCTTAGTGTCCTTTGCCTTTTTCATCCTGTGTAGAATTTAATGCGATACAATGGTCAGCAATGAAGTTTGTTTTTTGCCGTAGCTGCAGGTCTTGGGACAATAAGACTACGTGACCTGATGATTCCACGTCTAGAAAGCAGCAGCCTCGGCACACCTGTGATACATTACAGGCGGAGTTTACAGCCTCCCTGTAACGGTATGCCGTCCGTGTCGGGCACATGTTTCTGAACAGTTCAAGTAAGGTCAGACTCGGATTAGCCTGGTTCACATGGGGTGTTGGGAAAACGCCGTTCTCTTGCTCTTCTGCTCGTCTTTTGTTTCGCTTCTCAAGGTTAAGATTGAGAATGAAGATGAGCGCACTGTCGACCTTCACAGACCTTTAATATCACTGATTGTATTTGGGTGTTTCACCCAAATACAAATCTAAATTCCAGTTTTTTTAAATACTTTGATTCAGTAAAAAAATGGATGGTAGACCGTTTTTCTTTTGTCCACCAAAGACAAAACTGAAAAACGCATGTCAGGAATCTTGGCATAACCTATAATTCGGCTTTTACATTCGATGCACACATCACTCTCTGTTTCTTTCTTGGTTTTAATCATCTGAGAAGAGTTGCCAAACGAAGCTTTGCAGTGTCCCATTCAACCAACTATCAGATTATTGCATTAAACCCACAGACATGTTTTGGCAAAATCTGAGAATTATTGAAACAAAGTTTTCACCATCAACAATGTTTATAGTGAAAAAACATTTGAAAAGAAACCATTTGCAGTTCTGCATGGCGTTCGAGTGAATTCGTGAATAAAACTGGTAAAATGCTAAAGTGACAGTTAAAACGAAAAGTTAAAGTGGAAAAGGTACATTTTAGGTAAAAGTATGAAGAGATAAGATTGCAAGTTGTTTTTAGTTAGTTGCTGTTCATACAAAGTGTTTTACCGCAGCGACAAAATTGGGGGCTCTGGACTTCAATTTTGGCTCTTGTGTTCATTTGTTTCTTCAGCCGTCCTGTTGCAGATATCTTGCAATGATTGCAGTCGGTGGGCAGAGGTTCGGCAGTCGGACAGATGGCCTCGCGTCTTTCCGCTGACGGGTTGGAGATAGTTAACCTCCCCCCGTCGTTCTTCTTAGGGCCGCACAATCCTAATCGAGATGGTGAACGTGATTATGAGGCTAAATATGGAGACCAGAATCATTTATCAAAATTACATACATCATTTGTAAATGTCTTATTTTATATGGTGGGGTGAAAGCAATCCTGCAGCACGGACAATCTGACGGAGTTTGTGGTTCAGTGTGAGGAATTAAAGACACCAGAGTATGAAATTTTAATATTTTTCAGATTTTCCTTGGTAAAAACATAACAATTTTCTCCTAATCAACAATATTTTTAAAACTTTTTATTCGGCTATTAGGTTTAACCGGAATAAAAATGCAGTTAAGATTTTGGTTTTTGAAGTGACACTATATGAAAAATTCCTATAGGGGTTCGAATACGTGAAGAAAATATATGTAATGTTTAGATACAATAAAATGTTCTACGAGCCCAGCAGTTATCTTCTCAGATTTTAATAAGGGGGTTGATTTCATGCTGTGGGATCATGTGAGCAGTCATCCAGGAAATGTTAAGTAGGGGTTCTGCTCTGGGATGAAATTGAAAACAGCAATGTTCAGCTATCGTTCGCCTCTAAGCGGGACCCGTGGGCCGGACACCTGACCTGCTTCAGCGTGACCTTCCAGCCGTTGGACAGCATCCTAATGTTGTAATTGAGATCAGGATTTTCAGACCTTTTCAGTACGGCGCTTGAAACTTGACATATATGTATGCTTATGTGCTGGTTTCGCCAAAAAAACACACACTTTGGTGCACTTTAATTATATCTCATGCATCCAACTGGACCACATTCAAAATAAAACAAAATAAAATCAATATTTTTATCATTTTGATCTGAACTTTGTAGGCGTGATAAACTCTGACATCCCCTCCTAGATTTATTACAAAAACATGTATGCTTTGTGTACGTGTATCATTTTATTCCCAAACCCGGGCACACGATTCAGTTAAACACAGGTTGGACGTTCGCTTTTGCTCGTAACTCTTTTGTTTCTGATTTACAAACTTCCTACCCTTTTTCCAGCTTTTTTTATTTATTTTTTGTTCTGTGTTAACTGTGTCGCCAGCTAGCCAGTGGTAATAGCTATCTCTGCCTATTATGAATGTATTTTTACCCTTCCCTCCCACTCCTGCAGACCCCTGCAGTGGATCGCTGGGAAAAAATAGCCTCTGTCTTTTTTTTCTTTTTTTTTTCTCCCGTAGCTTGAACAGTAATATAGCATGTGTCAGGGAATGGAAAACAAGGCTAAAAAATATGCAGCAAGAAGCAAAATGGTAGGAATGGATGGCTGAGCCAGAGGCTCGGCCTGTAGCTGCTACCAAGGAAGGAAGTGACTCTAATAGCCCAGCATCAAGCAACCCCCCCACCCACCATTTCTCTATGCTCTATCCTCCTTTTCTCCCTCTTTGTCTAACCTAGTATTTCACTGAGATCCTGACTTCATTTCGCCTCTTTATTCGAATATATTAGCAGCAGCACAGACGTAGCCTCATGCAAAACTATTGATAGGCTTTACCTTCGTCACATTTTGAACACCATGAGCTTTAATGAACTGAAGAGGACGTTTGCTTTACAGACTAACTGGAAACCAACGATATCCCCGAAGTCGAGTCACTTTCGGCCTTTACCTTACAGCTCCTAAAAAGAATCCAGTTGAACTTTAAGGATCACATGTGGGCGATGTTGTCACCGAATAAAAGGAGCTGTTGTGTAAAGCGCCTGGGAGGCTTATAAGAGAGGATTAGTGAACAAACAGCATCTTGGAGATCAATGAACACAGCAGACAGGCCAGGGATAAGGTTATGAAGAAGTTTAAGGCGGGATAAGTTGATGAGTAAGAATCACGTGCTTTAAAGTGTAACGAAAGTTTTTTTCTCACAGATAAAACTAGGAAGGGTGGCGTCTTTCAAGTCGTGCAATGTTTGGCCTAAAGCTGTCTTACCGCTGCCTGGGTTAAATAGGGGCTACTTGAACGCGAGTCCTGGTTAGCCACAGTGCTTGCTACCATCGTTTTTATCACTCAGAAATGAGCCAAACTGTCCTCCACGCCGTCGGCAGCGTCTGCTCCGGGCTTCGCCGAGCCGCCACCGGCTCGAACTGATAAGGCTTTGACTTTAGGTAGATGAAACTTTAGCAGCTGTGAGTCCAGTTTATCCCAGTTTTTAATCTGCAGCAAAAGGTGGAAGCTGATAATTCGATAAAGAATCAAGCACTTTTTAGAAAATTATCCTTCTTTATTTATAAATTTTTTGCTCGTCTTTTTTCTAAATGCTTTAATAAAATTATCTTCCTTAGGGCGTCAGGACAGGAGGGAGCGTCGGTGGCCAGGTCCGGATGCCCGTGGTGATCGCGCAGTCCATCAGACCGCAAGGTAAGATGCTCCCAGGCCCTCTGCGACCTTATTGGGCGTCGCTGGAGCATGCACGTGTCTCACAGAAAAATAAATAAGAAAAGACACTCTTCCCACAGAAGCCCCGCAAACATCGCCCCCAACACCAACCGAGTGGAAGGCTCCCCTAAGAGTGACGTGTGTGTGGTGCACCCACCTGGGTTTTTGTGCGAGCGTGTGTCTGTGCGCGCGCGATCGGATGGCGCATACAAATTTGATCTAGCCCTCATCCTGAAGATCGCCTGCAGTGAAAGATCTGTAGGTTCTTATGTGCCCGTAAATTGGAATGCGGGGATAGATCTAAAAATACTTATGTGCGCCTGTTGGCCAGGAACATGCCTGTTTAAAATCAAGTTTAAATTCACTCTGGCAGTCCTTGTGCCTCTCCGGGTAAAAGAATAAAAAAGACGTCTCGGAGCAGGATGCGGTTTAGGAGAGCCGCTGAAGCACAGTAATATTGACAGAGCGACGCCGACATGGGTTGGTTCGTCTAAGCTGCCGTGCACCCCGCCCCCCCAACCCAAAACACTAAAACCCTTCACCCCCACCCCCGTGAAGAACACAGACACAGCTACAGGTGGTCCTTAGACAGGAGGAGATCTCTGACGCAGATAGAAGTGGGCACTTCAATGATGACGGTACTTTTCCTTCTCATGAAGCTCTCTTCCCCCTTTGTCTCTGAACAGGAACGATGGGAAAGGGCGCCATCATTCAAGCAGGCAAAAGTCCCATGGGCCTGCCGGTTCAGATCTACGGGAATCAGAAAAACAAGCTCAACGACCCCGGGGGAGGCTCTTTCAGGTACAGGAGACCCAGCGTCACTCCCAGACGCTGCCACATGGGGGCAGCATTTTATCAAGCAGCCAACCTCCATGGCTACAGGCTAGTCTCTCAGCTAAGGCTATGAGTGTTTATCCGAGCTGCACGCCTGCCTAGCCACCTGGCTGCCTGCCTGCCCCGGCCGGCCGGATGATCGGTGGCCGTTTCTCTCGCCGGGCTCATCACATAGCACCACACCCCCAGCCAATAGATCACCCTCGCACTCGGCCTCTTTGTGTCAGCGTCACAAGTCATTGGCAGGACTGCAAATGAGCTAAATCTTAATTTAGAAAAACGATAATTGTGTCCAGATGGTTGGAAATTCTGGATGCTGTTCTGAAAATACCTTTTGGTTAAGTCAGACATGTGGTATTATTATGCCTGCAGCTTTGCTCTCTTTCTCTCTCCCTCTCTCTGCTTCTGGTGGGCCTTTGTCTCCAAACATAAAAGGTTTCTCGCCCACATGCTGGCCTTCGTGGTCTATGCTGTGCATGTTTTTTTTTCTGTTTGTGCAGCGTTTCTGTCCGTCGGTGTGGTCGTACACGTTTGCATTGCTTACGTCTTTGTAGGACCTGAAAGGCGTTAGCACCTTATAAGCCGGTGGGCGCTCACGCGAGGAGGAGCGGGAGGCTCCCGATGACCTCAGCGTGACTGGGTCAGCGCGAGTTGAGTCTGGGTCACGCGGGCCAATGGGTTTGCGGTAATGGCCTCCGTTTCCTGAGGGGAAAGGCATCGCCCCCGGCTCTGATTGATAAACCAATAAATCTTTAGCGGCCTTGGTAATTAAGCTGTCAGGCTCGCTTGTTACTGACCCCCCCCCCCCGCGGTTATGACAGTGGCCCACCACACACGAACACTGATTTCATCCTGAACCCGATAACACGCCCTGAATAAATAAAACACCATCCTGACATCATAAACCATATTTTTCTTTATTAAAAGGTCAGATAAACAGATCTTCAGTTCTGTCAGAAAAGTATTTGCCCTCTCACAGATTTCTTCTGGTTTCCAGTTTTTGCCACTCCAAAGTTTTTCAAACCATCCGAGAAATGTTGATATCAGACAAAGTAACTCGAGTAAATGGAAAAAAGCTGCGTTTAAAATTAGGATTTTTGTAAAACATCCAACCTGACCGCATGTGGAAATACAATGGCTCTCTGTACCTGATAACTGGAGTCCCAAAGCCTTACTGACGGCTTAGTTAGACTTTTCCTACTAAAATATGTTAATGACTTTGCTTCTTATATGTTTTTAGCCAAGAGGTAATGCTAGAAAAAAAGGTAATAATCTCCCTCTAGGATGTATTGACCAACTAGGGCCTATTGTCTATTTTATAATATTTAAACTCTTTAAACAAAAACCCTGAACTTGGTTTCATTTGTTTGTTTTCTCACGAGCTTTGCTGAGCTTTAATATCAGACGTTTTCATTATTTGAGGCTTTTTCTAGCCTGTGTTGTGGTTGTGCAATTATTATTTTTTTTGTTTCCAATTACAACGGCTCCCAACAATTATGGGGACAATCTAATTGAGATGAAACAATTATTGGGCTGCGGTTCGTTTCAGAGCGATGCACTCATTTTATCCTTTGTTACAGACCTAATACAGCAGTGTGTGCCCTCAGCTCACCTGCAAAGCGTAGACTCTCCTCATGCAAGGTTGATCAACTCAACTCAAACCAAGGTGCTGAGGGAGAAAAGGCCTCAGGCCATCTCAGTTTTCAAGGCGAAAAAAATAAAAACATATTTATTTGTTAAGAAAAATACAGTCATAACGTATTCAGACCACTTAGGTTTTCTTCTCTCCAAGATAGCTCAAACACATTGAGACTGGATGGAGAACACGTGGCCATTAAGTTTTAAATCCGGCCCCAGATTCTCATGTGTATTTTAGTTCGGCCTTTTTCCCCCCATTCTCATTCATATAGTTTGATCCAGACCATTAAATAGCAGCTCTGGCTGTATTTTTCAGTCTGTTGCACTGTTCGAAGGCAAAACTGCATCCCAGACAAATCTGCTCAACAACAAACAAACAAAAAAAAAATTCCTATTGCCAAAACATGATTTGACATTCAGTGACAGCTTCCCTTATGAATAGGATTATGTTTGACCGGCAAGTCCAGTTTTGGTGTCATTTAATGAGTGGACCTACTTTAACATTTTTACTGTGTCTCTCCTGGTCGCAGTAGCTTGTGGGAGAAAAAATACCAACACGACTTCCTGCTGCTTCCAAGTAATGGCCATTGTTCCACAAAGCGAGATATTGTTAGATAATCAAAGACTAACAGCTTTCCAAAAATCGTTTCTTAAGGAAATGTCAGAATTAAAGACTATCCATACATCCATCCATCCATGCATCCATCCATACATCTATCCACTACCAATTACAAATGCATGAGCACATTTGACCGATTTGCTATTTTTCTTCTACATTACAATTGGACTAATTTGTGTAAATAATGCCATTAAAGTTACGTACTTGCAAAAGCAGGTTCATTTCCAAAATTAAGGTTTTTATCTGTTGTATTTTTGTTTGTCACACATTTGTGTCCGAGGGAAAGCAAGAGTAATTAAACACGGATTAACAGATTTGCGTTTCGCATCGGTAAAACGTTCCGTAACGCAAATTCGTCACTCTTCCGCAGACAGCGGAAGAGTGACGAATTGTAGGCAAATTGACGTTTTCCGTGTTTGGTTTTTTTTTGGCCCTAAACTATCACGTTTCACTTGAAAAAAAAAATATATATTGCTGCTACTTTGCTGTAAAAAAAATTTATAAATAAAGTGACAGCTGGCTTGGTCAGTTTGGAGCTACCAGCCTCTCCTCCACCCAGCCTGCATGGCGTTAAACTGCAGCCAGGCCCTGATGTGTGTATGGCTGTCACTCTGAACCGCTGGTCCCAGCGGGCCAGCTGTAGCATATACACACAAACTCACTGGAGGGCTTTAGGGGCTTCCAATGTTGCTATATAGCCTTCTCTGTAAGTACTCGAATGTGCGTCTGCGTGTGTGTGTGTGTGTGTGCAGTTTACAGTGCAGAGTAAAAACAGCTGTCTCTCGCCCCCCCCTGTAAACACTCTACATCCGGTGTAATCACTGGAGAGGCAGCTGAGGCCCTCTGCCAAACGGCAACCTCAGTTTCAGTCCCACAAATCCAACCTGTACGTCCAGAACGTCGACATTCAGAAACAATACAGGCCCCTGCAAAGGTAACAGTTATACCGTTTTACATCTTGTAATTCTACAACCGCAAACTTGGATTGATTTTCTTGTTTTTGTTCAAAACCCAGACAAAATAGTCCATACTTATAAGATGGAATACATGATTTGTCAAACCTATTCAAAGAAAAGGTCTAGACATCTTAATAGAACCAGACGTCACGTATCTAGTAAACATATGTCACGTTATGGAAACCTCAGACGTTCATTAGAGTAACTTTAGGGATCAGCAGGGTTATCCTATAAAAAAAAAACAAAAAAAACTAAATGTCTATGTCATTTCCTTGTATGTTTGGGAATTATACACAGATACCCAAATAAGGTTTAAACCTAAAAGAAGGAGCTCTGGCCATATGCGTGGAGCACAAACAACATCTCACATCATCCTAAACATGCGTTTTTGGTCCTTGAGACGTGATGAAGCATTAACCAGGTCTTCCCGCCACAACAACAGCATATTCCCTTCAGCCTTCGAGTAATATAAGCGACTCTGGTAGGACACAGCCACCAGCTAACTTTTAAACATGTGTAATAGTTTGTATATTGCATTTTGCCCCCCCTTTTTCATCCTATTTTATTGCATCTTGTTTTAATTATCTAGACGAGAAGTAGTGCAAGAGGACAGTCTAAAGTGTCGAAAAGTGAATTCAAACCTTTAAATTTAGCCTTTTCCAATCAATTTGAAAACCCTGCATCCTTTTCCTTCAGTTTAATTGGTCTGCCACATAGAATAGATTGGACCTAGTGTTTTATAGTGGCTAAATGTGAAACCCTCGATGGGTATGAACACTTTTTTCAAGGTACCTTACATGTGCATGATAAGGCAAACTTAAAAGTCTTGACCTTTGGTGGTTATAAAGTTTAAAGATTAACATTGTGTTCTTTATCCTTCTTAAAGAATTTGAAAGTAAAAAAGTGGCATGTAGTCTTGTAAGTGAATCTTAGTCTGCCCGCACTGGAACATCATTTACACTAGCATCCTTCCCTGGCCGCGTATTTTGTGTGAACAAAGTGTGGGTGGTTCACTGAATTAATTACAGTCAAAGCACGATGCTTGTTGGAGTTGTTTGGCATCTGTTAGGCCATCACTACCGCTGAAACCGTTCGGATCATGCGCACACATTCAGTGAACTGCCCAGAGAACCTGAAGAGACCTTAAGGAGAATACATCACTCCAATGGCTCATCTCTCAGCATAGATGCAACAGCATGCATGGGCTGGGTGTTAGTCACAGGGATCAATCGGGCCCCCCTGCGAGGGCTCAGAGACCTTTATCCACGGGGATGGGGAGCGGGTGTTGGCGAATGTGAGGGACACAGAAGATCTGAATACACATCCACACACACGCACATATATATAGCCACAGTTTTAAATGGCAGGTTCAGTCCTCCCATTGCCCAAGGCATGCCCTCGGTGAGACACAGGCTTGATTTGGAAACGGCGTGTACAAGTGCTCGTGTGGCCCCCAGCTCCGTGTCCCCAAGCCAAACCAAACCAATAACTGAGAGGTTGTCCTTTTGCTTCTGTGGAAGCTAATTACATCTCCTTTTCCTATTAGTTTGCAGTTGCAGTCTGAAAAATTTTGTATTTCATATGTAGTTTCCTTCATTTAATGTCAGACCTGGCGAGGCCATTTTTTTATTTGATTTCATCCACAATAATACCATATATTCAGGAAAGCAGCCTGTCTGTTAAAAGGAGCACTGCGTTATATTATATTATTATATTATTGATCAGAGGGGGTTAAAAATATTGCATTTTGTTTGATATCAGCCTTAACTCGGGTATGGACGGCAGCTATAAGTACTGTGTATCACAAAAGTGAGTACTCCCTTATATATATATATATATATATATATATATATATATATATATGGGACAACACGGACAAATTGACACTTTGAACCAATGAAAAGTAGCTTTTAAATAACAGTGTAACTTCATTCTTCAAAAATAATTCATTAACTCCTCGAAATAGCTCAAGATACAGCCATTAATGTCTGAATCATCAAAAATTGTTGTGCTGATGTTATAATCCTCCATATTGCTGTTATTTGTTCTATAAACCTTTCAAATTCAAGTTACGTTTTGGGTATGCTGAAGAGAAATTCAATAAATAACCTTTATAAATAGAATGATGCATTCGGCCATTATTTTCGT
>JAVLVB010000173.1:1410883-1451939 GCA_032876305.1 Orestias chungarensis | reverse complement strand
CCCCCCCCAGATTTACCACATTTTCATCAAAGTTCATTAAAGTTAGAAGTGGACGGTACAATTTATTGACATGGGTCACATGTGAGATAAAACAAAAACCCTAAACAGATATGGGTCGCATTTGCCTGGTGTAAGTGTAGCTTAGCTAACCTCTGAGACCTCTGAGAAACTCAGATTAAATTACACACATGTGAATTATGTTTGTTTACTCTGTGGCTTCTGAAGGCATCTGGTTGAACCTGCTTTGAAATAAGGAGTGGGTTTTAGCTTCTTAGAGTAACATCTCTGAAACGTTTTTGTTTTCTTTTCACTTCACAGTGAAACACAAAACAATTGAGAACTATATAACCTTGTTACACCGATGAAGCCCTCTAAACTGGCAGACTTACTAGCTTTTGTTTTTGCATTAATTCAGTCTTCTGCCTCCTATGCTTAAGTTTTTTTTGAGTTATGGAACTGACGGTCTCTCTGTTGACCTGGGAAAATATGGCCGCCAGCATGATCTGGTGTCCCACAGGGCATAGATCCATACATGTTGTGTAGATTGTCTCTGAAGGTTTAATTAGAACGTCGTGGAAAAAAACAAACACGAGGAGGACTAGAGAGCAGTTAAAAGTGTGCGGTGTTATGGGAACTACTCTAATTGCCTTTGTCAACCTCCCGCCGTGGTGTCAGGTTTCATATCGGCTCTCTGCGGCGCCACCGAGAAGCAGTAGGGCCTTGGCAGCGTGGAGCTCGCCGATGGTTTGTGCCAACACTCCAAGATCCCTGAAAAGACATCCTGAAGCCGCCGCTGCAAACCTGTTTACACAACAGCACAACAACACAAGCGCACCCATCAACCTACAGCAGCGGCGGGGACGTAAAGCACCGCTGAGCGGAGCTAGTGAATGGCGGGACGCCACCCTGTGTGTGTTCTGTGTGTCTTTGTTCTCTCTGTCAAAGACACTCATCTGCAGCAAAGTCTGCAGCTTGCTCTAGGCCAGTCCTGTAAACACAACATGCCATCGCTCTGCTAATTCAGGCCAGAATCTCAATCGTTGCCTGCCAAGCGTGATGATCGCATTGGGGATTTTTCGTGGTGTCCAATCACAAGGACAACATAAAGGCAGGAAATCTTGCTGTCATTCGACCTGCAAGTTAAAAACGACCTGGGCGGCCGGACATCTGTTTGTGTATTTTTTTTCCTGTCTCTGCTAAAATGGAAAAACAACTAAACATTGTGAACATAACAACTGGAATAATCAGCGTGTAAAGAAAATACATAAGGAGGTGTTGCAGAGTAGTGTGTAAACAGGGCTCGCTGATTGTTTATTGCCAATTCTCAGGAGCATCCTTAACCTGCAAACTCCTTCCCAACACACTTCATCTCCTTGCCTTTCTAAGTATTGACACTAATAGACCCTGGAATGAGAAGCCTGTGCTGTTATGACCGAAGTATATCGCTGCGTAAAAACACAAGAAAGAAAAAGTAATGCATAATTTCTGCCAGGCAAATAATATTCATGAGAAAAAAAAAAAACAGATCCTTCAGACACTTTTATTTCTCAAAGGGTGAATGTTAGTTATGTTGTGACACGAATACTGATATACAGTGAGGATTGTTGAATGCATGGTTTTTCACACGTCGATACAGGCGCAAACAACTACTTGTAATGTGAAGACGTTGGTAAAGATATATCAAAAGCCTTAAAGTTACATCTTCCATTAGTTTGATACTAGATAGAGCCACTGTCCTCTGCAATTACAACTAGAGGATCCAAGCCGAGATCGAAGGGTGAACATTTATCCATACAACCATGCACTTGTTTTTTTGTTTTTTTGGGTGTTTTGCTTATCTGGGGTCAGATCGCTGGGGCAGCACCTTAACCAGAGAAGCAGCGACTTCCCTCTCACTAATCACTCGATCAAAATCCTCCCGGGAATCGCATGGCGTTCCCAGACCAGCCAAGAAACATAGTCCCTCCATATTCCCACCCTGCAGAAGACGATTCATTTCGGCCGTGTGTATTCAAAGTCATTTCATTAATAGTTGCCTATCACTGCATCTCCTCATCAGGGTATCAGAGTTTACCCAAGTTGTCTGACTCAAAATCAAATACAAAGTATCTAGATGTTTGATTTATAACTTTCCTTTCATTGTGGAATTCTGTTCTACTTTGTGTTGGTTAGTCTAGGGCTGAACGACAATCAAATTAGTTTTTAAAGATTTGACTTTTCTTTTCACCAATGCACTCAGTTACCACCGAGTGCTGGTTCCGTGCTGGTGCTAGAGCCGGTTCGCGGCTGGTTCCAAGTGCGAACCGACAAAGAACCGTTTGTTTTTCCTCACACCGGTGCTGGTCGGAAAGCTACATCATTACGTCGCTCCATGCGACCCAGTAGATTTAGCGCCAAATCCAACCGCCACAAGACCACAACAACACTTTTTAAGGTTGTTAATAATTTGCTCACCACTGCGCTCAGACCCTCCCGCAGCCATTTCTCGCTGGATGTATTGGAAAACACCGGTTTGGTCCTTGAAGCCCCCTCAAGTTTTTGCCACACTGCGAGCAGGAAGTTTGTCTCCTCCACTGGCCACTGCTGCTTTGACATCAGGTCCATTTTGTTTCTTTTGTCGCACTCCTGTGTTGTTTAAAAACTGCCACTCTTTACCTGTTTACTGGCTATTAGTTGTTACGTACCCTAGTCACCAATGTCATCACGTCCAATTGGTTCTTCCCTCTGACCCCAGAAAGAGTTGGTGCCAGCTAAGCACCAGTTTGGAACCAGGTTGCTCAGACGAAACACACAGAACCGGTGCTAACTCTGGCTTTAGCATTGGAGGTTTGATTTTAAAGCCATACCGCCCAGGTCTAAGTCTGTCTTTGTCTTAAAATACGGTAGAGTTTCAGGTTGTGTCATGACCAAAAAAGAATAAAATAATTTATGTTGTATAAAAACTCTTGCAGAGCTCTTTCCAAATTTTATTGGAAAGCAAGGCACATGTGTTGATTTTCTTTGGTAAAATCCATCTTCACATGAAGAACTACTTAGCTACACTTGGTCTGCAGTCAAAGCAAGGATTTAGGGGTCATAAACTACAGGAAATGTGACGAACGAGAATGGATAGCAAAAATGCTTTTGGGGTTATACAGTAGAGGATTGCACCGTATTACCAGATTAATTCCCGTAATCTTCTGAATGTGTGCTATCTGAATCTCTTTTTGTTTTTTATTTATTTTGGACAGCTTTAAAAATTTGTAAAAGAAAATGTATATATATATTTTTTTTAAGTGGCTTGAATCTTACCTTTCACAGAGATGACGATGACATCAATGATGTGGCCTCCATGGCCGGGGTGAATCTGAACGAGGAGAGCGCCAGAATACTTGCAACCAACTCTGAGCTGGTGGGAACGCAGATCCGGTCATGTAAAGATGAGGCCTTTCTCCATCAGGGTCTGCTACACAGACGAATCCAGGAAGCCGGTGAGAGTTTTTCACGTAATCCAACGCAACACTGCATCATCTTCGCTGGGTCTGAGAAAAAGTGAACAATTTTACGTTCTTTATGTTTTGTGAATCTTTGACCTGGTGATACAGATGTCCAGACCAGAAGTGGTTAAAAACTCCGAGGAACTCGGCCAAAATCAGCCTTTCTGTTAGATGCCAAACATCTTGCTCCCTCTAGCTGCCTTTAGACTAAGTACACACATGTTTCAACATGTTATTGAAGCATTTCATTTTAAACAATCACTTACGCAGAGAAATAGTCATTTTGTGTCATCTTCCCTCTTTTCGACATCTAAATGTGAGGTTTTTTTGGTGGCTTTTAGCATGTTATGTATACTGGCCAGGAAAATATCAGATTTCTGACTCTCTGAATGTTTTATCATGGATCAGGGCTTATTAAACAGAAATTCATCCAGTTCTGGCTGCTAGCCGATTTTGCTATGCAACTTCAGGATAGAACTTCAAATAAAATTGAAGCATCTGTAGTTAAAGGTTTTGGGCCTTCCTAACATCATGATAAGTTTTCAAAACATTTGAAAGACCCTTTTTTTACTGGCCATATTGTTTTTACTGTCCTGACTAAAGCCAATGACGATTCCTCTTTTTAGCTGAGGCTCAATTTTGTCTTGTTTGTACTTGGTTTGAATTTGCTGCACATAACGATTCCTTCGCCTCCTTTAATCAATTCTTCAGTGGCTTACTGAACTTACTGGAACTAAGGCACACACATAAATAGTTCATTGGTTTGTCTAGTGAAGAGTGGCTCTCATATTGTCCTCCTGACTAACCAAAGCATTGTTTTAAAGGAATGAAACATAGTGGTGATGTTTTGATTTACCTTTAAATACAGATCATTGTTTTGCAGTTGCTCAATATTGTAGGAGAAAGTCTTTTTTTTTTTTTGGTCCAGACACAAATAGTTAAAAACTACTTAGCTACAGGTACATTTAAATATTATTAGATTCTAGCAGAAAGCAGTTATCTATTTGATTTAAAAACTGTTCAGATACCCAGAGTTTGGCTCTTTTAGTCATTGTGACCACTCAGAGGGATTTACACTACATTCACACTCACATTCATACTATGATATGACGAGTGGTAGGGAAATTTTGATTACGAGCCTTGCCCAGGAGCACATCGACATGTGACAGTCATCTTCCAATAGGCGGACAGAAGTCAAAAAACAAGGAACGGTATGTGTGTGTGTGTGGCACAGGTGAATTGATTCATTAATTAGTGACGGAAGCAGAATGGAAACAAATACCAGTTTACCAGATCATAGTGTAGCAGTATCAATAGGTTAAATACTCACAGAAGAATAGAAGAATATAAAACTGTTATCAAATCAGGTCCTTCCCACTTTAAACCCTATTAAAACAGAAATAAATTTAGCTTCTTTTTAGAAGATTCAATGGAATAAAGGAAATGTGAAGTTGAAATAGGCTCATTTTATAACTGAGGGCTCATGTTTCTAGAAGATCTATCTAATTTTAGTGACAGCTTTAAAAGAAAAGACCCAAATTTGTTAATGGAGTCAAAAATCCTTAGGGAATTTGCAATGAATAGTATGGTATGATAAGTTGTCACCATCTTGTGGAGAGTTTTTCATGGATTAGAGATAAACTTTAGCTAATCCAGTAAATCCACAGACATATCTGACCCAAACTTAACAAAGGTTTCTAAAACTTGGCTGAATATAATAGAGTAAGCATCAAGGCCCTTCTCAATGGCAGATTAACAATAATAGGAGTTTTAGTATTTTCTTTGTAACTGTAGGTAATTGTCACAAAACAGTTTGAAGCTGGTTAGTCCTAGTGTTTTCATTGGACTCAAATGGCATGTACTTATAAAGCCCTTTATGACGCCTAGAAGACCCCATAAAACTTCACACTACATTGAGTCATTCATGCACTGATTGTGGAAAACTATGCTCTACCAACAGCTGTTTCGGGTGGTATGCCAGAAGCAAGGCTCCCATAATATCTCCCCAACCTGGCCATTGTTGGGACAGAGCAACTGGCAACTTACCAGTTGCAGAAGAATTCCTCCAATGCACCAAAGCACAAACCAATGTAGCTTGAATATGATACATAATTAACACCTATATGCTGATGATATTGTGTTGTATTTACAAGGAAATTTTAAATTATATACCCTATAGGAAGAATGTATAAAAAAAATAGGATAGGCCCCAAAACTGCAGGTACGCAGATGCTTCACTAATGATTTAGACATAGACATCAGTTCTTTCATAATCCTTTGGAAAAGGTATGTCCAACTGAGATACTGACTTGAAGGGCAGGAAGCAAGTAGTCAGTCCTTTTTAATCTGTTTACTTCCTCACTCTAATATTTTGCTCTCCAAATATCAGCCTCACCTCCATATAACCTTTTTAATTTGATCAAAAAGGGCGTTTTTATCAATTAATCAGTTATAAAAAATTATGGAGTTCATTATGGTATAGCAACACTTTGTTGTAGTGCCTTCCAGTTTTAGAGAATAGTTTTAACACTTTTCTGTTGTTCAAACTTTAAAAGCCTTTAAATATTCCAGGACTGCAAACTGAAATATTAAAATAACCATATTCAGTGTTGCCACTCTGAATAAAACTTTGCCTAGCATCTTTCTCCTGTATAACGGATCAAAAAACACACAACGTAATTCCACAAGACGGGGAGCCTGGCGCCCTCATCTTGTTTCATCTCAATTAAAGTATCTTTAGTGTAGCATGGGGGCCTGCAGGTCATGTTTCGTTTCGTGGACTCTTGCCGTGGTTGTTATCCCGTCACCTTGGGGTACAGGGGTTGTTTTAAAATATAAATCTTTCCTCGGGGGAGCACACAGCATGATACGGGGCAGGAGGATAGGATGCCCCCTGCTGGGGAAGTGGCACTTATGCAGCTTTGTTGTGTCAGTGATTGGTCTCTGTGCGCTTGCAGCTGACAGCAGTCCAAGGGAGGCTCCCCCGGCCTGCCAGCTCTACTCAATCAGAGAAGTGCCGCTGCTCTTCTCTATTGTACAGCCCTGGTTTTTCATATTAGCATCCTGCTAAAACCTTATCATTCTTATCCCTCTCTCAATAAAATATGACAAACTATTATTTTTAACTATACTAGGCATATTTCATGGTTTATCCATGGTCATAGCATTTAGAATATGTTTTTTTTTTTGTGTTCTTTCTAATCTCTCACCCAAACCAACACTTTTGCCAGATGCCTTTGCAAATTTCTCCTTACCTCACCTCATTACTCTCCAGGCATGTCCAGCAACATAGGGTGGTGGGGGGCCCAAACGCAGCTGGGGATCTCTAGAAAAGACTTCTCAAAGTAGCGATGGTCCCCTTCTACCTTACAGGCCTACGAGCATATGCAAGGGTGCTTGGAAAAATATTTTCTAAAAACATGTTATAGACAAGTTTTTTTTAAACTGTGTTAGAAGAAGTCAAATAAATGCATTGAATAACTTTTTAGTTCTAATATATTGTTGATAGGGTTAAGAATAGTTTTTTTTTAGAAAGCATTTCGGCTGGAAAAAACTAAACCAGACTTTACACTCGTTTTTACCTCAAGTCCAAGATCAACATCATAGAAAGGAAGTTCTTCAAGATGAGTGTAAGATTTCTTAATTTGTTTTTGTAAAGTTTGCATGTTGCAACCATAAAAATCAATAAATATTTCAAGATTTAAGTTGATTTTGCAGGAGTGGAAGATAACTATAAACATAAACATTTCTTTTTGTTCATTTTTGAGTGTGGTGTGAGCAGTTCGAGCAATCGTTGTCGGTAAGTCGGGGTTTTACAACAATTGTATATTGGAATTGCTCACTACAATCATATTTCTAATTACTACATATTAGTGCACAATAATCCTAACATCTGTCCATGTACCCTCGTTGGATTAATACTCAAAGCACTGACGCTTTGTTGATCATTAGCCTGTTCTATTTCTAGATGGGGGTATTATAATTAGTGTGAGCTCCAGAAACTGTTTTTGCTCACAGAACTCATTCTCTCTCACTGTTGCTGAATCTTCTAAACTTCTTCTGAAATATTAATGTCCCATAAAGATTGTATTTTCAGTGAGAGAAGCCTCTTAGCAGTTTTTCTCTGACCTCACGACATTGCCACATGTGTTGCCACCGCAATTATAACAGTTAGATTGCTCCCGCCATCCATTTCAAAGCCTGAGCCGTTGAAGAGTGTATGTATTGTTCGTCTGATTTAAATAATTGGTGTGGTTTAATTAAAAGGTTGCCAAAGAGAAAATTATGCTAATGGGATAATTTAAAAGGAACTTTGAAACACATACTAAACCCCACGAAGTCTGTCCTCTATTTTGTTGCGTCTTCTGATCAATTTCGCGTTGCGGAAACTAAATTATTCTTTTGTAGAAAGAGATGGCCAACGCCATTGACACACTGGAAGGGGCTCAGCTTGTAAAACCATGTGATGAGTCCATTATCTGGGAGTTAGTTATCCATAATAATCTGTTCAGTTCCCCCTGTGTATATGGTAGGAATAATTGTAGGTACTTTGTGTTCATCCCATAACATCAAAACAACGTGTTTATATGATCTGATTCAAGGTCCTCATGCAATCATATGTTTAACTGTTTCACAGCTAAGAAGTTGGGAGTGACGGAGGTTCCCATGGAAGCCGTGACATTCATCTCACACGCCACGCAGTCACGACTGCGAACTGTGCTAGAAAAGGTTTCCATCATCGCACAGAATCGACTCGACTCTGGCAAGGTAAGGAGATATGCCTATGCCTTTTTCATGTTTCATGCAATATCATCACATGGTCTAATGTGTGGTACTAACACTCTGTCTGATAAATAAATACAAGTACATAATTGTAGAAGGGAAATTAGTACACTGGTTTCTTCAGGTGAATATCCAAAATGTTTCTATTTCCATTTGTATTCAGCTCTCTTTACTATGAAACACCCAATTAAAAGTCAATGCAACTAAATTTAGTCACTGTAAGTAGAAGACATAGTAAAGAAGCCCATAGTTAGTCTGGAGGAGCTGCAGAGATCTACAGCTCAGCTTGAAAAAAAGTGTTCTCTAGACAATTATTAGTTTTACACTGTAGACATCTGTTTTTACCATATGGCTGTTAAGAAAACATAAAATCTGTAATTTGCCGTATTCAAAGGTGATATGAAAGACATGTGTAAAGCACATTTAAAAACCAGCAGACATCGCAAAAGATGAAGAGAGATAAAAATAAAATCACAATTTGATAAAATGAAAAAGACTTAAACATAAAAATCAAAGTGCTGATAATCTCTTTTCATGGGTATCAGCATGGGGAAATTATTCTGTGGCCAGATCTCTTCACGTCTTAGATTATAATACCTATAGAAGGTTTGATAGCTTAAGCCGAAATCATCAGCCATTCACCACCATCCTTTTAAATGAGCAATATTAGTAGTATTTTGCTATGTTAATGTTTGAAGGACTGACCGTTACATCAGACATATATTGTTTGGTCATCTCTGTCCAAGCGGCCTTTTTCAAACCCCCGCTCACGTGCTGTTTTATGAAAGAAGAGGGTTTGTGGAGGAACCCCTTTATCACAAAACATATGCTATTGCTTTCTTTGTTTATTCTCCTGTAAAAAAAATTATGACAACATCATAAAAGGCTGTCCCCAATCCCTAATCTCCATTTCTAGTGTGATTAGTTCCTGTTTTGAATATGTTTAAGGCATAAATAATCTCATTATTTATGCCTCATATTAACTATAGCCCCCTGATTATAGTTGTAAGGGCTTTAATATATGATTTAAATGAGAAAACTGCCCAAAAGTCTCCTGTTACAAAGCTGGTCACGCCTGCATATTTGACAAATTTCGACAATAATGGTGAATAAATAATTTTTTGACGAAGAAAAACGGAGTACAGATTACAAATTAACAGTGGAGGAAACCGTTTCGATGGCTCTTCTGTGCATTAAGCTGTCAAAGGCACTTAGATTCAACCATCTGATCTGTGAAGATTTACATCTTTGTTTTGTTTAGTGGAGATCAAAAGTCCCTTCGGTTTTTTCAGACCTTCACCATATGTGTGCAAATGCTTTCAGCTGAAAGTGCTTTGTTGGATTTGCTCCAGGCTGTCCCTCTGTACTTCTGTTCATTTTCCTGCTACCGTCTCCCTTTTCTCTTCACGATTTTTCATGTAAAAATGAAAAAATGAAACGGCATAAAAAAACTGTTATGTCCTTCTCTGCCGTCAGACTTTCAGCGTTCATTTAACCGTAGTCAGAGAATCTGCGACAGAAATTAAAACTCAATGTTTTATTTGTTTTTTATTCTCGGGGTTATAACAAAGCCCGAGAAAAAAACATTAAAATCCCTAAATGATTTGAAAATACTTAAGGTATCTTTACTTCAAATGAAATTTTCCTCTTAAATTTGAATCCTCAATTAATGATTCAAATCAAAATCTACCCACTGGAGAATCATCAACATAAATTGAATAGGTTGTAATTATAAATTGCTTTGGATAAGTTAAATGCAATCAATGAAGCTTTTTATTGAACCTAAATAAATACATTTTCTTATTGATTGGAGTATAAAATTTGAAAAATAATGATTAACTGCAAATGCAAGTTTTATTTAAATTTATTGAAACCGGTAGCTACTGTGTCAATCCACATTTCACTCAAAGCATCTTTCGCTGTCTGATGGCAGGGAGATGCTAGCAAAGGACATATGGATTTGTCCAGTAGCTGGTGGGTTGCTGGTTCAAAACCCAGCTCTGTTGCCTTAGACAAAAATCAGTTTAGCTGCCTTGCTTGCTAATGGTGTTTAGAGGGTCTAAAGGCTGTTTCATTCCAGTTATGCCGTACTTGTTTGGTTGTAATAATGTGAGGAAGTTGAGCTGCACCATTTGTTTGTAGCTTTTGACCCACTTCTGCAAAAGTTCCGATGGGATTTTCGAACGACGAAGAAAGACACTTCGTTGAGCTTTTACGGGACTTTGCTGCGCCAGATGTGGCAGCATGCACACATTGCGTTTAAGTAACTTGCGTTTATAACTAATGCAAACTTAGCTTAAGAGCTCCTTAAATGGCGTGAAGTTCTTACCGAACACGAGAAAACATGAGAGCTGCACGTTTCCACACAGTCATCTAAGAAAAGTGTACACCACCGTACACCTGCATGCTTTTCTCATTATGCATGACTCTTCCTATCACATCCTATGAATGTAGCCATATCACGGCATTTAATTGGTCTACATTAAAGCAAAATCCATTTCCACAACAAGGTGACGTCTTTGCATTGTGAGACGATCTGGGGGGAAACTTTGAAGACATGTTTTTCTTTATGCGGAGGCAGCGGGAGGGGAAAGCATCGGCAGAATTGTCCCCATCTTGTTTTTGAGCCGCTTCTCTCCATTCGCTCTTCTTCTTCTTTTGTGGCTTTCCAAATGAGGTGTGCTCCAGAGACAGGCATGGAGCTCTGTGAAGCCACTCTGTTGACATCAGCGGAAAAAAAAAGAATAAAGAAAGAAAGAAAGAGGGAGCGATGGAGAAAGACCAAAAGACAAAGCGGCCTCTTAAAGAGCAGCCGGGCTTCAGCGGGAGCTACGGAAAGAGTGCAGGCTCAGCTCTGCAACAAAGAGAAAGGAGGCTGGATGAGAGAGACACAAGTGTGGGGTGGTGGTGGTGGTGGGGGGTGCTGGTGAAGAGTCCCCTCTGATGTGTCTTCGTGTTCTGTGCCACTCAGCTTCTCTCATCCCCTTATGGAAGCACACACACACTCACATATAGGTGGAAGACGAGAGGGGAGTGACATAGAAATAAAGATCTGCATCAGAGACGTGCAGCCACACAGGGAGGAACGAGCAATTATCCCATTAACGTTTGATGACCTAAAAAAAGTTTTGTTTTTTTAGGTTTGCTTACCTATTTATGTCCCACATGGGAGACGAAGCAAAGAGTCTGTAAATAAAAGAAGTTTGTGTGGTGAAATCTGGGGGATGCGGGTGGACCGCTCGGGTTTCAGTGGAGCTGCGTTTTCGTTGCCGTCTTTGTTTAACCAAATAAATTCAAATATTTTAGTCATTTAGTGAAAAATGTGGCTTTTGGCTCAAAAACATGGGTTCTTAAACTTCACATTCAAAGATCTTAATCTGACATGTAGATATGTTTGAGCTGCACAACTAATGAGAAACAGATTAGTTTTATTTAATGTAGCCGTAACCAAAAGAATATCTACAATTTTATAATCTAATAATTTGTTTGCTTTTAGCTCTAATTATCTTACAGTTAAGTGCAATGAACAACTTAACTTACCATAAAAGCAACCGAGATAAAAGTTGCCGGGTGAATACAGAGGAACCTTCAATGGAAAAAGCTCCAGATATTAATTATATTTTGAGCAAATTTCATTTGTATCTATTTGAATTCTTAACTTTTAAAATCTGAAAAACTTCTTTAACAAAAAAATCAACTAGTAAAACATGGTCATCATGTAAAATGAATAGAATAAATCAAATTTATCAAGATTACTTTTTGTTTTCTTGCAACACTAATATAAAAACCTTTCTTGTAATAATAATAAAAAACAAGTGGTAGAAATTTCGTCAGAAAGTCTAAAACAAAAGTCAGTTTGTAAAAAAAAAAGCTTCAGTAATGATCTAATTTTACTCTGTGCTTCATCAAAACTAGTTGCTCCGTTTGTTTGTATTGTTTCATGACTGTTAATCACTCATGAATACATTTTTTATTTTGTCTGGACCCCGATTCCTTCTCCTGTATCATCTGAGATCAGACTCAATGTTTAGACCAAGATTTGTGTCATTTGGTCTGTTAAACTGGGCCCAGCTGCCTAGATCTACAAAGGGGGCCCCAGATGTACCTCTGAGAATCAAAACTATGACCTACATTTAAAAAACTTTAAAGCCATCCAGACCTTTATCTCTTTAATACAACTAAGACGTGGCTAGGCAGAGTATGTCTTTTTCTTTTTAAGAGGAACATAAACCTTATTATCTGTGTAACTGTGGGATGAATTGCAATGTATTCTCTGCAAGTGGAAAGAGCCCTAACACAGGACCCTGGAGGACACCACACGAAAAAGGATCAGAGATCAGCCAAGTATGTTCAGAACCACTGCAGGGCATCTGGAGATTTTTCTTTATCTTGATTTTTTTTTTTTTCTATCAGATGTTTTCATCCAAGTCAGTCAAGTCCAAGCATATCAAAAGATTTAAAGTTTCATCCAATTTGATCCAAGCTGTTAAATTGAGTCATTCAGTTATTTTCATTGTTTTTAAAACCTTCCTGGTTAAAACAAACATTGACTAACTAAAACTGCAGCTACAACACGTTCTAAATGGTCGTGTAGCTATGGAGGAGAGGAGAACTGCACCCCCTCAATCCAACACACACACACACACACACACACACACACACACACACACACACACACACACACACACACACACACACACACACACACACACACACACACACACACACACACACACACACACACACACACACACACACACACACACACACACACACACACATTAGGACTTTGTATTGACTTCCACTCTTTAAATAACTGCTTTTCTGCCTAACCTGAACATTTACCCTAACCCTACTACCCATTAGCAATATATTAATAACCCTAGCCTTAACCAAAGTTAAATTCACACCACAGATCTAAAACTGACTTTTAATCTTAAAAGAAGGGGTCCACCACATTAGGACCAGGCTTTGGTCACAATAAGACCTATATGACTTCAGAAGGTTAGTGAATATGCCAAAGAAAGCCCAAAATAGAATAACTTAACCAGTACACAAACACACACACACTTCCTTTAGCTCACACTCAGCTTGTCTCATGTCAGCATTTTTGTTAGTTGATAGTTGTTAGTTTCGTGCTGATAAAATACAGTATTAATATTTAGTTATTTAGTAACTGTTCTGCTTTTGTCTCTTTTGCCAGGACGATGAGTGCTACGAACAGTCCGCAGACGTGCGGTCGCAGCTCCGCTTCTTCGAGCAACTGGAGAGGATGGAGAAGCAGAGGAAGGACGAGCAGGAGAGAGAGATCCTTCTGAAAGCCGCTAAAGTGAGTTGCTGCTGTGTGTTGCTCTTGTGTCGGCTCTGACAGACGAATTAGAGTGCGACTCCTGTAGATGAGGTGACCCAGGCTGCTGGCCCCAGGCCTCCTCTGTCCTGACGCTTCTTCGCTGGACACAAGGAGGTGGGGTGGAGTACGTACAGTATGAAACTCCTGTCCAGCACACGCTCAAAATGGACTCTTTCCAATCCAAAACTATGTTCCTTCTGGTATTTAGACAAACCCGAAATGCACCAGTGCAGCATTCTTTGTGGACAGATGAGGGAAATCTTCTAAATCCTTCACTTCTTCTTCATGTTGTAAAAAAAATCTTAATCAACATGTTAAGCCTAAAAGAAAATTGCAAGAACAATCACTGATTCATTCTTGTACATTAAAGGTTTTATCAGGAAAGACCCTACTTAGAAAATCGCACTGCATTTCTAGTAATAATAATTAAAAAAAAGCCCAGTATTGAGTAGTTAAGGCCAAAGTATAATAATAAAAAAAAAATATGGCCTGATGCATATTTCAGTTATACAACAACAATAAGGCTTGTCTTGTTAAAAATTTTATGATAAGATGTAGATTATGTTAAAGATGACCATTAAGGAAATAATTGGCAGAAAATGTGAAGTGGAAGGTGGAAAGAGGAGATGTGAGGCAATTTGAAAGTCAATGAAAAAAAAAATCCACACATTGACTCCAAGCCATTTATTTTTCCATAAAGGTCTTCTGCTGCCAGCTGAAGCCGTCTGTGGTCAAAAACTGTATTTGACCTGGAGCCTGGAGTCATTGTGCAGGCGCTAGGGGGGTGGGGTGCGGGGGTCACTGAATCAACACATGCTGAATTTGTATTCGTTTTGAAACTTCAGCGTAAGAGAAAAAGTCTTTACAATTTTATATTTATTGTGTTTAGGGCACACGTGACAAACCCCTGACTTAAGAGCAGTGGTGTTCAAAAACAGGCCTCCAGAGTCGGTTCCTGCGTATTTTAGATACTTCTCTGTTGATTCAACATGTCCCAACATCATCCTCAGCGTATCAATGTTCTGGAGAGGCCGGCTTCAGAGCCATCATCTGACACAGGCGCGTTGAACGAGAGAGAGAACTAAAACTGGCGCTGAATGATCCCAATTGACAAGGCTTGGGCCTCGGCTCCACGAAACGGAAACGCGAGGCTGTACCATAAAAGCCCGTGATAAATGCAGAAGTAACACCAAAAAGAAGATTTCGTCTTCGTTGCTCTCTGACTTCGTCTGGCTTGATTAACACCCCTTTTATATCCTAGCATGAATTTTGTAAAAATTATTCGTTTTCTTTATAGTATTATGTGAGTATTGTAGACATTATTACTATAAAAGAATACATTTTAGCTTTACAATACGTTGTTCTCAGGTGTGAATATGTGAGTGTCTGTTCGTATTTTTGCCCGCCACTCACCCAATGATGGCTGGAAAGAAAGCACCAACCATGCAGATTATGACGTCTGTGGGTTTTAATTATTTATGGCACTTGTCTGGTATCTTTATTTGTTTATTTTATTTTATTAGTTTACTTCGACTATTTCTTTTTGTTGTCTTTATTTCCGTTGGGACTTTCTCTGAACGGCATTTTTGTACTCTATTCCTTTTTAGCAGGTTACTTTAAAAAAAGCTCATATTGATGAACTTCGACCTACTTACCTTAAGAGCTTCTTGATTTTTTTATGTCTTCAGGAACAAATATAGATTTTTTTGGGGGGAAAAAACTCCCATCTTCCCAACTCTGAAATTATATATTATATTAAAAACCCAACAAAAATAAAAAGCTTTTAGATTCCCTTTTTTCAGCACCTCATTCTGCATTATTAAACAGAACTTGTTTGTTTTTTGACAGCATAAAACTGTTTTATTAACAATATTTGCACACAAAAAAACAACTCAAAATGAAGTCTTGTCCCTCTTGGATGAGTTATACCTGAGGCCGTTTAGTTTGCATGAGACTTTGCAGAGGAAAGTTTGACTTCACCCCAGAGCTATGTATGGCGTTTTTTTGGTTTGAGGAGAAGTTTGGAGAGCAGATCCGTGCGTATTATGAAAGTTGTTCCACTAGCAGTCGCTAACTAAAACACCAACCTATGCGCACATGTGTGTTGATGTTTGTTGTGCATAACGTAGGGACAAATCCAGTCATCGCATTTGTCTGATTAGTGAAATATCTTTAACTTCAAATCCAACAGTTAAAGGTGCTTTGAAACTAACCTGTTGTTTTCCATTGAAAACATATCACTTGAAATTTTCTAAGTGACGTATTTTTCCTTTTTCCTTAATAATATTTCCAGACTTCTTCATTACAGTTATGTTTCAGGCTCTGGGGATGCCAGACTGTGACTATCATTTTATTCTGTTTGGAGTTTTCCTGGAGTATGCTGTAACTTCACTGGTATCTAAATTATCTTAGTCCATGTTTCAAAAATGTCTTCTTTAACGGTAAATCTAAATTGATCAATCGGTTTTGACAACATCGCCAGCAGCAGAGCCTGAACTGAAGCCCTAAACCATGACAAACGTCATTTATATGCGCCGCTGAAAGCTGTCTCTGTAATCACTCTTCTATTCTGATAAGAAAAGCTATGGATTTAAAACAGTGTACCTGCCTTGTATTTTAGTAAAGCGGAATTTTATATTATTTACCTTCACCTCACAATGATGCACTACTTCTAAAACAAAAAAAATACACTGAATTTTGTGGTTGAAACAATAGAAAATTTAACAAAAATGTTCAAACCTCTATGAACACTTTACCATTGCAATGTATTTTATTAAGCTTTTTATTTAATGCCACCATCTCCGATTTATGAGATATTAACAAACACTGTGGTAGTTTATATCTATGTACTAAGCGAAGCCAAATAAACCTCATCTACATCTATGGTAGTATCATCCCTTCTCTTCTGTGGTCCCCGATGTAAGTGGAGAAAACAGCTGGCAAAAGACATGCCGGGCGTGTGCCAGTGGCACCACTGGTCTCTGTAAACAGTCCATCTGCACCTCTCCCACTCATGTCTCCTGCCTCAGCACCCACTAATTTGGCTCCCAGAATTAGAAATCCATTGAAATAATCTCCTCTCCTGTCGTCGTCCTCCTTGACAGCCAGCCTTTCCCTCAACCGTGCCGGCCATTTAAAATATGACTCGGGACTCAGGAGGGATGCTTCGGCACACTGGAGGGCGAACACATTAGTCTTAGTTGAGACACCGACCAATACGTGAACTGCCTGATATATGTAAAGCCAATTAGCAGGAAGGCTTACGAGTTGCTGCTCTCTTTCCCCTTGATGGAATAGATGTGCAGTGGAAAAAGAGAGCTAATAGTAAGAAAATGGTTATGGAAGATGTATTTCATAAACATCATGTGTAGGATGTGTGGTAGAGTATTCTATTAATGTATAACATTTTAAAAGATGACAAGGAATTATGATACTTTTAAATGAGACGATCTAAAGCTTTCTCAGATGCAAATCTGTTATTCAGAATATAGGCCCTTTTTCACATTTCATCAAGTTAAAATAACCTACTTTAACGTATTTTATTGGTGTTCTGTGTGATAAAATCAACAAAAAGCGGTTTTCAATATTGTAAAGTGGAGGATAAATTATACATATTAAGTTCCACATATAAATCGCATGAGCGTGATATACATATTTATTTGGCCCCATCTCTAGTTGATACTTAGCAGAATCACTTTTGGCAGCAATTACAGCTCCAGGTCTGTTGGGATTTGTCTCTACCATAACCAACCCATTCATTTTTACACAATAGCTTAAGCTCGGTCATAATGCATTTGAGAGCATCTGTTATTATAAAACTCCAAAGTATTGCCACATTTCTCTTTAATTTAAATTTAATCTCTTTTAGCAAAACTTTCAGATTTTTCAGTTTAAAAAAAAAAATAAGAACAGTTTAATTTTGACAATTTTGCGAGGGTCCATCACTTATAACTCCAGGAAAACACATTGCAATTTGTGATTCTTGCATGATAATGTGTGAAGGTCATAGGCTGACAGTGCTCCTAAAAGATGTACCTTATGCCCGCGTTCACAAAAAAAACCCTCAGTTAGTTCCTTTGTGCCATGTTGAGCCTACCTCGCCCGCAGTGGTCAGCTGTACATGTGCATTTGGCTCTGTCGTGAAGGATTTCCAGGGACAAGTACATTCACCCAGATCATAGCGGCTGATTAAAATAGAAGTGCTGTGTTGTTACGCCAGAGATACACAGATCGCCACACTGGCACACGCGATGACACGCACACAGTCGTTGCCACTCACAGTCACCAGCACCGTGTCCTCTGTGTGTTTGTACGCGTGCGTGCGTGCGTGCGTGTGTGTGTGTGTGTGTGTGAGCTGGCTCCTGCAGACTTTTTAATAACCTCTTTTGATTAGAATCCCCTCGCAGCAGCTTATTTAGGGCTGGATTTGGAGCAGGTTTAAAGGCCACTGTCCCCCAGGGGGTGCTCCATTGCACTCCTCTTTATTCAGATATGATGTCCTTGACACCTCTGTCTCCTGTTCCCATTTTGCACTATTTTTCGCAGCTACAGCAACAGATGAGTTGCAAAAATGTGTGTGTGTGTGTGTGTGTGTGTGTGTTATGGAGATGTGGGCTCCTTAAACCAGCTGTTAACCCGTGTCCCCTCCACCCACCCCCATCCCTCCTTTTTACTCCACAGAGTCGCTCCAGGCAAGAGGACCCAGAGCAAGCTCGACTGAAACAGAAAGCTAAGGAGGTAAGCTACTGTGGAAATCATTACCCTTGACATTTCCCCGACTCCGGTCCATACATTTTTAATGCCTCACTACATATGTAATGCCATTTAAAGTTGGACTTAAAAAAGTTGGAGAAATGATTCGGAGCGATTGATGCCAGTTTTTGGAAAATGATTATCGACACACCAAGAGACCCGCTCCACGTTGTCCACCCCTTTTCTTTAGCTCCATCTATTCAGCCTCTCTATTATAGAATTATATGTACAGCTCAGTGGGCTCAGCTTTTTTGATAACAAGAGTATCAGACGGAGGTTTAAACTCTGCATCAGGTTAAAGAAAAAATTATTTAAAGAATTTGTAACACACTAGTTTCCCTTTATACATTAGGTAAATAAATTATTAAATATTATTTCATAATATTACGGCTATCGGGGTGTCCCGATTCCATATTGATTTCAGATATTAGTCTGATATCAGCAAAAAAACAACAAGCAAATATCGGATTATATCGCTCTACATATAAAATCAGGACTCCAAAGCAAGCAGTTTGTTCCAGTGTTTGATCCACGCCACCATTGCCAATCATCATTTATTTGTTTTCCAGTGTAGAACCTTCTTTCTTTGAAGACAGTTTAATATTTATGGTAAATAATAAATTGATTATTTTTTCTCATATTTATGGTTCTTAACTATTGTTCTTTGAGTACTGTGACTTAATAAAGCATTTTCTAACATTATACAACACAACAGTAATGAAAGTCTGTCTGAAAAAGTAAGGATAAAGTTGTTCAATCCTTATTCTTTATAATTTATAATTCATGACTTTAACATTTAATATTTAACTTTTTCTCTTAGCTCGCATTTTAATGTTAGCTTGCAGACTGAGACTACAAGCCTATTATTAGCTACTTTTGGCATTCTAACTACAATTATCTTTTGTGAGTCAATTTGACCAAATTAACTCATTTTAGTTTAGTAGCATATCATAGCACAGTTGCTAATGTTTTATTAGCTGAGGTTAACATAGTTCCAAAAGTTAGCTAATGTTTGTTTTGGGAACAAAAGTGGCTGAACTAACCAGAGAACAAATGGATTACAGTGCCTGTAATTTTATTGACAGAGTGGGTTTTTCTTGTCTGCCCTAAGAGAGGTGGAATGTCAATCAAAATCAGACTTGGGCCCTACGAGCAGAACCCCACCGACTTCCACCCCCAGCCACTAGAGTTAGGGACAGAATGGTTCACCTAAGAGGTCGTGTCATAAAATGGGTTCTGGTTATTTAGTCGTTAATCATTTTAGATGTCTAGCTCCTTTTTAATCTGGTTAGTTCATTAAATATTTATAATCAGTTCTTTCAACAAAATCATGCCCATTGTTCTTAATTAATTCATTAATTTTGAAGATAATTTGGCCTCCCTGGTGAATAAACACACATAACCTATGCACAAAGTTCATCAATCAGTCAAACTGTATTCACATAAAAAAATTAGGCTGGATAGTTTACATATGGAGACATTTTATTACTCTCATGCCTCCATTTACATCCACCAGGCTTTATTCAGAATGGAAGCACTGACATTCACTGAGCTCTCAGAACGGTACTCTCGTTCTAAGAACAGTTCAGTTGTTGCTGGCCTTAATGTTAAACGTTCTTGAGCTCCTTTAGTTGTTCTAATATACATGCTGAATTGCCAACAGAGTTGACATAACGTCTGCAGAAATACATCACGTCCGCTCAGGCCACTCGTGCACAACGAGAGTGACGGCCTGCTCTGGTTATCAGTCTGGATAAACCACCTACTTACCTCCATGTGAGCGTAGCAAATTTCACAATTTACTCGGGATTTCATTTTTATTTTTACTTCTGTTCGGCTTGATGATCTTTTACTGTGTTTGCACATTACTTGTTTTCCTTGTTCTTTGCATGTTTACTTAGTCACTTTGGTAAAGAGTTTTTCTTGATCAAAGTATTTTTACTCTTAAGATGAAGACTTGAAAATACAGGAGTTAAAAATAATGTTCCTTACGGTACTCAAAACATTGTCAGTGACATAATAACGTCTGTGAGGATCAGTTAAACATTACAATGATACTATACCACAATAAAAGCAAGTAACTGAATAAATACAAGCAGTATGGACAGTTATATCCAAATTCTGCATCTATTTGAACAAGTAGTTTATAAAATTCAACAATCACAAGAATAATTAATAATAATTAAAGGAAGTCTTATGTTAGTTGGTCACCTTTGTAGTTCATTATATTTGTCATTGTTGTTTCAACACGTTCTGTTGTTATTTCTGCTGGTCTGTCTATTAAAATCGTTGAGGTCAGCTGTGTTAACAAACCAACAGGCAGCATTTGCTCAGGATATACGCAGTAAACGTTAAATTGTTTGCAAATTGGTAGACAGTTTAGCAAAACAAGCCTAACTTGAACAAGGGCTACTAAATTATGCTCTACATCAACTTTTTGCTGTAGAAATCACTACAAAGCTTCCCCATGTTCCCAACGGGCCCCGAATACGACACCCACACAACGCTAGTAAATTAACGACTCTGTCAGACTGGCTTTTTTTTGTTGATAGAATAGTCATATATCTTCTTTGTTTCAACTACAGGTTTTTGAATTGAACGGATTCCCAGTGGAGCTCCAGGAAGTACACTGCACGTCTTTTAGTGAATGGTTAATGTTGTTTGCGCAAACAAGTTTCCTTTTTTGTTTTCCTGCCGTGTTTACACCAGAATAACTTCACTTGGTGCTGTCTGTGCTCGCTAACGAGGATCAAGAGCGCGCTGCTGCGCCTCGGTAGCGACGTTTGAGTAGGCGGGAGTATGAAACAAGCGACGATCACCTGTTGTTGTTGATCTAGAAGTTAGGGAGCCAGTGTGGTTTCTTCTAAGCAGCTCACTCCTAAAGGAAAAGGCTTTATAGATCCAGGGATAGTATACTGGGCATGTGTGCACTTTTCCAGCTGACAAACTACTTTGGGCTTTCACATTTTCAGACTTTTCCCACCTGACAGCCTCCCACTCAATCCTGGCATCTCCAACTCCATTTTGTGGCATTTGTGGCATTAATGTCTTTTACTGATCGGATATTGAACTTGTGACCTTTGACTGACAAGTTGGCTTGTCTTACTGCACCTCGAGCGTCGAATTGCTCCTCTTTTCTTTTTTCTTTCCTAGAAACACTGAGCTCTGCTGCAGTTTAGAACATTCACACTAGATCTCAGCCTACCCATAAGCTTCAACATATGCAAATGAAGTGGTGTAATAGGCATCATGATAGGTTCCCCCAGGGTTGGGTGCATGTGATCAAAGTGGATCTCCTCCCTGTTAAGTGGCAGTCCGCTCATCATCTGGATACGGCCAGATTAGAGCGTTGCGAGGAGTCGTCGGTGGCGCACATTTTCATCTCTATTAGGAATTTTAAGAAGGTGAATTGGAAATTGTTACTTTATGTAACCCCCCACCATCTCTCCCCTTCTACTGGCACACACAAATACTTCCTCCCTCCCTCCCCCCAGCATCCCTCACCTCTTTCTGTTTTGCTTAATGGCCGTCGTTTCTCAGCCCCCGCGCCTCTCCGGTTTTCATCACCTGACTGGCTGAAGGGGACAGAGCTGGCTCTTTGTGTCACTGCAGAGTCTGTCGGCAGCTCACACATCCGCGCAAATTTCATCAGGATAATGAGCCCGAGCTGCTCTTCCAGGCGACGGCCAGAGGAGCCAGCCTCTCTGTAAGCCCCTCTGCACAAAGCAACCAAAGCCTCCACCAAACCACCTTCAAACCTTACAGACCCAATTGCACCGTCATGTTACGTTGGCTTCAAGCATGGGCGAACATGATATGATGTCCAAAAATAAGATGTCAGCACATTGTATTGAGCCTGAAATGTCACTAACAGGGAATATTACTGAAACCATGGTCAAACTATAGAGTACATGAGTTTTCCTTCCTGGCAGGAATATTTAGGGACTGCTTAATATTAGAAAAATACATGCAACAGAAAAACTTAGCTAAAAATGGAAATACCTATTGATTATACTGAAACCACATGTTCATGTCATATTTTAATGTTCCCACCACTGCTTGTGAGTATCGGCGTCTTAGCCACTAAACATACACATCCAGTAAGGACATCAAGGGAAGTTAGTCTATTTAACAAGCCAAAAATATTGACGCCATGCAGAACTTTCCAACAGGCCAACTGTCCATTAAAGCAACTTTGATGATTGCAGTTTTGTATATTAGACAGTGTAATAAATCCTTGCAAAAAGTTCATGTCCAAAATCCCACATAAAACAAAAATCTTTGCTAAATGTTTAGTCACCCCTTTGTTGTAATAGTTTTCTGTTTAACATTAGAGTTTAGGGAAAGTGTTTATCCTGTACACTGTAAGACGTATTTACTTTACCACCCAGATGCCTCCTTTTCAAAACGAAAAAAATCATCTAATTTCTACAACACTGACGCAAACAAACACTGAAAACTGTTTGTTGTTGCAACTTTAGGGTTGTTAAGCTCTTACTGGAGGAACACTATTTAGATGTGTAGTAAACTGAGAGAGCCACCACAGAGCCAGCTCACAACACAATTCCACCCACCTAGCCCACCTACTGTTGCTTTTATTTGAGCAAACATCGTGCAAGAAGTTCCCACTTCGGAAAGTAATGATTTCTAATGTGAGGAACTAACTGAAGGCAAGCCAAAGCAAAAACAACTTAATTTTAAGCAGACAGGATACACCTTTGTACCTATGAATTCACTAAAGATACAGTTTAAAGCTGTTTTGGTGTTCATAAATCCTTTAATTGCCTAAACACTCAAAAGCGTCATAAAGATTGTTGTCTTTTCTTTCTTTTTTTTACACTTTAAGTTTAGCAGCTGCAAGTCTTAAAGCTTTTGTATTTCATGCTGCAAAACTACTGTAAGCATGCTTGCGCTAAATTAAAAATCTTTTTATCTACTTAACAATCCAAGATCATTTTAAATCTCTCTCAACAAAAAATTTTGTGTCCCTAAACATGCACTCCCAGTACCAGCTCTACCGTTGTGAACATCATTACCAGGTCTATTGCTAAACACTAAAAACCCCCAAATGCCTAAAGTTTGTTTTTCTACATCCAGACGTGAAAACCATTAATTGTTGTTTATGGCAGAAACCTAACTTTACTTTACAACATTCATTTTTCTATTTTCTTAATAAATATTTACAAGGTTGGATTAAAAAATTGAAAAATTAAAGTTTAGAGTAAAGAAGTGACATCCTGATGAATGAAATATTGCTTGCTCAACTTTGAGTGATTCAAAATGGAACGTCTACCAGATGAGTATCAGGTGTTTTATTGCGTAGATTATAATGACAAAATGGGACAGTTTAGACTTTTTGTGTTAAAAGGTTGTGCGATCTTTTGCGATCTGGCTGGCAATAGGGCATTTTCAAAACGTAACCCCCAATTTCAATGCAAATCCCCAACGTATTGTCTATCTAACTACCAAGAACAGTAAGGGTGTGTAATTCATGAGGTATGCTCTTGTATGACCTTCAAACACTGCTTTGACTGAGATTTTTTATCATTACAGACCTTTTTTTGTAAATATATAGCTCTTGCACTGAAGACTAAACCTCCAACCTTAAGTGTACTTGAATACATTTAAAACTGTAGCTGCAGAACCTTATTTTAAGGCTATTTTATGTATTTATGTAGCCATTCCTGCAGATTTGCACCAAAAAAGGAAAGTTAAAAAGGTAGTAACCAGTGCAGTCTTCCCACATAGCTGCTGCAGAGGGTTTGGGTGAGAGATAGTTTGTTTCCTCTATTTACTACCATTTGGCCAAAAGGTCAGATGGGCTATTTCAGAAACGCCCCTAGTAAAAATCAATGGGCAAATCGTGGGGTTCAGTTCCTGTTTGTTGTTGTCATCGGTGGGTCTTTGTGCTCTCACTCTTCCAGCACTCAGGCAGATGTAAAGGTTGCGGGGGTTGTGTTGGTACCCTGACACTCAGAGAAAGAGGGAGGGATGGACACAGAGAGACAATGACAAAGAGATGGAAAGCAAAAGGAGGCTGTGGGGTTCAGGGACCAGTTAAAAGATAGAGAGGGAGTTAAGGCCAGTAGAGATACATCACAATGTCAGGCACACAGACACACTGCAGCCATAAATTTATCATTGCAGCCACGTCTGCAGGCACAACTGGACACCAGAAAAGAGTGAGGTGAGAAGGAAGAGTGGAGAGCACAGGAGAAAAAAGTGGCAACGGAAAAGAGAGAAGACAGATAGCCCAACGCAACTGACCAAAAGTCTGACCCAAAGCTCCTGCTGGAGTTCTCCGAAAAGCAAACGATCTGCTAGCACTGATGTTTCTCTGGGCCGGTTCATGTAAGCTGTTTATCACAGGGTTATCCGAACTGGACGACCTAGAGAAGTCACCGAGTATAAATTACCTTGGAATGCAAATACACCGACATATGATTTCAGGTAGAAGAACACTTCTGGCCATTACTATGCCAACTCTTTGTTAGCGAGAGTTTTTCAATTACGAAACACTTTTCGATGAGTTTCTATGTACTATGGTCATAACAATGTGTTCAGTTTGGTAGTTATTAAGATTTGAGAAACATCATCTTAGATATAGTGCTTAATCATGTAGCTGACAAAAGTTGACAGGTCAGTAGTGGTTGGAGGAATATGACATTATTTGAAAGGACTTTTCTGATTTAGACATGATCCAAGGAAGTTTATCTAAGTCTTCGTCCTGTATTTATACTACGGCATGATGCTGCCTGTACAATTATTTGCCTGAAACCCATACGGAAATGTGTATGTTTTACGATTTTTGCATTACGAACGGATTTGTCCATGTTTTTCCCGTCTGAGCTGTGGATGTATGATTCTCCTCCAACGTTACCACAAGTCTCTTGGGGGCTCCTTCATGTAATGCTTCTTGTTACCTGGTTAGTTAGCTTCAAAGTCGTGCCATAAGGTTTCTGTTTCCAAGTAATGGACAGAACAGATTTCTGTGGGATGCTCAAAGCTTTGGATGTTGTTTCGTACGTAAACCCGCTTTAGTCTTGCACAAAACATTCTTCTTGACATGTCCGGTGGGACTGCGACACATTTTAAACTTTTATACCTAAAACTAAAAAATAAACACCTTTTTTTTGGCCTTCGTGTCACAAGGAATGCTCCATTTTGGTAACAGTGAGAGAAATTTTGCAATGCCCTTTATGCTACTCTGGATAACTCTGGATATAAGGATGATATGGAAATAAACATTGATTGTCTAATCATGTGTGAACAACAATGTTGGAACAAGACTTTGGTGAGTGCGTCACTTTCTTGCCTGCTCTTTTTAACACCTCTCTTTTCACAAGACTTGTTTGACACTCTCAAAGGTTTTTGTTGGGATAATTTTCCTGTTTTTCAACTTCAGATATATTCTCTTTAAGCCTGGGATTGTGTTTTTCTTACTCTAAAGCGTCGGTTAAGATTTGCTTGAGCTCAACTATAAAACGCTTCTGTGACTTCTAATGCAGTGTAAACATGTAAGTTAAGTTATATTACTGTTAATACATCAATGCCATTCCTTCACTGTTTGATCGAGAAGCATTCAGTAGGCTTTAACACTAACATATGCGTCTCGATTAGCTTGGACTCTTTTGCGAGTGATCGGGTCACGGAGATCCTGAAATCCACCCACACTGTAATCCCCATCAGCTACAAACTTTTTCTTTTTTTCTTTCCGCAAAAGAGAAACTCTTGTGTGTCAGAGGACAATATAGCTACTTGGTAGTTTTCATTAGGCTGGTTGTATCTGGCAGTTCATAGGCTCTCATCCTCTGGCGCTCCACAAACCGCTCGGCTCAAAGAGGCGCTCTCGCCCATCAGGTAGGCCTGAAGGCCAAAGCTGGCTGCCCTCCTCCACATTCTCTCCCTTTCTGTGCCGACTTTCAAACAGAATTCCTGCTGTTCTGTGTGTCCCGACTCATAGTTATGTTCTTGTCTTCTGGCCTTAAAGACACAGTGCAATAATTTCGATGGACATGCAGCAACTCACACAGCAGACACACACAGATGCTCTGCTGAAGGGAAACAAGATTTTTAACACGAACCCTTTCTATAAACAATAATGATCGATTAGTTTATTCTCTTTGGATTTCAAATCATTTCATTTGTAATTTCCCAATTATTTTAATTCTGTACAAAACAACTCGACACAGATAGATTAATTATAACAAAGGAATGGCTTGTTTTGTCCTGAAGATATGTAGGCTACTACATAACTGCACTGTTACCCTATTTTTTAGTTGTTTCTTTGTTGTCTGAAGTCTCAACTTCAGTTTTTTTCTTTTTTTTTAACCTCAAGACATATTACAAGAAAAAAACAGCAGTAGTCTTTTAAAGTACCTTTGGTGTTCCTGTGTGTTTTCGAGTATTACAAAGTGCTGTAATGAGAAGGAAAACAACAAAATAAAAGAGGAGATTTTGCCTCACAGGGAGATGGCAACTCGTCTGTTCGCTCCACAAGCCTGTAGGTTCACTTTTGTCTTTGTGCACCGGAGCACTCCTTGGGACTCCAGCGACAGGGGAATTGGGCGGGCTGAGCTACGCTGGTGGCGAGGTGTCAGCCTCCTGTGCCGGGGATATAAGTAGTAAGGAGGCAAGACATGTTTCAATTGGACAACAGCCACCACATGCATGCAGATAGAACAGGAGAGAAGATTAGTTTACCTGCGCCTGCTAACTTCTCCCTCATAATTTGTCCTTCAAATTCACCCCATTGTCCCACTGTGCCCTATTTTGTTCTCTTTTGCACCTCAGTGTGGCTTTTTTGTCGAACTCGTATGTGGAGGACAGTAGACGAGGTCTTCGTGAGATGATGCTAAGTGGGCCAGCCTGGCCTGCATGTTTCCATTAGATTGTCATGTTGGCTAATTAGAGAGCGGCAGCATGATTCACCTTATTAATTAGGAGGACTTGCAAACCATGTGCCTGCAGGCAGCGTGGTGAAGAAGAGCCCAGCCCCGGAGCCTGCTAGTCGCCTGCTGCCTGTGAAGATTCCCCTTCTCATCTACCTTCACTCCTTTTTTTTCTTCTTTTTTTGATTTAGAAATGAATAAATCATTGAGATCGTCTTCTCTCGAAGTGTGAATATCTGAGTTCTCATCTTTTCCTGGATGCAAATTAGCCGTGATCAATAGGACGTGACGTGCGGCGAATCTTTTTTTTTTTTATGTGTGAGACTGGCAGAGATGGCTTCAAGATGAAGCACAGAATGGGACAAAGCAAGAACATTTAAAGCTGGAAATTTCCCCCTTAGATAAGCAGTTTTTTTAATGATCGCCAGGATCTCCCAGCCGCTTTAGCGGAACGCCATCATAATGTGCTTAACACTGATTTTTTGCTCCTTTGCTAAACACCTTTTCCTGGCAAAACGTGAAATACAAATGTTATTTATAGCAATAAAATATACCTCAAAGTCAGGGTTCACTGTAGTCCGACCTTTTGCTCAAGATGCCTCTATGTGGTTAATTTCTTGCCGCAGATGAAGAAAAACTGTAGGGTCATCACATAATGACCCTGGCTCCCGGAATGACTGAGGGCATTAAATAATTGGTCCCCGTCTCTGGAAGCTCTACTAGCTTCAAGAGGAAAGGAACAGATCGGGCCAAGGTGGTTAGTTCATGCATGTACTTTGAATGAATCTTCAAAGGTGAAATTTTATAAACCCAGAAAGAACAAGCAAAACGTAAAAACAATGCAGGGACAGAGAGAAGTCACTTGATTGTCAGTCAGTTAGAACATTGTTCAAAAATGATTTCCTTTTAATAATTCAGTTTAAACATGAACCTTTATTTGATAGATTTTGGTATATTTCAAGCATTCATCCCAGTTCATTTTGATGGTTTGAGCCCACAGCTCATAGAAATTCAAAATAAAGGTTTTTAGAAAATGTGAAAATTATTAGATCACTAGAAGATGGATGGAAACCCCATGGAAAGTAAATCATAAGTTTCCTAAGTTACAAGTAGCATAAGTCTGCATCTATTTGTCCTGTGGAACTCTTCTTTGTATAATTTCTGAGTGGATGTGATAAATCCTAACACGTTTGGAACACTGTCTCACCCCTTTAGAGAGTAAGAGTGCAGATGGGAATGCAAAACCTTATTGGTTGCTGCAAATGGCCCCTCTTCCCTGCAGCAAATTAACTGCCAGGCACTTTGCATGAAGAAAAGCCTGAAGATGTAGCTCACAGATGTTCACGCAATGCTGACAATGTGGGTGTCAGGTGAATGAGATGCATGGATTCCCGAAGCACATTAAGCGTATACATAAAGCGTCAATGCAAGCTTGATTGTGGGTGGGAGGCTGGCACAGAGTAGCATGTGTTTTTTGTTTTTTGGTAGCAAGAATTTAATGTTGGCATTGTTACAAATCAAACTAGCTTTTCTAAAACAATATCCAGTGAAAACGATACATTTTTCATTACTCTTTGAAAGGTGACTGAGAGTTCTAACTATTATGGTCCTTGATGGGTACAGTATTCATACACAAGGTTAAATAAAACTGCTTGAGCAAATAGACAAAGTACATTGGAAGGAAAAAAAAGAAATGAAATGTAATAAGATGCATTCAAAAGAGGAAAATAGTGTTGAAATGACAGCATCAGGGGGCTGTACCTACTGCTAAGGTCTATTGGTAAGTCACCTGGGGTCTTGGGTTACAATCCAGCACTGGTCAACACCCACAGCATCCTGTGCGGTTCCTCAGGCAAGAACCTTAAGCAAAATGTGAAATACAAATTTTAATAATAGCAATAAAATATACATCGGAGTTCAGTGTAGTCCGACTTTTTGATCAAGATGCCTTTATGTGGTTAAGTTTTCTGCCGCAGATGAAGAAAAACTGCAGGGTCATCAGGATCATGGGCCTGAGAACAGTGACAGCATCTGAGGTGTGTATCTACAGCTAAGGCTGAATAGCTCAATTGGAAAGTCACCTGACTTTTGCACTGGGGTCCTGGGTTTAAGACCAACACTATCCTGTGTGGGTATTTGGGCAAGACCCTTAGGCAAAATTTGCTACTGGCTACTTTGTAATTCACTTAGGCTAAAAGCGGCTGCTAAATACACAAACATAAGCTTGTAGGCATGTCGTCTACTTTTTGGCCTCACTCAACGTAGTAAGGTGCTTACGTTTGGTCTTATTAAGATTAGCACTAAACTTATCAACATATTTTTTGTCTTTTTTGCATTAGACTGTAAAAAAAATCGGACCCATTCTCTTCCCGACATTATGGATACACTGAATGATTGTGAGAGTAAATTCAGTTGGATCACGAAGCCTGTTTGATGTAAGATTCATCACCAGTTCTCATCCATGTGGGTCCCCTGGACTCTCTCATGAGGTCTGTGTGAATTTCCGGTTTTATGACTTGACTGCCCATACTGCACTTGGAGGCATGATAACGATAACAACCTCTGTCCTAAAGTGCCTCCAAACATTCAGCCTATAAAGAAAATAAGCTGATAGTGTGAAAATGAAAAAAACAATACTACTAATATACTGTTGGCAAAGTCTGATGTTTTACCATTTAGGCAGTTAACTGTATTGTTGTGAGAAATATTTTACTATATATTGTGTCTGCTCTTCTTAATAATTTGTTATTCTGTGCTAACAACCAGGAGTGGGTGAATGTTTGAGAATAGTATTAATGGATAAGTGCTCGTCTATGGGGTCCAAGCAGCCAATTTAGGGAGCTAGGTCAATGCCTGAAGGGACTGTAGACAGAAATACTGAGTTGTGTTTGGTGCTGACCATTATACAATATATAGTGAATTTTAATTGCTTTAGTATTTTATAGAATATTCACATGACTAACAGCTTCTAAGAGTACTATAGAAATTAGCTAATTAGCCAGTAACTTCTCTATAGCACGTTTATACTGTTGAAAGTATATCCATCCATCTATACGTTATCCAACCGGCTTATCCTCGTAGGGTTGCAGGGGTCTGCCGGTGCCCATCTCCAGCTTACAACGGACGAGAGGCAGGGATACACCCTGGACAGGTCGCCAGTCCATCGCAGGGCAACATAGAGAGACACACGGGACGAACAACCACTCACACTCACACTAACACCTAAGGACAATTTAGAGTGCCAAATCAGCCTATGGGTCATGTTTTTGGACTGTGGGAGGGAGCCGGAGTACCTGGAGAGATCCCAAACATGCACAGGGAGAACATGCAAACTCCATGCAGAAAGACCCAAGATGGAATTGAAGCCAGAGCCTTCTTGCTGCAAGGCAAGAGCACTACATATTGCGCCACTGTGCATCCCTTTGAAATTATATGCACCAAAAAAGACAAATTAGATGTCTCCTTTTTTAGGTCAGTTTGAAAGACCAAAGCTATTTCCTTTTTGTGGTTTTATAATAGAGAGAATAAGTCTTAATTTAACTTCGGACAGTGGAAAAAATGTGGTTTGCATCTTTTTATTTGGTATATGTAAACTTCTGGTCCCAACTGTAGTTGGTGAACGTTTGTTTTTAATGCAGTATAAAGATGTTTAAGTAAGGGGATTGAGGTAAGGTGAGTTGTTTCATAATACCAGATGTCCAGTAGCTGAAGCAACTAATCATTATCTGGGGTGGAAAGACAACATTGTTGAAGTATCTCTTAAATTGTATCGTTGTATTACAGAGCTGTGTCATTAGCATATATAAGGGAATAGATATTGTAGTGTCCTTTAATATGAGCATGGGGGAGAATTTAGGTAGTGAAGAAATGTGGACCGTGAATTGGGCCTTGTGGGACCCCACTTGTAATTATTGTTTTCTTGATGTATAATTCCCAAATTAAACAAAAAAGTCAACCTTTTTTAATCAATCTTACATAGCTTCTCACAATTTCCACCAATTTTCTTGTCAGTAGTATGTTATGATCAGTTTTATACATAACTGTGCACTTTAATGTGTGAATGTTAATGTGTTAAAAGTAAAGTTGTTCAATTGTGGAGATTTTTTGAGTCAAAACAGGTGCACGTGTTAAATAACCACACTGTTCAACGAATCTTTCTAAATGTGTTAGGCGCTCCTTCAGCATTCCGAGACCAAGAAATAATGTATTGTGTCAAAGGAGGTGTTAGGGCTTAACAATGTTTCAGCTGAATACTCTTTTAAAAGCGCATTACAGTAGTGTCGTTAGACTGGCAGTCTTACGTGTACTGCTGGACAAATTTGGGTGTGTGAGAACCTAATGGGAATTTGATCTAATGTAAAAACACCTATCAGACGTTTCTCCTCAGTTTCTGCATGCCAGTATATTCTATTAACGGCAAACACAGCTTTGAGTTTCCTGGTTTTTCTTAGTTGATCAGTTTATACAGTTAATTCAGGCTTAATTAGGTAGTTTTTTTTTCTAACCTTAACTCGCAGGCGTCAATATGCTTTAATTTCATTTGCTTGATTTTGCACGCTTCATTGCCACCAGTTGATAAACTGATGAGACATGATCGTGGCCTTCAAATCCGGCGGTTGAGGTCTGGTGTCCGGCAACTTTAAGTTTTGTTCCTGTGCCAACAGACCCCAAATCGAATGGGTGAATCAACTGTTCAGTATGAAGCCAAGTCCTCCAGAGTCCTGCTAATGACCTGATCATTTGGCTCAGGTGTGCTGAAGCAGAGACGCATCTAATAGTAACGAGGACCCTGATCCCAGAGGCCTGGATTTGAAAAAAACACTCGTGTATGACAACATAAATTACATTTATTTTTGTTTGTGTCCCCTCAATTGTTGACATGTTGGTTCAGATCAGTGTCGATGTCATATAAATCTTAACATTGTAACTGATTGCTGATTGCTGACACAAACTGGCTCCCATGGTGCGTATTGTGAAAAGCTAACAACTTGCTGGTGCCACCTACCCTTGATCAAACTGCATATTTCCTACCCATTTTTTTATTTTTATTGATAATTGTGTTCAACAAATGTAGCATATGTCATGTCAGCATACTCAGAATAATCCACAGCTTTTCATGGGGGAGGCTTTGAAATAGATCAATTTTGAGCCCTTTGGTCTGCCTTATGTATTGTGGTCTTTGCAAAGCAGACAGCCATTTAGCTTCCTTCACAGCTCCACAGCCGCTCGTGACGTCAAGCTGAGCATGTTCTGCTCTACCAAGGACATCTGTCTGTAAGCGTCTGGAGAGCCTTAAGCAGCCCCCCAGGCCAGAGCCGAAAGAGGGGCGGGTGGGGGGTGCTTTGTTAGAAACAGCAGAAAAAGCAGGTTGGCCATCACTGCTCCTACAGCTCATCTCCCTCCCCGCGCCAACCATATCAGAGAGGTTCTTGCTGTACTTTGGACATGTTTGCATCATAAGGGAACATAATGCTCTGTTGTCTGTGGGGGAAAAAAAAGAACTATCATTTATTTCTTATTTTGCTCTGAAAGTACTTTTTTTCCCCCAGATCCATTTAAAACACAAATGCGGAGCTAAAGATAAGAGTTTTAAATAGACCCAGATGCAATAGACAACAGCAAAGGAGTCGAGAATATCTTTAGGGTTTTAACACAGAAATGCACTTTTTTCTATCCATTTACTCTTTCCACTGCATATTAAAGCAAAAATTAAGAAGCAAGGTGTTTAATATGTGAAATACGTGGTTCCACTAAGTATTGATAAAGGCACTCAGTGGAAACCTTTATACTGAATAATTGATTACATCTAATTGTTTCAGCTTTAATTTTAGCTCAGGTTAGTTTGCTTGCAGGATCTCCTATGATTTCATTGTTTTTGATGTAGTGTATCAAAATTTAAAGCTTCTTGTAAAAATGATTTTTACATTTTATCATTACAACTGCAAATGTTTTTTTTTACAAAGGGAAACTCAAAACTGTTTTTGAGCATTTGTTCCTTCTGCCCTTAAATAAACTGTTCAACAAATTGCCTTCGGAGGTTGCCTATTTAGTATAATACACCCCATCTGTGTTTAAGCTTACTACAACATATATGAGAACTTTAAAACCAGATTTAGGTTATGAAACAGTATTCCATATCATGGACCACAGCTTTTCGTATTGATACGGATATAGTACGGCACAACTGCAAGCAGTCATCAATGAAGTGAAGGGGTCAACTGTATTTCTGGAGGAGCTCCAGGGATCTACGTTAGGTTAAATAATCTGAACCAGAAAACAATTAGGAAACTGTTGCATGGGCAGACTTTATGGAAAAACAACTAATTGTTAGTGTGATGCAAACTGCACATCACCTTCATCTCCTATTTTAAGCAAAGACAAGGGAACTTTTACAAGTTCATGTGACTTATGTTGCATCTAAGTTAACAACAATAGCACAATAAAACCTCTTGGAGGCTACAAGGCTTTAAACCGAATGGAACCAGCAGTAAAGCATCTCTAAACATGCAACCATGACCACAACGGAAGGATTTAGAAATAGTTTTATGCATGCCACATTTCCCAGATCTTAGTTTGGGAAAATGTTTCTGGTTCGTCACATACATTTATACATGTAAAACCGAGCTGATATTATCAACTGATGTTGATTTTTATTAAGTTGCTGTTTATGTTTCAGGAGGGGAAAGGGTTGCTCATGTGATCCAACACAGGATTATGGGCCGTTTATTTGAAACGATGCCAGCAGTGTGTTATTTTATTTTATTTTTTACTATTGTTCAATATAAAACAAAATATATATATGATATGGGGAAATATCGGTTATCGACCATGAATGTAATAATCATATTGATATATTTATAATTTAATATCAGTGCATCCTTAGTTTAGATCCTTTTCTAATTTCCTGTCTGCTACTGTTGAATTTTCATTTAAATATAAATATTAACACTAGCCTCAAGTTTGATAATAGGTATAAGTGATATATATTATCGAAAAATGAGCTAATCCAAATTTGATTGACTTTATGAATCAACCAACGATAAAATAAAATAAAAACTTGTTTTTTTTCCTTTTTTGTTCTTTCTTCTTTTTCCATTAGAGTCGTAACGATTTATTGATAAGCAAACCTTTTTTTTAAGAAATGTAAATTTTCTCTTGTATGAAACTAATCTTTCAATTATAATGTAATTTATAATATAATTTTAACAATTTACTGTGTCAGTTTTATGAAACCCTGAGTAAATAAATACACTACTTTGGTTTTCCTATCTTTTCCTATGTCTAAACATAGACATATGTTAAAAATATGTTAAAAAATCTAATAGTATCATTTAAAGACAGGGTAACATTTAAGGTAATGACTAACCTCTACATTGTTTTGTACTGTTAGTGCTCCTCTAAACAGGTTATGATTATTGTTGAAGAAATGTTAAACCTGGGGTTAATTAACTGACTAAAAGCCTCGCCATCAACAGTGCTTACTGGCATCATGTCGTTTTCTATAAGGTTACCAGTTTTTTTATATTTTGCTTATTTTTCTGTTCACATGTTCTGTCGGCGTCCAAAAACATCAGCAATGTTTCATAAGTTAATTCCGCTAATGAGCTGATTAGCGCTATCACGGTGATGACTTACGGAGATAGTTGCCATCCGATCTGAGCAATTATTTTGTCTTACAACTATCGACTTACTCCTCTGAAGGCTGAGCAGCGGTGCCCTCTTCTGGAAAGCAGCCACTCTACAACACTGAAAGAAGGTTGCTAAGCGAACGCAATTCGTTTTAATCAAATGAGTCATTTTGCGATAATTAATAAGTCGATTAATTGTTTGTATCCCCAATAGGTAAGATTTGTTAATAGAAGACACACTATCAAGACTTCTAATGCTAATTATTAGACACAGATTATTTAACATTTTATAAAGGAGTTTGTGCTATTTTGTATGTGCACATACTTTTCTTATAACCCCACAGAAGTGTGCTTTAAGCACAGAATAAATCCTGCTTCTGACAAGACCGCAGATCAATTTTTCTGCATTTTCTGACCTTTGTTTATAATATAACTTTACAAGTCCTGGTTCCCTGCTTTCAAAGGGCACAGAGGCAGACTGGAACCACTGGTATTTAAGTGGCTTCAGATCAGCAGGTGGTTATGCCGTATCTTTGATAGGAGCTGGCAAATGCATGCATCCTGCCACATGATTATTTTTCCTGTCTGCTACAGCCCTTTGTAATGACCTTTTGGGTAGTTACTAGCCATGATTGTACTTGTTGTTTAACATTGGCAACATGGTACTCCCAGAATGTCAAGAAGCTGCTGTTCAGCAAAGCTAACTTAAATACTAAATAAAAGCTTCTTGTACTTCTCTGGTGCCTGAAAGATAAAATATTTCACGTTGGTTATTTTCCACATGGTGAGTTCTGCTTCATGGCACCAGATTAAAATCAGAAATCCGTCTCCCAGTGTCGTGGCGTCCGCTGCACTGACGGGAAGCGCAGGCTCGCAGATGGTAAAATGAAGTCTTCAGTTATCATGCAGCCATAAATCTGAAATTGCAGGCAGTTGCTGTGGGCGCCGGGAGCCAATGCCTGGTGCCAACTGCCAGCCAGAGATGCCGGCATACTGGTGCCGTCGGGGAGATAGCGTGCCCCTCCTGCTGTTTCGTTCGTTGCGTCGCGGTAGGATTCTTTAAGGTCAGGCCCAGAGAGATTTGTCTGCGTCTTGTGGCGAACCTTGATGCAATCTGCACTGATAACATTAGGGATAACATTACTGATCATCAAGCCACAACGTCTGGTTTGTAACTCATGTACTTCAAGTGAGATAGGAATCAAGCGTCCGATTAAAAAAATAAATAAAAAACTTTATTCACCTCACAATGCTATTCACCTTGTTCCCGTTTATGAATTAACATTCTCATATATTCGTGTCTTTAAGGCCATCTGTTGCCAGGCGAATAAGTAAACTGGGTTTATTTATTCAGCTGCTATTATTTCCCCTTCTTTGTCAGCGTGTTTGAATCTTTCAGCAGCTCCGCCGTGCTAAATGTGAAGTGGCAACACCCTAAAGGGCATGCCTTGCCAGCAGGGTTTTAGCAAAACAGAACAAAAAAAATAAAAATCAGAGGCAAGTGCATGCACATTTTAGATCAGACCGTGTACACCAAAGCAATCTTTTACAGAGCGCCATCTGAAAGCAACATTATTTTTTTATCCCCCCCCCTCCCCTGATCAGACAGTATACATGCCTTGCACAAACACCAGCGCCCAGCGAACACATGCTGAGAGATAACATAAAAGAACATGAAAGACATCAAGGCGCACAATTGATTGTCCCTGTTTGCTCCAGCCAAGGCCTCTCTCCCCCAACAGGCAGGCAGGCTGGTGGATAGGCATTCCCTGTGCTGCTGTGGCCAGGATTGATAGGCACGTGTATGTGTGTGCGCTCTGGCACCCTGCGTGCCTTTGCCTGAGGCCATCACACCTCCACCCAATGGAAAGGGCAGCTCCTAGAAACGCTGGGTCCGCCCACGGCCCTGCAGCTAAACATGACATTACCTCGGGCGCCGCCCCTCCCAACCACCCGCTTAAACATCAGCAACTGGGAAAAAATCAAAAAGAGCAGGGCTATGTGACCGCGCACGCACGCTCTTTGTGATCTGCTAACGGCTGACGACCGTCTTCCATTTTGTTCGGCTTAGACAAGGATTCTGCTTTCGTGGTGCAGCCAGAAACGCTATTTGTGTTTAATGTTGGATTCTGCATCCACTTTAAAGTTCAGAAGAAAATTAGAAAGTGTTTACCTTAGGTTCTTAAACAAGTTTATAATGTTTCATCAAAAATGCAACATGTAATTTCTCTGTTCACAAATGTTTTAGTCAACATTATTTCAGAGCAAACATCGCCATTTGAAGGTTGGCCAGAACACTGAGTTCAGTCTCAGGCGACTGTCTTCTTCCTTTGCGTGTCTACTATCTCCTACATGGCTTTTGGCGAACTACAAACAGGATGTCGTATAGGTGTCTTTTGTTTCCCAATATTTTCCTGTCATCGGTGACGTTCTGTATATAATAGGTTATAACATAAACTGCAGCATAAACGTGCTATCAGCTCCTTCAGCTTTTTATTACATTTAGCCCTTTTTGAAGCCTCCTAGGCTTCATTCTATTTATTATTCAGTGTACCTTCCTCTCGTGTAATTCTTGTAAGTGGTCTGTGTTCCTGTTAGGTTTTATGCATGCGATGCTCTCACCAAACCAAATCCCTTGTATGTGTGACATACTCGACCAAATAAGGAGATTCTAATTTTGATCCTGTCAATGCCTAAGAGCACATGAGCTGGGCGTCCCAGTAGCTCCACAAGTGTTACCTTGGACCTCTTTGCTACTTCACTAATTTGTTCTCTCCCTACACGTAGTTATTACTCAGTAATTCAATCATCACGCTTGGCGTTCAGCAATGGAAGTGCGGACATTAAACAGAAAACAGTAGCAAGGAAATGTTTGAAACACACTATAATTTAAGCAAGTGTGGCGACACTAGATGAAACCCAGAGATACTATGCAATTTAAATATCTGGACCTAAATAATGAGTTGCTCAACAACGCCACCCTGGGAATTTCACCCAGGGAATGTTATCTTTTCTTTTAAGGCACAAAAGTTCAATTATGCATAGAATGGAGACATCTGAGACAGTTTCAAATTTATAACAGACTATTTATTAGATTATTTTATAAAATGTTCTTTTTAAAACCAGTTCTTGATAAAAAATTATAAAAAAACGGAAGAAACTATAATAGCTGAGGTTACCGGCAGAAGGGGCCACTATAGGGACAGCCGCCACCAGAAGGGGCCACTATAGGGACAGCCGCCACCAAACACAGCAAACAAAAACCTTTTAAAGCACCAAACGCAGTGAGACAACCCAAACTCAGGAATCACGGCACACAAAACATGAAGACACCGTCACCACACCAGCACCGCCACCAGACCTCAGCACTGCAAACAAAAAAAACCCAAAAAATAATTACTACAACCTTAAACCTAATACAACAAAAGAAAACAATGTTAGTCCAAATAAATAAACAGTTATATAAAGAATCAAAAGGGCTGGAAACAAAATAATTGGAAAAAAAACACAGAAAATATATGTTAAAATATTATAAAAACCAGGTGTGGACCCCTGGCCACACCGCAGCAGAAAGCAAAGTGGGCACGCCGATGCCGCACCCCAAACACCGCTTTAATTGGGGCGGGTGACCGCCTCCACAGTCCAAGTCTGAGTAATAAACGTGCAGAAATCCGGGAGACGAAAGAGCAGCAATGGTCCAAAGATGGGGAGGACCTATCAAAGTTATTTAGTCACAGTTTCGAACAAAACTGCAACAAAGTGGAGCTCAGAATGAGCATTAATTCCTTACCTGCCGATCCACACAAACGCACGGACACTCACAACGTGAGGAAGAAGAGGAGAGCAGCACAGTAGCATTTTACCTACGATCACACTTAAATTTAGATTTTCTAACAAAGATCAGCTATAGTACAGGGAAAGAGAGGACACCTACCACAGAAAATGAGAGCAGCATGCACCACGCTTAGCGGTTTGTTGCCATTTTACCGCCAGAACCCACGAGACGCAAGTCACACAGTGGGAGCAAGAGGAAGACGTGTCCAACTGGACGCAGCGGCTTCTTATATGCCACGCCCATATTACCCAAACGGAACGTCTCACCTGAAAACCTTTTGTGTAGAAATATGTATATTTCTATACCACTACACAAGCACATCCCCGATTCAGTTCAAAGATTGCTGCAGGTCCTTCCTTCAACAATCTGTTTGAGTTTCTAACAATCATTTCTCCCACAGTTTTTTCCATTTCTGGTAAAACATTTTCAAAACCCTGTATTTGACTTTGTGCTGAAAATCTCAAAACACTTTGCGTGTGGCTCAAAGAGTACTTTCTAATACTCCTGTTCCGTTTTCACCAGATGCAACAACAAGAGTTGGCCCAGATGAGACAACGGGATGCAAATCTAACAGCGCTAGCTGCTATCGGACCTCGAAAAAAGCGCAAACTGGACTCACCGGGGGCGACACCATCAGGGACCGAGGTAAGAACTGAAATACATTAAAAGCTTTACGGTCTTTCTAGGTGCAGGATCTCTGGATCTTTGACATAACTCTTTGAAGCAAAAGTTAACACTGTCTTGTACATGATTATATCATGAAGGCCCAAATCCCCTACTTAAAAAGGTGGTGAAAATCTTCATGTTGCTCTCTATAAAATAAATCCTTATTTGGGGTGGTGTTGTGTTGTATCAGTTGCATCTGCTTTCTGCATGAAATAACTATTCTTCGCTGTTTGGCAATAATATAGCACACTTAGTGACTAATATTACTTTCTAACAGTTTTTTTTACATGATTACACGATGTTACCTGATGCTGTATGGCAGGGTTGGGCAATTCCGGTCCTCGAGGGCTGGTGTCCAGTAGGTTTTAGGTGTGTCGTTGCTTCAACACACCTGAGTCAAATAATCAGGTCGCTAGCTCCAGACAACGTGACTGATACTGGGGAGGCTCTTCATCCATCTGATTCAGGTGTGGTGGATCAGGGATAAATGTAAAATTTGTAGGACAACGGCCCTCGAGGACTGGAGTTGGCCACCCCTGCTGTATGGTATTGTTCAACAACCAGTTACAGACCAAAGGCAGTTTGATGTATGCAAGTGTGTTTGATAACATGACAAAATGTGACCGCAAAAGAGTCCCGGCAATTACAAACCGGATTCCAAAAAAGTTGTGACACAAAACAAATTGTGAATAAAAACTGAATGCCATGGTGTGGAGATGGGAAATGTCAATATTTTATTCATAGTAGAATTTAGATGACAGATCAAACGTTTAATCAGAGTAAATGTAACAATTTAAAGGAAAATTTGTTAATTCAAAATTTCACAGTGTCAACTAATCGCAAAAAAGTTGGGACAAGTAGCAATAAGTGGCTGGAAAAAGGAAAGTGAGCATATAACAAACAGCAGGAAGACCAATTATTAAAAGAGCTTCTCAGAGTGTCAGTGTCTCTTCGAAGCCAAGATGGTAACAGGATCACCAATTCCACCATTGTTGTGCAGAAAGATAGTGCAGCAATACCAGAATGGTGTTACCCAGCGTGAAAAAACTTTTAAGTTATGATCATCATAACATCATTAAAAGATTCAGAGAATCTGGAACAATTGCTGTGTGTAATGGTCAAGGCCGTAAAACTCTACTGGATGCTCGTGGTCTCCGGGCCCCTAAATGTCACTGCACCTCAAACAGGAATGCCACTGTCAAGGAAAGAACAGAATGGGCTCAGGAATACTTGCAGAAAGCATTGTAAGTGAACACAAGCCACCGTGCCATCCGCTGTTGCCAGCTGAAACTCTACAGTGCAAAGAAGAAGCCATTTCTAAGCAAGCTCCACAAGCTCAGACGTTTGCACTGGGTCAGGGGTCTTTTAAAATGGAGTGTGGCAAAATGGAGACTCTTCTGTGCTCAGATGAGTCACGATTTGAAGTTCTTTATGGAAGACTAGGACGCCATGTCATCTGGACCAGAGAGGACAAGGATCACCCAAGTTGTTATTCAGAAGCCTCAATCACTGATGGTATGGGGTTGCATGAGTGCTTGTGGCATGGGCAGCTTGCATGTCTGGAAAGGCTCCATTAATGCAGAGAACTATGTTCAGGTTATAGAACAATATAAGCTCCCATCTACATGTCATCTCTTTCAGGGAAGACCCTGCATTTTTCAACAAGATAATGCCAG
>JAVLVB010000173.1:1376338-1410783 GCA_032876305.1 Orestias chungarensis | reverse complement strand
GAACATTATGCATCATAAAGAGGAAGGTGCGACAAAGAAGGCCCAAGATGCTTGAACAGTTAAAGGCCTGTATTAGACATGAATGGGAGAGCATTCCTATTTCTAAACTTGAGAAACTGGTCTCCTCTGTCCCCAGACGTCTGTTGAGTGTTGTAAGAAGAAGGGGGGGATGCCACACATTGGTAAAAAACAGCTTTGTTCCAACTTTGTGGGGATTTGTTGACGCCATGAAAGTTTGAAACAACATATTTTTCCCTTAAAATGATACATTCTCTCAGTTTAAACTTTTGATCTGTGGTTTGTGTTCTATTCTGAATAAAATATTACATGTTGGCACCTCCAAATCATTGCATTCAGTTTTTATTCACAATTTGTTTAGTGTCCCAACTTTTTTGGAATCCGGTTTGTACAATATCTCCAAAAGAATACAGAGTGACATAAGACCACGAGTCTTAAATGCATATTTTTTGTCAAGCAACGCACCAAGAGATATGTTTGGATAGATAAAATAGTGGTGAACAAAATGTCCAGTAATCTTGATAACTGGTTTAAGATTTTTATAGATATTTACATTTTAACACATGAAAGACCCAAATCATGACCGTGTTTCACAAAACTCTTCAGTATGACAGTACGGCTTCTTTTGCCATCTTTACAAGTTTTGTGAAAGCACTGATGCGGCGATGGGGTTAGAACTCAGCTGACACCACCCTGTTACCCCTCCGACTTACCAAGCCAGACAGCCACAGCCACTCATCAGCTGACTTGTATAGAGGCACTGTTGCTTTAAAAGCCTCAGCTGAACCCGGATTTTATATTTTATGCGCAGTATTGATGCTGATGTTGCACAGTGTCTTTAAAATCTGAACTCTGTTTGAGATTGTGCCATTCCCTTGTTGTAAAGAATAAATGGGAAGACGGAGCTGAGAGGTAAGTTGTGGTAACAGGTTTATCATAGAAATGGCTTAGTCTTATAAAGGCAGGTCAGACGTTTGACTGTGCTTATAAATGACAGGGATAAGATTGAATTTATTGTTTGTATGCCACCTTAAACAGATGCAAAGCTAAACAGGAAAATGTGGGTAACTAACAAACTTTTTGAACCATCTGTTCTTTTTTCTGGTATGTAACAGAAAACATTAGGTGTCTGTTTTTTCTATATACACTGTTATAAATCACATGTGCAGTCAAAGCAACCAGTCAAAGCAACGTAAGTCACATTCACCCAAACAAACACTGATAATCCAAAAGCTTAGGTTAAAACTACCTAGAGTTAATCTTACTCACGGTTCTTCAATGGTAAATGTAAATCAAGCAAGTCATTTCTTAGAAAACTATCAAAAGTCGTAAAAGCGAAGAGTTGTGACAGAGTTGTAAGGAGAATTTCCGCAAAGACTAAACGACGTCATTGCTGCGCAACGTGCTCTAATTTAAATGTAAAATCTAAAATAACACCAAAATTTGTCATGTAAGGAGAATTTCAAATAAAAATGACACAATTCTTCTGACTGTTTACTATTTGGTCAAATGTTTAAATTATGTGTATTATAATAAAGAAAAATAAAATAAATATGTATGTATGTATGTATGTATGTATGTATGTATGTATGTATGTATATATATATATATATATGCGCATATATATATATATATATATATATACATACATACATATATATATTAGGCTAACAACCAACATATCATCTGTAGGTTGAAAATCGCTGTTTTTATCTTCATTTAGCTTAAACACATTGATTTTTGTTATAGAGAAGGGATTAAAAAGCAGTGTGGACTTAGTAGTAAATAAGGAGATCTTATATGTTTTCTTTGTGAATGCACTAACTCTATCAAGGAAACATTGAAAAACTGCTTAAGTCTACCTTCGCCAGTCTTACTGCTATGTTCTTAGAACATATTACTTCAGCACATAATAATGTTTTTGCTAATATGTTTAAACATATTTCTAAGAAAGCCACTATATTTGTGTTAGCTACATTGAATTGGCACAGGATAATCCTTTTTTCCCCCACATGCTTACATCTCTATGTTGGAGCTGTTTAAACTTAAGGGTATGTATTTAAATACAAACAAATCACACTCCAAGTAACAAAAACGTGAAAAAACTCAAAGGAAATGTTTCTTAGAAAAGCAACACATTGACATACTTCAGTGTGACGTCCCTAGTCTGTTTGCAATTACTCTGTTGTTAAAATAAAAAAAAAGGTCTCCTGTTTAAGGCTCTGTAAGCAGCGACTGAAGTATCCCGTTTCTCCAACACATGGCTTTACATGAAGTTATGCACGGTTGTTGTAGCGAGTCACATTTTCCTTTAGGTGCCAGGAGAAACATTTAAATTCCACATATTTCTTCGTAAATATGATGAATGTAAAGTAGGGCTGAATATTGAATGTCAATTGGCCATTTTAATAACCTGCTTACAGAGTTGCATCTTCGCGTCCTTCGCTTACAATCAGCATGCGGCAGAGGAGCATAGCAATGCACCCGGTAAAAAAGCATAAATAACAAAATAAAAACATTACTTCTGGTCCTTGAGTGCAGTGCCAACCTCTTTCAGAATGTTTTACCCTGATGGGTATTAGCCGGGGACCTTCTGCTGCATTTAAAGAAAAGAAGGGGGGGGGGGGCTTTTTTCAAACCTCTCGCCCAAATGCAGTTACACCACATAAGCTTTAATATACATTAAGTATTTGTTTTTTTAATTGTTTTTTTGTTTATTTTGTTTTTAATGCCCCGTACACGGTTAATTAGAAGGGATAATGAAGTGAAATCAGAATGCCCCTTCTCTGGAGTCATTGCAGTGGGGGCGGAGGAGGAATCTTAACTTATTTTCACTTCGTTTTCACCTCCTCACATTTCTTCATTTCACATGGGCTGGAAACCCCTGCGGCGTTCTCTTTCCCTTCTCCAGAGCAAAGTGAATGTGACTTTTCTAAGGGGGTCACAGGATGCCTGGAGGCCTGTGGGTGTTACTGGACTGTTGCCTGCTCTCAGCTTCACTGAGGGGCTTGTCATAGATTTCAACTCCACAGAAATGAGCCGGCGGCCCTGGCCAGGAGCACAAGCAGCCAACGTTATGAAGGGCCCACGCTGATTATTTCCCTCTGACATCGCATCCTGAGCTCTCTGCATCCCAGACAAAGGCAGCCCTTCAGTGCTGTGCCAGAGCTCAAATTAGGAGTCAGATAATGGCCTTGTTGAGATCCTGTTCAGTTGACTAAGAGGCAGAGCTCCTTTTGAAATCCTCCCTTTCAGTAATCCTACCTTTTTTTTAAATCAAATCAATTATCAAACAGGTGACGACACTTTACTCCATAACTTTCTTAGAACCATCCTACCACCCCCCTCACCTAAGTTTAATTTGATGGTGGCTCTGCAGGACTCTGGCCTCTGCCTGGGTGCAGATGGCTATAGGCTGAGAAACTGATAGCCTGTCAAGACTGGAAAGTCCGTCTCCAGCATGATCCAGTCTGCAGGAGGTAACAAAGGGAGTCTTACAAGACTCCTCAGGGCAGATTAGTTTCAGAGAGCCAATGGGCGAGGTTGCTGGAGGAACTACTGCTGCGCTCCCAGTGGTGGGTCACTGCACTGGTGTGGGGCTTCATAGGTGTACATGGTGAGGTTCACTTTAGTTCAGTTTCTTTGCATGTCACGATTCACAAAAAAAAGGAAATTTTAAGGCAAATTAGAGGAAAAAAACGTTTCTATTTGTATCCAGTGATGAAACAATATTTAAGCTAGTTAAGCAAATTGAAGCCATTTGTGCTCACAGATTGAAAGTTATTTAGATGCATTCCAATTCCATCCTTACTTTAAGACAACTGGCCGAAATTCAGTTTACCGTGACAAAAAGTCCAGCATTTAAAGCCATTGACTTTGTCCTCATTCTTTACTCGATCCTCTGACATTTAATCTTTTATAAGTAAGTATAATCTAATTATAATTGCAGACTTTTAATTTGAATCAAGAATTTGTTTATTTATGTAGCGCCAATTTACAACAGATGTCGTCTCAAGGCCCTTTACAAGAAAATCAATTAAAATCATAGATACATCATTGACAAATCAATTTAAAAAAGTTTCCAATCTAAGGAACCCCAGCAGATTGCATCGAGTCATTGACTTGCAGCATTCACTCCTATGGAATCAGCAGACAGAAACAATGGCTTGTGTTGTTGTTGACTTTACAGCAACCCCTTAGATTTCCCAATATGGAAATTTAGTGTGCTCAATTTTTTATTTATGTTTTCACTATTTTCTTAAGCCTTATCCTATTAAAACAAACACGTTGAGGGCTTCGTAAAGCCGCCTCCATAAAGGCCCACTTCTTCTGAATGCCTACTATAACTCAGCATCGACAGTGCCTATGTGGACCACCTCCTATTATTGGTGCTCTAAAAGCCCCAGATTTTTATTAGGTACACACCTTCAATTCCTTTTTTAAACAAATGGTGACTTAGCCAATTGCACTGTAGCAACAGAATGTATTTAGGCATCTAGACTGGGTAAAGACAACTTATCGAAGTTGTTAAACCGAGAATGAGAATGGAAAGAAAGGTAACCATTTATTTTGTAGACCCTTTTATGTTGGTTCAGAATCAAAGGATCGGTAGCTTTAATAACCTCTTGGTACATCTGTGGTCAGGTGTAAATAACACATTAACGTTTGAGGTGGATTGGGTACAGCAGCAAAGTGCCACACCAGGTTTTACGTCTATTAGCTAGGAATAAAAACTGCTTCTAAAATCTGAACAGAGTCACTAAATATAAAGAAAAATTGGATAACCTTTGCTCGGTCCAATAAGTGTTGACATCATCTTGAACACCCATAAACAGCCTGAGAAGCCTCAATCCATTCTAATTTCCACCAATCGTTTGAGTTGCCGTTGCCATTGTTTGTGACCACTGTGTCCCCATCTCTTGATGAGGAGTTCCCGGAACTGTAGTGGCCTTCGCATTCCCCACATTCAGTTTGTGTGTATGCCACCAAAAAATCCACTGCTGTCATAATATTGTCTAAAAAGGCCTTGAAAACCATAACGAATCCTTGCATTGGAAAATCAAGCCAGTTTTGAGGGCAAGCAGGGGTCAAAATAGGTTCTAGCATGATAAAAGCTATAAAGCTACCTCTAAATCTTCTTATATAATAATATTTGGTTTATACAGTATCTGCTTATGATATATCTACTTTCCCATTTTTCCATTCGGTGTGTTTGCTATGAAGCTTTTCTTCAGGGATGCCAGATATTGTCAAAGACGCTGCGGTTGCGGGAAAGCTCGCCAGATAAATCCGTACCCGTAACGGTCACCGTTTCACACTCATTATATTCTGTCCTTTAACACATCTAACATGACTGGAACACTACGCTGTTTCATTTCCCCCTATTGATTTTCAGATCTTGTCATCTCGTCTCCCATCCGCTGAATCCTGTGTGAATCGTGTGTCTTACATATTTCGGGTACTTCTGAGACGAATGGAGACTCTTCTTCGCATCTTAGCGAGCATTAAAGGCTCTGAGATGTAAGAAAAATTACCCTGATGCACAATGTCCTGCAGTGTTTAACTTGCATAGTGCTTTGAAACATCCTTGACACATTTATGAGCTCTGAGTTATCGTCCAGGCACTTAGGCCATTTATCACATCAAATGAAGAGCTTTGTTTGTTGATGTAAAAGCAACAATACAAGCTGAATTGACCCAGTTTGTACGGCCACGCAAGCTTCCTCCTATCTGTCTCGACCAGGTGCAATGCTGGGGACAAAGGTAGGCGAGCAATTTAATAGTGAGAACAGTCTTAGTTTTCCATTTGAATTCCTTGCACCTTCTTTCTTTGAGGCTGTAGATCAGAAAGAAAGAGTGAGGCAATAGAGTGAGAGGCATTGGGAGAGCGGGGGAGCACAAGGAAAACTGATGCCCTTTCCTCTGGCTAAATTAACAGGAATCACGTGGAAAACAATCTGAGTCGCCAATGAAGGAGGAAGGAGAGGGAAAGGAGGGGGGCACCATTAAAATTAGCCCCAAGCTATGGACTGCACCCAATATCACTAAAGCTGCACTCACTACAGATGTGGAGGCTGGCTTACAGGCAAACTATGCTCTGTTCTATAGCTACAATTAAAATCAACCTCGCTGCCAAAAAATGGGAGGGGGAAAGTGGGGGAAGAAAGGCAGACATGGAACATCAAAGACAGATTGAAATGTGTAGTCAGTAATAAGAGTGGTCTCTAAGCCCCGAGGTTCTCCACGGTCCCCTTGTTAATGAGAAATTTTGACCTCTGGTTTGTAAGTTAAACTTGTAATCTTGGTTAATGAAGTAAATCAATCCCAACTCGGGAGAGTTCAGTGTCTCTCCCTTTGCCTTCTCCCCGCCAACCTCCCCTCTGTCCTTCCGTCTTGCGCCCCTCTCCTTCGCGCGCTCCTCCTCTTTTGTCCCTCGCGATGTGCCGCTCGGGAGCAAAGCGGTCAGGTCTTCAACCAGACAAACAGGAAACGCGGCGAGTACGATGTTCCGGAGCTGCGGGGAGGGGGTTGTGAGGACTCAGAGGACCAGGGCCAACCAGGCTGTTTGGTTAAGGAGGAAACAAGCCACCAGAGTGGTGTTGGAGTGAATATCAGACTCCTCCTCTCCATCTTTTTTCCCCCCATTCAGTCCTTGTCCACTGCTCTTACTATAGGTATTCTGGTTACAACTTGATTAGTAAAGAAAGCAAAAACACTGATCCGTATTCCTCCTTATTTTTCTTATTAAGGTCCTGTCTGTTAAAATCAATGCAGATTATATATGTTTGCGATGGAAAAGATCTGCTTGGACTTTATTTTTATTATATGAAGCTCCACTGTTGCTGTTTCCTATTTGAATGCGTCCGTCGAATCCTCTGGGTGCCTTGACATTAACTGCCTATTAGCTATGGTGTGAATGTATTTATTTACATAATTTGTTATAGAATGCGAAGTTATGGCTTTATGTCTTATGTCAGCACGCAATAAAGCATAAAGAGTCCTTTGCGGGTCTCTGAACTGTGTATACATCATAAATAAATTAAAGAGGGCACATAGAAGGCCGCTATGTCAAAGGATGATTGTAATATTGGTTTGCGGACACAATTTAGGCGGAGTTGAATTGTTAGAATGAGTATAGGGTTCCCTTGGCCAGATGCCATGGGTTGTAAGAGCTTTAACTCCATGCACTTTGCCAATTTTTACTCTTCCCGTTCCATGCAACGTACTGCGGTTCTCCTAGCTGTTTTATGCTCTCTGTGCTTTGGTTTTGAACAACCCATAACCCCAATATTTCTTAACTATTCACAAAAGACCCATGATTTAAATAATGATGCAAAGTTGATGCATTTGTGCTCCCACCACCTTTTTTGATTCATTCTGAATTCATACATCTACAAGAAGGTATTAAAACTGTAATCTTTGTTTTATTCAGATAAGAAAGTTTTTTATATTTATATACACAGCAAAGTAGCGAACCCCCTCATTTCTGCCTGTAAAACTTTGCCCGGGAATAATGGTTAAATATACGATTCTGACAACAAAGTTGAGCCCCAGGCAATTAATAGATACTCATCTTAAAGAAATTAATTACCTCCCTTGTTAATCTTGATATAATTAAATTTCTGAGGAATGAAATTTGCAGCGTTTTTCCTCCTCTGCTTTGCTTCCGTGGAGGCGTACCGGTAATGGCTGGCTCTCTAGCTAGCCTGCTGGCCAGGGACGTGGGGATAGCCTAACATCGTGGGCCACTCGCTATACTTCACAGCACCGCGCACACCGACTCTGCTCATCCCACGCCTTCAGTTCCTCATAGGAACAAGCGGAGAAAACGCCTCAGTCGCTGCGTTGCCTTTCTTTAAGTGCTGAAACATTCTCCATCTGTGAGGAATGGGACCCCCTCCCCTGCCACTTACTGACTCTTAACTTGTGATAATGTTAACAAATGACTCACCATTCTGGGACGCTAATGAAGTTGTCAACACTGAACCGCTGAAAGTTACATGGAGAGACTGGATATTTTTCTGTTTCTGCTTATTCAAGAAACTTCTTAGGTTTTGTGTGACATACCATTATATTTTAAAGGACCCCTCTGCGGTGTTATATTTGACTCTGATTGGCCCGTATAGCACACAACTGACAATACAATGAATAATTTTACTGTTACTGTATTTCAGATGTTTTTGCTTTCTGTAAAGCCTTTTGCTTGAGATCTGTTTTTCCCCCTTTCTTTTACATTTGAAATACAAAAAGAATGATATATCTGGCAGATTTTTTTCCCCCGAGGCTGGTAAGGTGGTAAAGTGCCAGTGATGGCGATAAAGGAAGGACAATATTGAATTAAAAAAACCCAACATGATGACATAGAGAGTAGGTCCAGTAAACTAGAATATCATTTTTTTTACAAGGGGATTTTATTTTCATAAATTTTAACTATCTTCCAAGAAGTCAGTGGTTCAGATGGAGCAGGTGTCTTCAAAGGCATCGCTTTATGGTTATTTTGGTTTAAGTTACGCAGCAATAGCATAGTTATTTTTTATTAAAACTTACAATTAATTTACTGCACTGTGACCACTTTTCCTTTGAGTAGATGTTTAATGAAGGCCCGTAATCTTGAAGGTCCCGTAATCTTATGATCTGTCAAGTTTGCAAACAAAAATTTTATAATCTATCAAAATCAATGTAAAGGGTGAATTAGTTTCATTTGTGATGTTTCTACAAACATTTCTCTCTATTTGTCAGGGTGAGGAATGTTTAATGATACTCATCAACTAAATAACTAATAATCAAGAAAAAGTACCATGAAACAACATCTATTTTTAAGAAGGAGTGAATTTTGCAGAAACCCCCCCCCATAAAGCATATTTAAATAACTGTTTCTACTAATTATACTTTATAACAAACAATTGCAGGCTAAATGGGAATGACTATAAATTCAAGTTAAGTATAACCATTACAGTATCTTTGAAACATTAATGCAGGTTCTTGTCTCCACTTTGATCGTCGCCATCAGACTAGAGCACCACAGCAGGAAGGGTTTGAGCCATTAGGTGTCAGGGAATGTTTATAGGGGACCAAATACAGTGGGAAATCGCAAAAATAAACTTTCTAGAAGATAAAAAAGTGTCAGGAGTTTACGTTTTAGTTAAAAGACATGTATTAGAAAGTCATTTTACTAACGCTCCTAAGCACTGCAAGCTTGGTTCTAAGCTAGGGATGGCAGCAGCTTAAAGGAAAGGTTTGTTGCCCAAAATGGAACTCAGCCTTTACTTTTATAAGGAAGGGGGAATAAAAGGAAGATCTATAGGGGACAGAACTGTAAAAAGTTGCTTAACTTGTTTCTAGCTACAAATAGGTAGCCTCTTGCTTCTGTCCAGTCAGATACCAATTACAGCTGAAGAGGCTCATGTACATGAATATGTTGCCCGTTATTCTGAAAAGTGTTTATTTCTATTCCATTGTTTTTCTGTATTACAAAACAATGCTTTGTTTTGTCTTTTGAGAGGAAAACAGAACATCTACAATTAGCTTTTAAGAAAAACAATGAAAAAGAACCAACACCGCAATCCATTAGTGAGGATGGGTTATTGGCTGACTTGCCTGGCTTCTCGTGGTGGCCCATTAAAAGTGGTAATGTCTGCCTGCAGCAGAGCCCAGGGAAGAAGAAGGAGGCCAAGGAAGGCATATTTCTCATGCATCAGACACTGGAATTAAATAGACCAATGTTCCCTAAAAAGACTGAAGTACATCTCTTTCTGATGTGCGTCCCGGGCAAAAATTCATTGATCTTAGAATGTCCCTTGGCAATTATAAAATATTAAATCCAAGTCGCACTTTTCGTCTAGCTTAATTTTTTTCCCCCCTCGCTTTCCATCTGACCAATTTAGAAAAAAAAAAAAGTTAGAAATGGATGGCCATGTAAAAGAGAAAAAAAGAAAAAGACAGACACTGATAATGAGGACTGAGCCCACTGTTAGAAAATCCTTTGTTATGTTTCTGTATTGTTTTTTGGAGCGTTTCTCATATCGTTAAAGGAAATGAGGACCCGGCAAAGCTGAGAGCGCCGGAAAGAGCTGCGCCACATCGGCTGCGCGAGACCGAAGCACACCGGGGAGTGTTGCGACTCTGACATCTTGATTTTTGAACTCTGCATCATCTGATGCATTTTTCAGCACTCTGGGGATGACAAATATTTGCCAGCTGCTTTCCATTAGGTCTGTGGCCCCCACGCTTCCCTCCCTGGCCCCTTTCTGTCCCTCAGAGATTACACAGGGGGGTATGCGGCTAATTGCCCAAATCATTAAATTTAACATATATTTCAATAAATACAATCATCCAGCTGTTTGACAAGGCACACAGTTCATTAAGCCCCTTTGCTTGTTTGTCCTTTCTCTAATTAAGATTTAGAATCGATCATTGAGTGTGTAATGTACAGTGGTAGCTCGGCTTACACAGAGAGCCTTTATTCTCCAACTGGAAGGAGCGGCATCCGCTTGCTAAAGCTTTACCATTTAGCACACTGACTGCGATGGGAATTAAACATCCTGTGCTAATTAGGGAGGCCAATTAACTGTAGAATTGTGACGCTTTTGACAAATAATCTCAGCAGAATTGAGATGCCTGAATATCGTCAAAACCAAACGAACAGATAAAGGCAGTTCTTTTTTCTTTTTGTCATATAAAATGCTCCACTTGTGTTCACGTGAGCTGGTAGCAATGCAGTGGTACATGAGAGTTTAACAAAATGGGTTAGACTGATAATTGACATCAACAGAAAAGCTCAGATTGTGATTCATTATTACATGTATCTTTTACACAGTATAAATTATGACATTCTCTGACTTATGGACAGCCCTAATGATGGAACTTATGGCTAGTTGTGTTTTTCTTGATAGAATAGAAATTCTTTATTGTCCCACAGTGGAGAAATTCCCGCGCAACAGCTGCAAAGTCAGAAGCAATCAAAGAAAGTAGGTTTGAACAGAATAAAGGATTCATTTCTGAACAGTAAAGTAAGCATCCTAACAAAGAGAGGGCCTTCATGATGAGCCTGTCTATCAGCTTCCTCTCAGCTGTAGATAAGCTGCAGATCCAACAGGCAACACCATAGAAGATGGCTAATGCTGCTCAAAGAATAAAAGGTCTTCAAGAGCGTCCCCTGTACCTCAGCTTCCCCAGTAGGTAGAGTCTTCTCTGACCGTACCGGTACACTTTATTGCAACGGAGCCTTTGGCGGCTTCCTTGTCGAATCGATGCAAGGCTTATTTTTAAAAATCATCAACTTCAATAGTCTTGATTAATCTAAAAATACATTTTTGCATTTTACTTTTTGATTTTCATACTTTATGAAAAGCAATTCAAAAGAAAACATGGGCTGAGATGCTGCCAGTGAGGCTCTACAACTGCTGCTATAAACTCTTTTTTTTTTCCAGTATCCTGTGCTTGTAATTTAGCTTTATGTCTCTTCAAACCTCCAGTCGGTTGTGATAGACGGCTGCTTGTACTGAGCCTGGTTCTGCTGGAGGTTTCTTCCTGTTAAAGGGGAGTTTTTCCTCTCCACTGTCGCTACATGCATGCTCAGTATGAGGGATTGCTGTAAAGTCAACGACAACACAAGCTGTTGTTTCGTTCTGCTGATTCCAGAGGAGTGAATGAGTCAATGACTCAATGCAATCTGCTGGGGTTCCTTAGATCGGACAATGGCCTCCTAGTTATTTCACTCTTGATTCTTCCCAAATCCTTGGTGGTTTATTGTGTCTTTTTTTAGTGTTCCTTGCGACCCCGTTGACCTTTTGTTACCACACACGTGTCACGTTTCGGTGATCATGCCCCAATATCATGGCAATTTCAGTAGTACTGCCTCAATATGGGAAACGTTTGGTTAATTTTCATTTCAGCTCTTTTTTTGTTTTGGCCCATTTTACCTAAAGAAAATAATCTACCTAATAATTAAGCATATTTTATCATAGGGTGTTTACCTCCTTAGGCCACACCCTCCCAGATTAGTTTATCCAGTTTGGAGATAAAAAATGCAGCTAAAATTGATGATATGGTTCTAATAAATACCTATTACTTACACACGCAGTCTGTTAGAGCTACACAGTGGCATTTGTTTTTACCCATCAAACAGACTTAAGCTCCCTTTATAACCTGGTAGACCTCTTCCGAGTGCTCTGTTCCTGGATAGTAACCCATTTAGTCACTCTTGTGTTGCCATTTTCTTTTCCGCTGAAACCTAATAGAAAGACGCCATTACACTGTGGAAGGTAAGGGCTCCGTGTGAACGCTGGAGCTGTTTGGATACCAGGCGGCGCCCGTGGCCTGTTTGCAGGCCGCCGGTGGGCAACTCCTGCGGCTGCCCGCCTCAGGTGGAGGAAGCATTCAGCAACTTCTTTTACGAGATGTGTAATTATAATGGCAGACAAGGGTGTGGGTTTAAACCGAGTCAATATGTAGATAGCCGCTATACACACACACACAGCTGCTGAGAAAGGATGCTGTTGTATGCGGTATATTAAATCAGGTTGCCAAAATGCTCTGCAGGTAGGAAGGAAGCCTTGTGGGCCTGTGGAAGAGGAACTGATGGGAGGAATGAAACCCTCGGGAAGCTCATAATGTGAAAAACCTCACCTTCATTCAAATCCAGCAAGGCAGCTTCCCGTTTTACCCACAACCATCTGGATTTCTTTTTTGACTGTAAAAAATGCTGCTACAATATATACACACACACACACACACACACAGACACACACACACACATATATATATATATATATATATATATATATATATATATATATATATATATATATATTATATATATATATATATATATATATATATATATATATATATATATATATATATATACTGTATGTATATATATATACTGTATGTATATATATATACTGTATGTGTATATATGTATATGTATGTGTATATATGTATATATATACTGTATATATGTATATATATATACTGTATGTATGTATATATATACTGTATGTATGTATATATATATATATATATATATATATATATATATATATATATATATATATATATATATATATATATATATATTTTATATATATATATATATATATATATATATATATATATATATATATATATATATATATATACTGTATATATGTGTATATATATACTGTATAAATGTATATATATACTGTATATATATGTATATATGATTACAGTCGTCATTGCAATTTCAAATTGTACAATATCACAATCACAAACGGCTTCAAGCCGGACCTCGGGCAACATGGATTCTACGCTACTTCAATCATCATTCAGTCACTGGGACTTTGATGTCCAGATGCAAAAAATATTTATATATTCAAATGCAAAAAAAAATGTTATCTGAAAAGAGGACTTCGGACCACTGAGCAACATCACCCCTGTTTTTGCAATCCTAAGGCAGGTAAGATGCTGGTGTTGTTCTTTACTGGTTTAGAAGTGACTGACGGTCACAACAGTACAGAAAGTAATGGGACAGTTCCTGGACATGTTATTAGGTAAGACATGCTGTGATTCTCTGAATTTAAACAGTACATTTTGCTTGTTGGATGGACTCTTTGTGCATCTAATTTAAGTTGCCAATGACTTTTGTACGATGGGAAGTGGTAGGTTTACCTTGACAGTGGAACAAAAGGCAGGAGAAGGAAAAATGCGAGATCATGTTCTCATAATCATGTTGTTAAACAGTATTGGAAGGACATGCTTTTCTTAATATGGTGAATCCATCTTTCTCTCTCTCTCTCTCTCTCTCTCTCTCTCTCTCTCTCTCTATCTCTCTATTTCTACTTGTAAGAAAGAGTAAAGTTTTTTTTACAGAAGGGTCCTTTATATTAAGTTTTCATTATTTAATAAAGGCCCAGATTCGAAAAACATTTGTTTTATGTGTGATAAAAAAAGAATGAAACTCAGAGTTTCACTTTCTTTCAGAGTGACTGTTTTACTCAGTTTTGTCTTTTTGGGCTATTTTATAAAACATGAACCTCAACTCTTTCCCACTTTAAAAAGAGCATGGATCTTAATCAGAACAGAGTGTGGAGGCGTCACACTGGGTGCACGGGGACCAGTGTCAGCGGCGCCTGCTCTGAGGCTGGGATGGCTAAAAGATGTCAAAAACGGCCCCATTACCAGCAATTTAAGATCAAGAGCCGACGTAAAGTGCAATCCCTCACCGTAAACTTGCTCCCCTATCCTTTTTACTTGGGTGTCTCCTGTGGGCCCTTGTTGCTTCCTTTTTGTTTTTAAGTGAAATGTGTCACTGCTCATAGGAGGGTTTACGTGAAGAGTGACAGCTCAGAGCGGAGCGCATGTCTGCAGAGCGGTGGGATCCGTCCTGCCTTTTGATGCTCCGGCTCATTCTCGAATTTAGTGTGTGTTACTATTCGCCATCTCAGCGTCATACCACTTTGCCAACCTACTATTTTCCCTAATTAGGCCATTTGCAGGAAGCATTCCGCTCATTGTGGTCATTTATGCTCAATATCAGTCTGAACTGATAGGCTTTTGTTAACTGGTTGTTTCTACTTGCCAGCGTTCCGCAAAGACATCAAAGAGTGGACCACGAGGCTCATTTGGCAACTTCTCCCAGCTATCCATCGGCTGCAAAACACCCCGTTGCCTTGATTATTAACTCCGTCACCGCCCTCTCATTCAACTTGAATTAAAAATTAAAAACCAGCTGAAATGACAGTGCCACACCATTGAAAGAAAAGTGCGAAAAAAACCAACATAGGCTCATTAGTGAGTAGTTCTGAAGACAAGCATTCTGACTAGAGACTCATTACACTTCTCCTATTTTAACTCTAATTGGGTTCATTTTATATATGAAATGCCTTGAATTTTTAATGTTGCAAAAGTTCTACTTCTGATACTTTATGTAGTCTAAGATACTTGGCCTGTGTTAATTGACCAGGTTAGCAGGCAAAATGTGAGGGTTTGTTCTCAGTTACTCACTTCCTTGCTCTAGAAAACACGAAGAAAAGCATTTAAAAAAGCGTTTCACTGGTTGTTTACTGGATCGTGGTCTTTATGCAAATAAGTATATATTTATTTGTAGATTGATGCAAAAAAGAATCAATTTAATGGTGCATTAGGCATTGTTCCGTCTCACTGTTGTTTTGATTTTGGCTTTCCCTTTAATAGATATGGGTCTCTTTTTTAACTAATACACAGCTTTAATATAGAAACCTCAGCCTACCGCACTCCTTTTTTTGGATGAGTAAATATATCAATGATAAGTGGAGTGGAGGTGGTCAGTCTTTGGCTCTGCTGAGGTTGTTTTTTTTGCCTATCAAGCGCAATAATACCAAGCTGATGAGACGGCATGGCTCCCCAAACTTTACAGTACACCTTAAAAGTATTGGATTTGTTCATTTAGTTGCTAACTTCAAATTTTGGGACCTTGATTTCCAACTCAAATGCAAAATTGCCTTTAATATTAAAATACTTGGGATGTACAGAGCGAGAATCCAGATGTCCTTAACTCAGCTCTCCTGAGTCTTGTTAATCTTTCAAAAATGATGAAAACGATTTATGTGTATTTATTGTTATCCTGGTTTTGCACATCTGTTTTACCAATAAAATTGTTTGATTCAGCTTAATTCTTCAGGAACTTACTGTCCTTGATGAGGCAGTCGATGCACGCCTGCTGGAATACTGTCAAATCATCATTCCTAACCCTAATAAATATTAATCCTTAGTTAAAGTTATTTTTTGGACTTATGTAATATTTTTGAGTTGCAAAGTTTTAAAACTGTGAAGAAGGATCGATCAGACAAGTTAGAAAGTCGGAGACTTGGATGGGTTGATGGCAAAACAAGATAAATTGTGCGAAAACAGCAAATCAAAAAACCAACACAGAACCAAAGCACACCAACATGGAAAGAACAAGGAGAAAACCTTAAACCAAAAACCCATAAGCTACCACAATTATCCTTAGACCATGACTGTAAACCCTTTTTAGTATTTATAACAGGTTTTTCGGCTAGCCTGGATCAGTATGTTTTAATTAAACAGATTAAAAGCAATGTCTTAGTTTCCTCATATGGATTTCCTTTACACAAGCTTTTGTTTCTCTCTGGTTAAAAAGAAAAAGAGAGGCACAACAAAAGAGAGATTGTGTGTTCAGGCAGAAAAGTTTAAAGTTTCTTTGTTTGGAAGCGAGGTTGCGGGTGCAGCATGCTGTTTAGCTCAGTGACCCTGTGACTGCCTTCTGAGGAATTGTATGAGCAGCCCTGCAGAATTTCGCTCCGGGGCCGGCTTTCATCTTGGCAGTAACCTGTAGACTTTGAAACTCAGGGCGATGGAATTGCAGCTTTGTCAGTACACTACTAATTAGAAAATTCCTAACCTCAAGCAAGATGTTTTAATTATGTGTTGTGTCAACGAGTTTGCAGATTTAATCCACCGTTGATACACACTCAAGTGTGCAAACTGTGTCGCACGTTGTGGTAGATCGAGCGGAATGAAGCGGGGCCTTTCTTGTTCCTTCATCATTTCCTTTCCCGTGTAACCTTACGCCTCTCCTTGCCCCTCTTTGTTAACAGACATCACATGCTTAAGCGGCCAAATTAGACGTGGAGTTAATGTGTTAAAATCTGGTCTGATTTGCCTTGGTTTGGTGGAGGCTAAACAATGTGACAGCATTGTGTTGGGTGTGAGCTCTCTGTTGCAGTGAGTCAGTGTGAGTGGAGGCAGGAAGGGGTTAAATAGAAATTGAGCGGGGATGCTGGGGGCAGCAGTGCTGCAGAACATAGCAGTGTTCGTGCGAAGGCAAGTCATTTCCCGAAACACTGCAGACACATGGCCTGCGGCGCTCCAAAACCTTTGGAGACCAAAATGGCTTGCAGGAGTTAGAAGTAATAAGGTGTTTTTTTGCCTTCTTTCTCCTTGACTGAAATTCTGCACGGTTGCTATGCATTGCCATGGAGCTGTGTAGCTGTTTTTATGGTTTATGTGGGTATAAAGATACTCTACAACTGGCCATTTTTGAGATTTGTTGTTTAGTTGTGAAGCAAATGGAAGTTGTTTGTTTTGAGAGTAATCCCCCCTTGCCGTGATCAGAAAGCCAGACCTCACTCTTGTTCCTCGTTTATTTCCCTCTGTGTGCCCTTTATTTGTTTTTCTTTCCATCACAAAAAGACAAATTAGGGAAAGCATGTTTGAGAGAAGAAAAAACAGATGTAGCCAATGTGCTTCACTCACCTCCATTTCTAAGAGAGCTGTAAAAAAAAACGGCACTGGTTTCTTAAGGGTTTCTTTTTGGCAGAAAAGTCAGATTTGTGAGGAACAAAGGCCACCTGTGTTTGTTCTGGGACACACAGCTTTGGTATTAGAAATATTAGGAACTCTGTGGTCACCGATTCAATTCAGCCTCAGTATTCCACCAAACTGTAGTTTGATTTTCAGAGTAGAGACCAAGTTTAAGATACCGTTCCATTAACTGATCCGAAAGACATTGTCATGTTTTGCAGGTCAAATGTTGCTCTAGAGGTTTAGCCTTGCAGAGATCGTATATTGTATTTACATATATGTCATTCTCTTCTGTCTGTCTGTTTTATTTTGTTTGTGTTTGCTTCTTGTGTTAAATAAAGTTATTCCAGAGAACCTATTGCAGGGACAGAATAAACAGAACTTCCCCTTCACCGTCAAGCTTTATTGAATTGAAAGCTGACAAAACAATCATGCTAGCGCTTTAGGATTCATCTACAGTTAGAATTTATCTGAACACTGTTGCTCACTTTTATATACATAGTGATCTCACTCATTGTAAATTAAATACAGCTATTGCATGTCATACATTTAGCAGATGACTTGAGATTTTAAACATTTGGGTAGTAGTATTTCAGAAGTCGTCGGTAGAGAGAACCCCCCCTCCAAATATGTTTTAGTGTTTGGTGCAAATGAGAAAATCCAACAACGTCGGTTTTGAGGTAACATTTCGATTGGTGAGTCCTGTCGGGTTGTTATAACAGAAAACTGTGGAGCATAAGAGAGCCAGCGGCAATGAGTTTCAGCGCCATATAAGCCATAATGAGGCTTATAGTATCACCCGAGAAGCATTCAGGGTCTGTTGCAAGACTTTGACACATTGTAGGACTATTTACAATCAAGAAAATGAAATGTCGGATTGGAACCCCAAAGTCCTGGATCAGAGCATCTCCGCTGACTACCAGTAGACTGAACCAAAAGCCTTTTTCATCCATTGCCTGGTTCATTAGCTGCCTTGTCTGCTTCAAAGAGCGGCTCCGGCATATAATCTGGGTATGTACATCTGTGAATTATTATTGTAATTCTTTATACGTTTATTAGAGCTGAATAAACTCCACATCAAATACATCACTCGGGCAATGTCAGGAGGCCCGGGGCAAATCAGCCGACATCTGTTAACTCTTTCAAAATGGCCTCATCCACCATGTCTGTGGGCGTAGAGGAGCGAGGGAAACAGCGAGAGCGAGCCGGAGAGGCAGAGGGGAGAACGAGAGTCTCTGTTGCTGATTAATGGCGGCCGTAGGACAGCCGTTTTTTAGGCCGCGAGTGCGGATGAAGCGGGGCTGCACTCCCACGGCTGGGCTACACGCTGTAAACACAGCGGAGGGGGGACGAGTCGGCGTTCCTCAGTTGAAATGCAGCATGCAGGGGAACATGTGGGAAAGCTTTGCTCCTTGGCACATTCTCAGTCAACCAGAGAGTCGGTAAATGAGTCACTCAGTCATGCTCTCAGCCAGTCATTCAAACAGCCACTTCTTCTGATAAAATGGCAAGCCAGCAAATCCGTCTTTCTGCAAGACAGCTTGCGTGCACGTTGTCGGTTTGATAAGAGAAGGCCGAGTCAACGGCAACATTAGCAACCACGACGAGTCAGGAGGGATGTGCCAGGTTACTGGCTGTCATTACTTTGTTATTAACTTTAGAAACAATAGGTGCTTGCGCTATATCTGTCCCTTCGCCTAAAGCGTACAAAACAGTTTAAACAGATTTTTCGCCATCGAGGTAACAACAACAATAGGGTAACTTTGCATTATAACCTGGAGCCAGTCTCAGGCCGTAGACGGGAATGCTGAGCAATGGTTTCTCCCCGGGTTGGAGTTTTAGTTAAGACAGTATGTTAGTCACTGTGCTGTCAGATACTAGCGCACACACTTTCTCACCATGCAGCCTGTATCTGGAAGTTCAATTGTGAGGAGGGGAGTGCTGAGGCAGCAGGTTGGGCCGCGCACAGGCCGAGCGGCTGTGTGTGCCTGGCAAAGTGGGCCATTAACCCACCGCCCTGAGGTGTGACCCGGGCCAAATCCAATATTGGCTTCAGCATCAAGGCACAGGTGCCACTCAGGGTTCAAAGCCACAGCTCAGCAAGAAGCCCCACTTCCTCTGCTGCCCCACCGCACAATCCCTTTTATATTTACAATAAAGGAGTGAATGTACCAAGTTCAGACACATGCAAGCACAGCTGCTGCCAGTGCACTATTGGAAACAAAGAGTCGTGAGTAGAGGTACGTAAAACATTAGAAATAAACTCTCTTGAGTGGATTCAAACCTTTTTAAGACTAAATATAGATAATATCAATGTTCCTCTGAAAACATGAAATGGGATTTTATATTTTTAAAAAGCTTCATGCTACTAAAAGCAATATTAGCTATTCATATTTCTCTTTAGGATCTATAATATATGGAGGTCTAAGAGAACAATTCAAAATGTTGATTATTCATATTAAGAGCAGAGGAGACATGTTGGTCCGTGAGAGAGCAGTTGCTGTAAAACTTGGACCTTGTTTAAAACTTAAGAGCAGAATTTTTTATACATGTGTTAAAGCAACACTAAGTAACTTTTCAACCTTCATAAAATATTTCCATGACTTTTATGATTATATGTTGAATTACAGCTTATTGAAAAACACCTGCAGCAAGAAGGCTCTGGTTTCAATTCCACCTTGGGTCTTGGGTTTTTCTGCAAGGAGTTTGCATGTTCTCCCTGTGCATGTTTGGGATCTCTCCGGGTACTCCTGCTTCCTCCCACAGTCCAAAAACATTACTGTTAGGCTGATTGGGCACTCTAAATTGTCCTTAGGTGTCAGTGTGTGTATGAGTGGTCGTTTGTCCTGTATGTCTGTGTGTTGCCCTGCGATGGACTGGCGACCTGTCCAGGGTGTGCCGCTGCCTCTTGCCCATTGTAAGCTGGAGATAGGCACCAGCAGACCCACCTGACCCCAATAGGGACAAGGGTATAGAGAAAATGGATGGATGGATGGATGAACAACACCTCTGTCATGGCCCGAGGGGTCGGTATCACTTTAACCGGCATTAAGCAACTTTGAGGAGGGCGGTAAGAACTCTGCCACACAAAACAACTACAACAGTGTTGACTGGTTTATGGCATACGTCACTTCCTTGTTTCTTATTATCAACATCATCCTATGATGTTTTTACGCCGCAATTAGATTGATCACCTCATCGCTACTCATCCTTCACACAGCCACTGGAAACAGAAATGTACTTCAATCCAAGTTCAGGCGACCGGGAGATCAGGATTTTACCACGCTATGCGCTGGTCCTCATGGGAAATGGAGTCTTCATTCAGGCAAATCACTACAGCTTTTGTCCACACAGGCCACCAAAATTGACCAAAAACTGAAACTTCTTTAGTGTTGCTTTAAAGTTATTTACATAGAAACACGAATGTACATTTAAGGGATCAAATGTTCCAAGGAAAAACAGGTACAACTTTGCTCTAGTTCGGTTCGCGTTCTTATTATGTACTGAAGTTGTGCTCTCGCACACACCAGGACTGAACATCTGTGAAACGTGAGACTGAAAATTCAATGGGCTTTAAAATAGCTTCCTACATGTGAGTGATTCCTTTATTATAAACAACTCACAGATACTTAAACTGGAGAATCTTAGGTCTTATTTCCTCAGTATCAAGATCCACAGGTGTTGTCACCCCCGGCAACCCGGTAATTAGAACCATGGTACATTTAAGGTTAGGGGAAAAAGGAGCCATTGGGGCTGATTTCTTAATGCATGTCAAACATAGGTGGCAATAGCTTGGGTAAAAAACTGAAAGATAATCTAAGTAATCTATATATATATATATATATATATATATATATAATTATTATTGGCAGTTATGGTGCTGAAACTAAAGCATGAAAAGAAAAAAAAACTGACATGTATTATCTTCGGCATTTTCGTTGTAAATTCCTTTTTAAATACGGTAAAAACAAGTTATATTTACATACACTTATCATATTGTGAGCAGCCCATGCCTAATTGGTGCAATTTTTATGCGTGCCAAAACAAAATTTCTGAGTTCTTTTTTTGCATGAGGCCCTAAAAAGCTTTAAAAGCTATGCTCTCCTTAGGTGCTGTCCTCCGTGTTTTTCCTCCATGTCCCCTCATGTGAACAAGACAAACGTCTGAAGAGATGTATTGAAGTACCCCTGCACATTCTGCACGACGAATATGTCATATGACATATTGCCTTGGAGCGGCCATCACAGATAAAATGACAGATGCTGCTTTTTGCCTCATGGATCTTTTCTTGGCCAAGTTGGTTTTGAGACTTTTCATTTTGCTCAGCGCTGCTGTCTCCGCTGATGCGTGCTCTCCTCTTTGCTTTTTTTCCTTTTCATCCGTCGTGAAACTCGCCACGCGCTTTGTTCTCCACCGATTCTCCAACAGGGCTGGTGTGTAATAGCTCACGACAAGGAGACCGTGGCTGTTGATGTCTCACTTTCCTTTTAAACTGACACTCAGCCATCTGCTTTGTTTAGCCTGGATGTTTACCCCGCCCATCCACTCTGCCTCCTCCACATTATTCCTTACATGTACCGGTGAGAGGGCTCGTCTCCATAGATACACTCGGCCGCTATCCTGAGTGTGGAGGACGCGGAGGCTGATGATGCTTTGCTGTGAGAATTCCTGGACATGCCCTGACCTTTCTGTCTGCGTTTCACTAAAGTCTGTCCTTTTTCCCCCTGAGGGAAATAAGCCATTCTGGGAGCTGCAGTGCACTACCTACCGGTAGAAGCATCGACTGGCTGCCTGTGGCTACTTCTGCGCATCTGTCCAGGTGGATGGATGGCTTTGATTGGCAAAAATCCCTGACCCTGTCGTCGGCCTAACTTCTGAGTGGCAGTAATTGGCATGGCAGGAGGCAGGCCCATCTTTCACTTGTGGTCAGCCATGATTGACATGATTAGGCCTGGGTTGCTCCCCAGAGTGAAGGGGTCTGGTGTGGCCCCGGGGCGCCGATGAGCTGACTGTACCCACGTGCCCCTCAACCAGCAGCGGAAGATGATACATGTGGCTAAAGTAAGTTGGCAGCGACGGTGGCCTGACTAGCGTCACTTGTCATGCCGTATCCAGGGGTCAGAGAGTTCACCGAGGGAAAACCGGGCGAGCGCTGGAGGGTTTTGGTTTTGTTCCTGTAAATTCAAACCTTTCATATGTTTGCAATTAAAGCAGGAACAGTGTGTACAGTGCGGTACAATCAATGTAATTGAGCGAGGGCGTTCCTGACAAAAACGTCTCTCTCGCTTTCTCTCCACGCGGGTTCCAGCGGTCGCTCGATAGATTCCCGTCTCCTCATCTTTGCCACCTGCTGTATCATTCATATTTTGTTCTGGATCAAATAACAAGCACTACAACACGGTTCTTGATCTTAGTAAAAAATAATAATAATAACAACTCAAAAGCTTTTTAAAATACCGTTTATTTCTATTTATTTGTAAAATACAGTTTAAAAAACATGTAATTTTTCATTGATGTACTGGGAAAAGTTATCGTTGTTGCACGTAATGCAGCATTTAATTTCATTGTCCTTTTATCCATTTATATATTTCATAATTTATAAATATATCTATTAGACTTTTTTCCAAAACTAGTAAATCGTTACTAGTGATTTGGGCTTAGGTTGTGTTCAGTCACCATGTCTCACACAGACCCTGGGAAAACCAAGCTTTGGTCACGACACAATGGGTTGAATTTATTTGAATCGTGTAAAATAAAAGCGCCTTATATATTTTTTACCTTCTCTGTAGTGTCCCTTTCATCTTTTTTATGGCTTCTTCTGTTCACGATTGAACCTTTTTTTTTTTCTGAAAGCATGAACACCGGTGCTTTACTTACGAAAGCCCAGGATACCAGCAGTGCTTTCTCATCCTTACTTGCTATATTCAGGGCTGTAAAACTATGGGATTTGAACTCAATACTTTCCAGTTTTGGAAAATTGTTAAAAAATAATAATAATAATACTAAAGCGAACAGTCAACATAATCATTTTACTTACTTTCTTTCCCGGTTTTTCTTCAGTCCGTCCATCTTTCCTTCCTCCTTATTTATTTTCCCTCATCTATTCTCTTCGTTTTGTCACATCCCTTGTGTACCCTGCATTCCTTCCTTCCTTCCTTCCTTCCTCTGCATCTAATTTAGTTTTCTGTCTCTACAAACCCCAGGCGGTTGTGGCAGACGGCTGCTCATATTGAGCCTGGTTCTGCTGGAGGTTTCTTCCTGTTAAAGGGGAGTTTTTCCTCTCCACTGTCGCCACACGCATGCTCAGTATGAGGGATTGCTGTAAAGTCAACGACAACACAAGCAATTGTTTCTGTCTGCTGATTCCAGAGGAATGAATGCTGCAAGTCAATGACTCGATGGAATCTTCTGGGGTTCCTAAGTTTGGAGACTTTTTCAAATTGATTTGTTTATGATGTATCAATGATTTTAATTGATTTTCTTGTAAAGTGCCTTGAGACGACATCTGGTGTAAATTGACGCTATAGAAATAAACTGATTCTTGATTCCTTCCTTCCTTGCTTTGCTATGCACTACCTCTCTTTCTGCAGTTTTCCCAGATACCGTGTTTTAAGACTACCCTCTGCAGACATTTCAAAGTGAACTTTTGCAATCAGTATTTGAAAATAAACAACTGGTACATAACCAGTTGGATCTAGTAAAGACTGTGAGTTTTTCTCTTTGAGCGCTGCCTTGTTTATTTGGATTGCAGATTTTTTGATTTTTATATTCCAGGCATCTACAAGCGTTTTTAACTACCACTGGGGTTTCTCTGGTTATTGACAATATTTTGTAAATGTTATTTTCTACTTTTTTGTTTGAAAGAAAGCACCTGAATATCTGGATGCTATTATGTCGACGTTTTGATCTCATTCATGCTCTGCAAGTGGGGGGTTATTTTTTATTTTAACTGAAGGTGTATACTTGCTCAGGGGGCCACAGCATTCCTTACTTTTGATGCTGTCAATGTGTTTGCCATTCAACAGAGATGATCTCATTTTGTCAATTGAAAACACAACTACTGCTTCCTTCCAAACACTCATATGGTTTGTTTTTCTCATGAAACAAAACAAAAAAACTTGGACTTTAACTGCTAACTGGTAGAAATAAAGAACATCTCAAAAACGGTGATGAATCTTTTTGAAAAAGAAACAAACCCAACAAGTTTGAAATACCCAAACACTAAGAAAAATCTCTTATGATGTTCACTGTGATGCTCATTTGTAACAAGTGAATCCATCTTTTCTAGCAGAAAGGCTTTTTTTTTTCAAAACTGCCTCATTTCATTGCTGCTTGTGCTTGCTTGTTTGTTTTTTTAGTTTCCATCAGGGGATGTTTGAACTTTGACTGGACCGTTGAACCACCTCGATTTGTTTCTTTTTTGGGGGGGGGGGGTCAAAGCTGTTGTAGATGCGGTTGTTATGCGGCCTCAACTGTCGATGGTAACGATTTTAATCCCAGATTATTTTTGGTTTTCAGCTATAGTACTTAACTTTAACAAGCCCAAATCATCACCCCTCCACCGCCATGCCTGGTAATTGGCCTGGTTGGGAGCTGCAGACTTATGCCTGAACATGGTAAAACTGTCTTTTAGTCTGTTTTAGGGACGTCGCTCCTTGGTCTTCGGTTCCTTGCAGTTTCAAAGTGGATTTATTGGAACGTCTACTCCTGCAAAGAATGGCAGCCTTGCTAGATGTTTCTAGTAAAACAGTTAAACATGTAAATTAACTTGCTGAAGTGGACAAGAGCGGGTTATTATCCACGGCGAAATTAGTCCCCGAACCAACGTCGGATCGAATGGCCAATCAGTAAGGAAGACGCCATTAATCCAAAAGCTAAGTTACAGTTTGCAAATTCACTGGGGGGTAGAAAGAGTTCAGCTGAAACCGAAACTGACTGAAACTGAAACAAATTGCAAGGACGGGGAAGGGAATACGAACTGTGGATGTGGCTGGCAGAATTATGCTGTGTAGGTGTTTTGCTGCAGGAGGGACCCTTGCAGAGAGCAACATCAGCCAGAAAGTTTAAGCTTTAAAGCGGCAAAAGACACCTGCATTCTGAGTCCCTTAAAAACTAAAAACCTGTGTACGTTCCTCTCCCTGGTGCTAAATTTTATTTCATGGTGTCAAAGTGAAGAGGGGGAGGGGATGTACGCGCCACCGTTTTCAGAGCTGATGAGATTATTTTCATTCCACCTTAAAGTTATGCACTTTTTTTTTTTTTGGTCTTCTACATAAAATAGAGATCTAATACCTTTACAGTTTGCAGCTTTTAATGTAGGAACATTGGAAAACTGTCAAGGGCTAATAACTGGTATGAACAATGTAATACATTGTCCTTCTCACCTGAGACGCTCCTGTGTGCAGGTCCCCGGCAGCGTGACAGGCTCCCCAGCGTATTCCTCAGCCCCGTCCACCTCATCCCGCCAGTACTCTCGGCAGCGCATCACCCGCGTCAACCTCAGGGACTTAATATTCTACATGGAGCAGGAGAGAGAGACTGCCCACTCGCTCCTCCTTTACCGCGCACTGCTCAAGTAGCCTCTGCTCCGCTCAGCTCCCACCTGGACCTCCACCTTCTCCTCTTCTCGCCTCCTCCTCTCCAGCCACGTGCCTTCAGATCAGGTCTAATGTTTCAGCTCTGTGTCTCTATATGTACGGTAGTGATGTTCGACTTAGCTTTTAATACACAAAGGGTTACATAAAAAAAAAAAAGTTAAATGTTGTTCCTCGTGCTCTCCGTTTAGCTCCACAGTGTGTTGGATAGATCCTTCGATTTAAAGGCCCATGCCATGTATTTTTGTGTTGGGTTCGTTAGAGGACGGGTGTCCAAGCCCTAGACCCATTCCACGTGTTCTCTGTTACTTTTTATTAGTGAACGCTGGTATCAAAAGCTTCAGAAAACCATCGGTAAGTAGGAAATACAGCATTTCAGACGGTTGCTTTTCACATGTCAGTGCAGACTCTAGTATTTTATTTGAGCAATTTGTTGACTCAGTTGAATGAATGTAGTCAAACGTGGAGACTTTAGTGACTTTCACACAAGACAACAAATTCAAAATACAGATCCACCTCAATAAAATGCAATATATTTAGTTTATTTTTATGAGATTCGATTTACACAGAGGGATGCGTCTGAGGCACTTATTTCTGATCATTTTGATGATTATTGCTTACAGCAAAATAGGGCCGAACACACTCTCACTTGACTTTACTTACCTTTCACGATGCCTCGTAATGATTTTAAACTAAAAATGAAGAAGAACCAACCAATCTTTTATATGCAGGCTTAATAACAAACGTAGGTTTGCATATTTTTCAGTTTTTTCACCAATGATAACATTGAATTGCCCCAACATAATAACACTAACGCCACCAGTAAAAAATAACACTTACATTTTGTTTGTCATTTAACTGAAAACTGTTCAATGACGTTACATTTTTATTCTTTTAACTATAGTTTTACAAAACTACAAATATCCTTCATAAAAAACATCCCCACAGATGTTCATTCTTCCTCTGCACTTTCCATTCCTTTGGTTAAATAAAGCACTCTGAGAACAACCCACATCGGTAATAATTACCTTTTGCTTATCGTTTATTTTATTTTATTTTTTTATGTATATTAAGCATTCTTCTTTTATTTGTCCAATGTTCAAAATAAATACATTCTGGTTATTGTTACAGGTGAGCCATAATCATCAAAACGTGCAGAAATAAACCTTTGGGATGCCTTCTTGTGTATATCAAATTGGTTTAAAATAAAATTCTCTTACGTTTTCCTGCTGTATGTGTAAATAGTTCATTTTGAATTATATTACAGCATGTATGCTTTTTACCACACACTTTGTAATAAAGGGAAGACATTTCCGTGTGAATATTATAAAAGCTGGGTTGAATGTGCTTTCAGAGAGTCAAATTGAATCTGTTTATTCCAAGTATTGCCCCCCACAACCACCACCACCCTGCTGCTTGCTACCTACAAAGATCACTTAACAAATCCAGGCACAATCTTTAATCAACTGAGTCATTGTTGTCTAATAATGTGAAGAAAGCAGAGAAGGTAAACAGACATGTCTTTTTCATGTACTCCAAATCTTGTTCAAAAAGCACATTTAACCTGTCTGCCCCCTTGGAAGCATTCACTATGACTGATTGGTAAAGGTAGTCTATTTTCTGTCTTGTGCTGCACTTGTATTATGTGTATTTTTCACCCAAATGAGTAAAAACTGTAAAGTCGAAACGATAGAAGAAAGCGGTTTTATGTTTCCATGTTGTTTTTAAAAAAATTTGTACTCACTCGACTGATCTGTGTAACAGACGCTGTTTGACATGTATTTAAAAAGATTTGCCTTGTTTCATTTTTATTGTTAAACAATCCTTATTGTATTATCTAATGTTGTCCAGTATGTTTTTTTAATATATATATATATATTTAACTAGATTTCTTGGCCTCTATGCAGATTTTCTCGCCAGATTACAAATGTATTTAACTACGGGGGGAAAAGTGAGGATATTTGAAGCACTCCTTGTGGATCATACATTTTAGCTGCACCTTTCAAAAACTGTTAATCGACAAAGTTGTCGATGTAGTATAGAAAATAGTGAGCACTATTGCTAGTTTCTAACTTTTTCTTTTTATTCACATTTTTTGGCAGGATTGGCTTTTATGCTCAACGTTTAAGTCCAAAATCTACCAGAAAGAAGCACAACACTAGCAGTTCATAGTTTGGTTACATTTTTATTAATGATTTTTATTGTTGCAATGGCTCCACAAGACAACCTTTCTACTACTACTACTACTATTACTATCACGACTACCACAACAACAACTACTACTACTACTGCAGCTTTTTAGCCCGATTGAGAAGACAATAATTCTGATGTAAACAGACGTTGGGAATAGCGTTACATTACGGGGATGATTTGTAAATATTGTTTACAAAATTGTGTGTTTATTAGAACCACGTTATTTTTGGTAAACTCTTGTACATATCTGGAATATTTCCTGTTTGTGTGACAAAAACAAAAATTTCGTATTTGTACTTATTTTGTAAAGGAATAAAGAAGCTGTTTACTAAACTGAGCGACGTTGGCTTTGTCTAATTCCTTCTTTTTACGTTAAAACCAGGTAGATAAAAGAAATTCTACATTCGTGCCGCTGAAGTGTTTCCTGGATCATTTTGTCCTTTATTTAATTAGATTTTATTACTTTTTGTTTTAGTGCTCCAAATTTTTTAGCTCTTTTTTTTCCACGTTTTTTGTGTGATTTTTATAAACAAAAGGTCCACATAAAAATACTAAACCTGCTTGTTGTGATATTAGGTTGTGAATTTGCATCATAAAAGTTGGAGTAATAATAACATTTTACATAAAATCTTCTTAGACAAACATTGCAGTGAGAAAAGACTTCTAGGAAAGTAGGAAATGTGAATTTGATACCTCTTGCTGGATTGTCGCATCCTGTTTGGTCCCAGTCTGAACTCATTAGTTCAACATGAAATAACACAAGAGAGACTCTGCTTAAAGACTCTGGGGTAAGGAAATTTAGTAATACAATGTCTGCAGGTTGGCAAAACATAATGTTAATGCATTATAAGAAATTATGGGATTCTGAGACACCCATCCTGACCACCTGTGGATTTTCGCCTTGGGAATCTATAGATAACAATCCAGAAGCTAACTCACTTCTTTAACTCAAAGTAACCAATTTTCTCCTTAAAGTCAATACATCACAGGGCAGTTCTCTAATTTTCCTTTATCTTTAGTAAATGCTGGCACTTTTTTTGTTTGTTGTTTTGCAACTCAGTCAAGGTCTGCTGAACAGACAGAAAAAGCAGAAGCCTTAGGTTTTATTAATTTATCATTTAGCCTTTGTGTTTGGACTGGACCACATAAAGCAGAAAGATCCAGGTCATTTATTTGGGTTCTTTCTGATAGATCAATTCAACCAGAAACACCAAACAAGTGTGGCGTCCTTAAATCAAAAATAAAAATACCTACCTTAATTAATAAATGGACTCCATCTTTGTTTGATTTAACTATTAAAGATTACAGACTTTAATTACAGTTGTGGAGTGTTTGATGCAAAGCTAGTTTATAAAGCAATATCCTCAGTTTTACCTCCTCACAGAGCACTTTTCAAGCTACTGTTTAGCAGTGAAGAGTATGCAGTCGGAGAAAGCAACAAGTCACTTATTTCTAAAAGAGCTGTAGCTTAAGAGCCATATATATATATATATATATATATATATATATTTATTTATTTATGATTAGAAACCTTCAGAGTGAGGCAGAGGTTTACTTTTTAGCAAACATACACCCAGATATACTTTGTAAGGGAAAAGGTAATGCATACCTATGTGGCATAGTCAATGCTCAGACTTGAAAACTTACTACGAATGCCTGTGAAAGCAGGTGTTCAAAGACGCAACGGCAATAACTTGACACAATCGTGAAATCATCAAAGGGGACTTGAATACTATTGCTGTAAACAGTTTAGGAACATTTTTATAAAACCATTGTTTCTAAAAGAGTGAATGAGACAGAGTTAATTATACAGTACATCCTTTCATTATCGCAAATATGCCAGAAAAGTCAAATGGAGACACTGTAAATGAACACATGCCCTTTAATACCACAGTCTAATTGCTTAAACACTTTAAATAATATACATTTGCACCATATTATAGGCTTTGAAATGTGTGTTTTTTTTATCCATATGTACATGATTTAATGTTCTGACTTTTCTTTTAAATCTTTACCGTGAACTGGATTTGAGCTCTCTCAAAAACACGAAGGTCCCTTAAGGCCAACGAGTCCACATACTTGAACACACGGCAACTGTACAAACTCAGCGGGAACCGAGTGGATCCGACAACAGCGAAGATGTTCTGAAGATTTCTACTCCTGTCGACATGTTGCGCACCAGTCCAGATGTGTAACGGTTGGCATTTTCCTTTTCTTTTTTTGTCTTTAGATGACACATTTTAGCTCCCTCACAGTTATTAAGAGTTATTTTCAATCTTACAAGTACAAATCAGTTTCACCCCCAGCAGTAAAAACAACCGATGCGCGCCGAGGCCAGTCGGCGAGCGGAGTCGCCCGGCGTGTTGTGAACCCGCTTGTTTGGACTTGTCAGCTTGTTTGGCTTGTGGATGGGCGTAGGAGGGCGGTCTGTGCCCACATACGGCGAGGGCACGAGGGGTCCTGAGGAACCTCTGTGAGGGGGTCCAACGTGTCTCTTCACATGAACAAACAGGCTGGCCATTCCCTTTGAGGCGACCGAATCCGAAATCACAACAAAGACGGCTTGTTTTGCGAGAAACTTCATCCACTCGCTGCTCCTGTTTGGACAGCAGAACCCAAGTTTAATGAACAACAACAACAACGAACAAAAAACAACAACAAAACCCATTTTAAATCAAGCAACTGCCAGCGCCAAAAACAAACAAAAAAAAGATCAGAGTACGCTGCTTTTGTCTTTTTAGTTTTTCGTTTTAACTCAGGCTTTTGGAATTGAAGAAACAGCATGGTTCAGTTATGTGCAAATAAAAAACTTTCTTGCTTCTGTCTTTGATCGAAGACACGCCGAGTATGAGAGCAAGAGACGGGGAGAAGGGTTGAGTAAAAACGCCGCCCACTCGCATCTGATGCTGGGAGTGCAGTTTAACTTGAAGGTTCTGCCGTACGTAATGTGTGAACGACCTCTGAAGTAATCTGGACTCACGACTGACGAGCGTGAAACAGAACTGTCAGGACTCGGAGGATCGGATGTTTGCATCCTTCATGCGGTCTTAAATAATGCAACTTGGGTTCACAGAAAACCTTCAGGCTTTTACAATCGACAAAACCGGCACAGTTTGTTTTGTTGGATGCTGGAATATTTCCTTTTTTAGTACTTTAAAATCAAAGTCCACCTGAAACAGTTTGACTTGGCTTCCTGGTCTGAAACGATTCTTCTGAAGGAGTGTTAAAAATAATCAAGTGCAAACAAACATGAAGCATTTTAAAGTACATCTGCTGCTGATGATGACAAACTACAAGGTCCTCAGGTGCGTTACATTCAAACTCAAACAAGTTGTTTTTGTGGAGGCTTTGGCTTGGAGGTTTTATTCCAGTTCTTATTTTTTATTTTCATGTTGTTGTTTTTCTATCTCTGACATTTCCATTTTTACATGTTCAAAATAAAAATTAGAACATATTTCTTTTCAGTTTCAGCAGGAGAAAATCTGATCGGACATGACCTGCTGCGAGAAAGTGTGAACCTTAGATGCAAAAACTGTTTTTAAAGTGATGATTTATTCCATTTAACAAATTGATCTAAAAACAGCCTCCATAGTCGGTGTCCTGAAAAGTCATTTCCCCTAAAGCTAATAACTGGCGGTTCAACCCTGACGGTTTTTATTTTAGCCACAATGAAGTGTTTTTGAGCACGAACAGCCTGTTTAGGAACGCGTCGCAGCATCTCAGCGGTACTTTTCACAGTGACAGTTGTGAATGAGTTTGTTCCTTAACTGTTTTTAAGTTTCCTATAATTGGGGCAGGTTGTTTCGCATTCATAAACTTTTTTAGACCCCTTCATGCTGTCAGAAAGGTTTTGAATCTCCATGCTTGGCAGCAATCAGGTCTGCTTGTAGCCAGTGAAACATTGGTTATTTTAGATGGCTTTTTTTTTTACCCCCTAATGAATAAAATCACCATTTAAAAACTATTTTGAATTTACTTTTAAAAAATTATTATTATTTGTCTAATATAAAACTCCTTTAATTATCTAAAAGACTTAGTATGACACAAAAAAAGGGGGTAAAGACCTTGTCACTGCAGTGTTTGCTTCAGAGCAAACAAGCGGAAATTTCAGAGCTGCTCTCCTGTTTTATGTGCGCAACACATTTGACTACGAACAATGTGGAAACGTCGAGCTTTTTCTACCATTCCTGTTTGAACAATGGGACTTTTTTCTCTGGCTCCGATTTCATTGCCAGTCAGATTGCTTTTGCTACATAGCCTGCAGACATCTGAGTTGCTGCAGCCATTGCCAAGAAACGCTCCCTCGCAAGCTCTCCAAGCCTAATGAATACAATATTCGTACATCCTTCATTTTGGGGAAAGGGGGGGCAAAAAGACACATTAAAAATAATCCTATTAATAATAATTGTTTACAACATGTCGTGATAAAAAATAAAAAAAACGGCGAAGCGAGCAAGGAAAACACAGAAACTGTTTAACAAACAATGCTGAGTCCGCCGAGGTTTGATGGGGTCACTTATATGGGGGCATCACAAAAGAATATATGCTGACCTTAACTTGTCATCCTCAAAAACATCTTGTCTGCCAAAATGTCCCTGGACCCCAGCGGGGTCCTCGTGTCACCAGTTGCAGAGGATGCCGGTCCCACAGAAACAGGACTAGATAACCGAGGTGTTGCAGACTGCTATACATTGTTTTGTTAAGTAGCTGTGGGAAAATCAGTCAGTAAATCTGTGCTAGAAACAGGGAGCTGTGAGATGCCAAAGCACCCGACGGTCCGACAGATTCTTTGGGTTTTTTGTTCGTTTTTGTTTTCAAATGGAATGAAAAAAACGTTTTCCGCTGATGCTTCGCTGCTCTGTTTGGTCCTACATTCCCTGTGGAGTTCAGCAGAGCTGGTGAGGTTAAACGCCTCTGCTAATACTTCGGTATATTCTTGTTCCTGCTGGGCCAGAGAGTGGGAAGGTGGAGGTGAGATTTGGGGGTGGATGGGAAAAGATGGGAAAAGAGGAGGAGGAGGAAGAGGAGGAGAGGGTTTGTTGCCAGTCCTTCTCCACGCCCAACACCCTCTAGTCCAGGGGTTCCTGTTTTATCCTGATAGGGGTGTTGATTGAGAGACTCCGCCGGTCCTCGCGACACAACACGTACTCGCTGAACTGAGAGGAGTCCACTCCGCCTCCGCATGACGCCGCCACGCTGAAGCCCTTCTGGAAAAGACGCTCCAGAACCTGCAAAGAAGGTAAATCAGTTGTTTTAATACAAAAATGGATGAAACCACCAGTTTTTGTGTTAAAGACGGAGTCACCACATAGTTTCCCTGACATTTCAAAAGTTTTGTTTGTTTTTATTCAAGAAAAGTGATAAATAAATAGTAATAATAATTTTTGTTTAAATCATCTTCAGATCAGATCCACATTAAGATAAAGTTACCGTACTGGTTCATTATAGCACTCAAGGATTTGGAATAAGGTTGAATTTTTGGAATCATTTATGTTCTGATTTGCTTTATCCTGATTAAATATCTAAAGATGACCCATGTTTAACTTTTTTTCTAGCGACTAATATAAACATAAATAATTATCTAGGGTCCCTGGTATCATCCCATACAGGGAACAGAAGCCTCACAGATCTTCCAGCATAGTAAATAGACAGCATAGGATTTTTTTGTTTTACCTCAAACTGTTTGCATCAAACTGTTTGCATTTGTTATGGTAGGACTTCGAAGGCATTATGGGATATTGCCATAATTTAGTAATTTAAAAAAACAAGGCTTTCGTTTAGGAATGACTAACATAAAAATAAGAATAAGTAGCTAAACAATCATTCTAGAAACATATGGACCTAATAAGAAAACTAATTTCCACCCAACACTGCACGTCTTTCGGTTTAATGACAATAAAAGTGATCAGAGAGAGCACATTAAGCATTTAATACCACATATTTTAGAGGAAAGTTGGTGCTTTTTATCTGGTGTAACAAATGCTTTGTACAGCCCACATCTTAGCCATACACTGTACACACACAAAATGAGCAATTATAACAGTTATAAAGGATAAATGAATATTCAGAAAATGGTTTTGGGAGATGTGCTAATATTCAAGAGTCGAGCCTCTTCTGATAGCCATCAGCTCCAACGTGCAGCACATGCCATTAAACATATTCTCAATCCAATCACAGAAAGTGATAAAAACCAGAGGACATTCCCAGCATCACACCACCTCTGCAATATTTATGCGACTCGTGCCGGATCGCCCCCTGAGCTGAGGGCAGGAGGAGCTCAAAGGGATATGGAGAGCCTGAGTGTGTTAAGGGCCCTGACTGGCGCTCGGCGTGCTGATTACTGGAGCTCCTAAT
>JAVLVB010000173.1:1309176-1346518 GCA_032876305.1 Orestias chungarensis | reverse complement strand
GCCAGAGGAAGCTCAATGCAAGGTGAGAAGACAAGTTACTGACCTCATGATAAGTGGTGATAAGTACTAAAAGTTTACATTCAGCACCGCGACTACAGATGTTCTCATATATGCTCTCTAAATGATGTGTGCAATCTGTGGAGGGTTGTACGTTTAGGCCTGGATATTCTGTGAGTTTTTAATCTATGTAACATTATCTCCTGCTGACAGAGGAATAAAATGGGATGATAGACAAAGCGTACTTCTAAAGAATTGTTAGTTTAATGTTTTTTCCCAAAGATTTCAGTACCTAACAAACTTATTCACACTACCTAAGCTTTTTACGCTATGTTTTCAAATTACAGCCACAAACCTCAATGTTTGTGATGTTAAAGATCAACGCAAATTGTTTTAATTAGGTCTATACTTTGACTGGACAATTCCAACGTATGGATCATCTACAATAAACCATCCCACTGTAGGGCATGCATCTTCTGTTCAACCCTCACTAGTTAAACTTGTGTCTGCTGTAGAAAGTAATATTCACAGCTTCACTCTGCCAGCGTCATCTCTCACAAAGGTGTTATAACAGAACGTATAGTAGGATCTTGTTGATCTGAAATAGCTTGTCTGAACAGTAAGAAAGAAACAATGCAAATGGGATGGGATGATGCTCTACAGAAATAAAATGAAGGTGAGCCTGGAGGTTGTCTAAAAGAACATAGACAAAGATCATAGTGTCTGGAATAATGTTCTTAGGACAGATCTAAAGTGCCAGCATAAAAATGGCCCAGAACATACCAAATTATCCATCCAAGAGCTGTCTGAGAATCAGTAAATTATGAGTTTGGAGCTAACAACCATTTGTGAATACAATAAACTTCTTAAACATCTCACAAAAAACTTGCTCAGAAACTATTAGATATCTACAAGACGTGTCTATAGTACATATTTCAGCTAAAGAGGGCAACCCTGCTAGTTTGTGTCCATAATGTGTTTCTATATTTTAGTTATTAATAAGGTATACTTTATTGATCCCGTAGGAAATGTTTTTGGTGTAAACCACACCGAGGCAGCCATTTCGCAGGCACCAGGTAGGCAGTAGCGCAAAGGGTCTTGCCTTAGGACCCACACTGGATGCTGTATTTTTGCCCTGGGCTGTATTTGAACCCATGAGTTTTGGATTGGAAGTCTATTGACATTCCAATTGAGCTATCCAACCATTAACTATTTAAACAAGATTAATCTAAGATGCTCAAGTGAAATATCAAGTCTATAACCACTGATATGTAAGCCTTTTTAGGATAGAAAAACAATTGGATTATGGTCTCTAATATACAAATTAATTCATAAATTCCTTATTGACGTTAACCAAGCTAGAGTGGAAAAAAAAGAAAATGTATTTTGTAAGATTTCCTATTTGTTTGTATTGATTTTAAATCTTTCAAAGAAATTTTAATAATTGAAAAATATAACCAGAATAATCAAATAAATTGTAGCTTTTTAAGAGATGACCTAATTTTTTAAGGGAAATAAGCAAAACAAACTGAAAGTGATTGCTTCCTAAACCTAATAACTGCCATCAGGCCTTTATAATGGCTGGAAAATAGTCTTTGTTATAACTCTGGAGTTTTTTTGTTTGACCCACTCTTTGTAGAATGAGATTGAATAAAATAAGACACATTGAAGAATTATCGAGCATAAATTTAAGGTCACGCAACAGCAAACCAAAGGAAGATGTTGAGACTTTGAATCAACTACTTTAAAAGCTTCTTAGTAGAGTTTTCTGTTTTTTTAATCCACAGGTGGACTCGCTAATGTGCGCACAGATCATTCTGAAAGCGTCTGGCTAATTAATACTGACTGAAGGCCCCATATTCTTTTTCTGAAATTGTTTGGTGGACAGCAGATTTCCTTAATATATGCAAGGAACCATCAGACGGACTCCGCCATGTTTGACTGTTGGCGCAATGATCCTTTTCTAAAAATCTTGTGTTGAACAACTTGCAATGAACTTCAAGTTGGTCTTACCATTGCAAGAAATAAACTATACACGTAATAGAAATCTGTAAGGTGCCAAATGCTTTTTCATTGCACTGAACCATAAATATTAAATGAACATTAAATCGCTTCTTTCCTTTTTCATTTTGAGAAAATCTTTCTCCCTCCTATGGCATCCTCTTTTTTTAGCCTTTTTTTTTTACAATGGGAGTTTTCTCTTTGGAAACTTTGTCAACTTCTAATGAACACTACCACAGTGTTCCTGCTCGTGAGCGAGCTGCTGTGAATCGGTGTGGTGCACCTGCCGTCTGCCAGGCAGCCACAGCGCTGCAGCCAGCCTCCAGGCACTCCTAGATAACTCCTGTCTGATTAGCTCCTTAGGAGGACATTGTTCCAAAAGCAATTCACTTGACTCCCAGTATTAATTTAGTCCCAGGAGAAAGGCCCATCCATCCTGGGTGGGACGGGCCGTGCTCGAGGCCTGCCCTTCGGCCTGTTAATAGCATGGCACCTCCTGGCCTGTCACTATAAGTGATAGTCTCTGCAAGTTTGTTGCCTCCTTGTGTGTTTCTCCCAAGAGGCACGGCGCCCACTTCCCTCCACTTCACTTGTTCTTTCTCTTCCCCTTAATCAGCTGTGGTTTAGGGCAGGTGTCTCCACTGTCACTCTCATCACTCACGCTGCTTGACAAAGTGAAAGCACACCTCTCAACATGACTGGAGCAAAGTGATGATTCAGTAATTTACTGAACCATCCTGAAAGCAGCGGAAGAGGGGTTACAATGGTTGAACTTTTGGACATTTGTGGGAGTTGAGCGTTAGGGAAGCTCATACATTTTTTTTCTGTCACGAAAATAAACACTGCCCAATTAACTAACACAATCTTCAGCATTACAGACATACTGTCACTTGCAAAAGTAGTTAAAAGTCTTCTTTATCTGGTCACATTATAGCCACACGCCATGACATACTTTATTAGGATTTTAGGTTATAAACTGCTCTAAAACTCCTGTAAGTAATAGCTTATTTTGCTCATCAGCAGGCCATTTAGCTCTGCAAAGACCTGGTAAGGAGTCATTAACTTGAAGCTTTTGTGTCATAGAAGGGATGGCTTGAAATTGCAGGATAGAAGCCCTCAGCAGTGAGCTAGGTAGCTTGCCTAGCTAGGTAGCTTTAACAACCTACTCCGTGAAATTCTGGTTTACATCAAATATGGGTTATTTAAAGGCTTCCACTTCTTGGAGTTAGATTTCCCTTTGATTCGGCATTACCAAATATTGCCTGTGTAACTCTAACAAAATAAGGGGGGTAGTACTTACGTTTGCTCTGTTACAGGCTGCTCAGTTGTTGCCTCCCGACAGGAAGGTCCTTGGTTCCAATCCCAGTCTGGTGTCTTTCTGCGTGGTTTGCACTTTCGTCCTGTGCTTGCGTGGGTTTTCTCCAGTTACTGTGGCCTCCTCACCATGTTTCACAGTGTGAAACTATACTGGAGGTGATGTGCAGTGTTACGTTTTCCAGCATGCGTAGCTTTCGTCTCTCCTGACCAGATTGCCTTCTTCCAGATGTCTGCTGCGTCCTCTACTTTGTTTTGTATTGCCGGGTCAACGGTTGTCCTCTCGGTAGACTCTCCTATCGAAGCTGTGAAACTCTGTGACTCCTCCAGATTTACCACGGTGTGTTCTTAAGTGTTTCATTCATTAATGCTTCCCCTCTCCCACATAATGAAGATAGATAGTTTAACTGACCATGTACGTCTTGGTAGGCTTGGACATGGGCCATAGATACTTGTGAGATGTTTTGGATATTAGTGTATAATATAACAAGGCTTTTGCTTTCACACGACTTAATCTTTGACCTTTTCAGTGTCTTGGTGTTCATCATGTTCTCCTGTTGACTAACGTTCACAGAGAAGCCACTAAGAACTTCACAGAACATTTGCAAGCTATTTATAGCAAAACTGTTCACAGGTCGAGTCTAATGAGGTGACTTTTGATTACAGCTGGTCTTTGAATAGATTCTAATGAGGGATATCATATCATTTCAAAATTGTTCCCCACAACATTTATCCTTCTCCTCAGAATTCACAAATGTACACAACACTCTTCTTGAGACATATTGGAGTTGTTTAATTAGTTAATTTATTTAATAATTAATGGTATGTGATACCTTTTCTACAGCCTTTGTTTTTCACAGTGAAACCTTGTGGTCCTCGTAGGAGAGAAGAGTTGTTCCAAGCGTTATTCCAAACACTGCAGCATAGAACCAGATATAAAAGCTCATATACCTTTGTTCTGATGGCATGAAATGAAAGAACACTAATTTATTCAGTGTCCATGTGAAATTTCTTAAGACGTTAAGCTAATGGGTTTAAAGGATCAAAGGTGAGTTTTAAATAAAAAACATTTGTCATACAGTCATCATTTTCTCAGAAATCATCACTGTCCTACCTTCCTTGTCCTGCCCATCAACATCACCACACAGATGTTCGCCGCAGCTCTCAGTGCGTTTTCATATTAAAAATACATCTGCAATATGCTGTCATTAAACCTGGGGAGAGGTATGACGGTATAAAAGCGGGAAAGCAAAGCAAATCCAGCATTTTATCAGCTCAAATGTTTCAGGATTTCCTGACAGTTGTGTCAGCTTAGTAGAAATACTGCCTCAAGGTTAGAGATGCACTCAGCCCACAGTAGCTGGCGTGACCTCATTATAGAAAACCTGTGTTTATTGATTTGACTTCATCAAAGCTGCTGCATAATTTATGTCTATTTCAGTGTGTAGCCTAATTAGAGGACGTTTGTTGATGTTTTAGTGTCAAGATAGCAGACTGACAGATGCTGATGGCAAATTGGTTGAAAACATGCTCATTTCTAGACTGTGCATGCCTCCACGTCAAAGACTGAACATCACCCTGAGACAAGCAGCAGCAGTGTTGCGTTCTGTTGTATATTAGATGCAGCACTGCCATCATCTGGCCATGCTCCATACGTCCAAGGAAAATGTGAAAATACTCTGCAAGGATGTCTGGGGTTTACATCCTGCATGATAACGAACTGGAACCTCAATTAAAAATATCCATCAACTCTCTGAAAGGAAAACAGGATTTATTATTTATATATAAGAACAGAGATTTTTCCGGTGCACTATCCAAATAACATCGTAAACAGACGAATTGTGGGGCGTCTTTAAAACCTTTATCGTGTGATTATCAACAACTCCCTCATGCAATTATGAGAAATACATTTTTTAAAGATATTCTCTGAATTAAACACTTCCAATGGATAATTGGGGAGTGCACACTCAGCTTGCATAACTTTATGACCTCTGAGAGGTGAAATATATAACCCAGGTAGTGATGGCAAGATGACTTAATTACGACATCTCCAAAATTGTTCCAAAATGTTTGCATGGCGTTTATTAGAGATCAGACCTTAATCAGTATTTTTAAGGAAGAAGAAGTGCATAGACCTTAAAGGTTATCTCTCATCGTTGCTTATCTTCGTTCTAAAAATAAAGTGAATGGATTTGAAGGAAAAACTCCCTTCTGATGGTTGTGATCTCCATCAGCAGGATACTGTACCCTACTGTAGCAAGATAGTTTAGGCATGGTTTGAGGACACCAACAAATTAGGCGTTGACTTGGCCTTTAAACTCTTAAATCTCAATCGACCATGTAAGAATCAATTGAGTCGACGGCTTGACACATCACAGCGTTTTTAGCAGAGAGACATATGCCGACTCACTGTTAGGCAGGTGTTATGTCTCATGGCTCTACATCATTCTTTTAATTTACTGAGAAGTGTCAGTGAGAGAAGAAAGTGAATTATACTTTAAAATGGGAGGAATTACCCTTTTTTTCCACCTGAAAGCAAAACCTGCAGGTAAGAGACAGACAAACTCATCTTAAAATTGATTAAAATCAAACCACACAGTTTTTCTTTGATCATTAACAAGCGACAGGGATGATTTTCATAGTTCTTTCAGAATCAACACAGATTATTTATAGTTGTTTGTTTCCTGGAGTCGCGTTGGCCTCTAAACGTTTTTATATTCTGTTAGGCTAGTCTTAGTGTGTTTGAGATAATTATTCTGTTTAAAGACCATGTGTCAACCATTTCTGTTGTTGTTGTTGTTGTTGATTGGAGCTCAGGATTCTTCAAATCTCTGTAAAGAATACCACCATACCCTCACCATCTTGTCAATTGTGGTCAATCTTGTGTGGCACTATTTTCTGTCAGTTTTTGGGTCCATTTTTGTGTCCAAGCTTCATATGGTTGAATTTGGTGTAATACCAATATTCCCAACACAAAGCAAAACTAGTTTTGGGATGTAGGTTAACATTAAGCTCCTGGAAAGGCCACCACATCAATCCAATTAATGTTGTGGCCTTTTTTCTTTACTTTTTTTTTATTATGCAGACATTAAAAGGAGAATTAAGCATTCCTGTTCCCCACAGTAATTTCAAATTAACCTGTCCTTCATGTTGGTTGCCTTGACAGGAAGTGTTGTTCAATCTTTCAAAGACCTCCTGATTCAACTGAAAAGTCAACACCCAAACTTGGGTTGCTTCTGTCAGCATGTTGGTTGATTTTCCAAAGATGCTATAGCTCAATAGGATGTGAAAGCAGCTGAGTGAGTTCCTCTTTTATCTAGTGTATGGTTCACATGTTTGTCTGTGCCTGTGCGAGGAGACTGTTGTCAGTAGATCAGCAGCAACCTGTCATCCGCCATGTTAATGCTATTGTGAAGGCAAACATGAAGATTAACTGGAGAAGTCAGTACAATAATGCTTGAAAAATAGAGCAAAGTCTTTTTTGACAGTCCTGCCAACCAAGGAAAGGTTGATTATCACGTTGGAAGATTGTTTGGTTGCCTCTCTCTTGTATGTCTGCTCTATGCCCTAAAGCTGATTTAGCTACACAAACACAATCCCTTCAAAGCATGTCAACATTTCCACACACACTAATGAGGTAAATGGATGGCTTTTGTTCCCAGTGCAGTTTTAGCACTGCCCAAAGTGCTCTCACGACGTCGCACAACAGCGCAGGCAAAATCAGCCCCAAGCATTGAATCAAATTTCTAACTCTACAGGCTGATCAATTTGTGCTGCAATATTCATGTCCCACAAAAGCACACACATGATCTCATATTCACGGAAAAAGGAATAAACTGGTTCCACAACAAAGGAGAGAGAGCACCACTGTTTGCCTTATTGGAACTATGAAATATTTCAAGATGAAACAGTAGTGTTATAAAAAAAAATGCCACTGCCACCGAGAGACTTGTTTCTTTTTTTTTTTTTTACAAACGCTAGTAAAAGATGTGAGTAATGTGAACACGATTATACATTCAGGGACCATAAAGTACCGACCCTGATCTAATCACAGAATGGAAATTAAACGTTTCCCTCAGAACGCCAAGCAACCACTGGTTACTTGACAGAAGCGTAAAGACTCTGCTTTCAAGTCGCTCACATCTCAGAATGAGAAGTTGTACTTGCAGACATTAAACATGCCTTTTGTGAGAAGATGTAAAATACAACTTTGATTCCTTCATGCCAAACAATCATTTAGAGCTGGATTCATCACCATAGGCCGATGCTGGGGTGAATATTTACCAGCAACATAAACATTGACGATGATAACAGTTAGAGCCATGTATGGTCCAACCAAGATGTAAATGACAAAAAAGTCAGAGAGAGAGAGATTCAAATATTAGGATTTAAAGATGCTCAAGATGGAGGGATGGTTCCAGTTAGTACCGTGTTTGTATCCCTGCATGTGGCTCGATACAGTACAATTTACAAATTTAAAGCCAGTTTTTAGACGTGAATGTTTTTTTTTAATCCAAATAAAACTTTTGTCTAATCGTGTCATATACCATGTGCTGCTTAAGATTCTTGATGCTAAATATGGATTTATACCAATCATTAATACTGGTAGTATTGGGCAGGTATTAGGTGCCTTAAACACTATCATGCCCAACCTAATATTTTATTTAACAGGCTTCAGCCTTGACTACGGCCCACTGTGGCTGATAAGCTGCCACATCTTTGATAAGCTTCTACATCTGAAAGGTCATATTTATTTCATTAAAAATGCCAGCCTTTCAAAATGGTTTATATTACAACTTGTCACAAAAAACTGTAATATTTGGCTGCACAGATGTTCAGTCCCAGTCTCTTGAATTTCCTTCATATTGTGAAGAAAAGCTCTTACTTTCACTGCTAAGCAACCACAGCTTACTTATCGCTGATAATGATCATGCAGTTTTGTTTCCGTCTTGAAGACCATGGTTACCTACTTTCCTCAGTTTTTAATAATCGACTTTGATCATATGACCCCTCCTAACCGGAGGTTTTAATAAATGAGAATTTATGATTAAATATCTTGCTGCCAGTTGAAAGATAAGAATTAGTGTAATTGAGATGTCATGGGGCTCATACTGTTTTACTTGGGCACATCCATATATAGACTTTTTTTGTTAGCAGTGTAGGTATTTGCAATTAATTTTTTTGATTATTGGTTTCAGAGAGAGGTTGTTTGAGTCTGTATTGCTAACTCTGATCAAGATTACTAAGTGTTAATAACTTGCTTTGGACACTTAACGTCATTCCTTTTGCTGCACAACACCAGCGTGCTCTGAGATAAGCTGTCTTTCTCCAGCTTCAATCAAAAATCAATTCTGAAGGGGGAGAAACGTTTACCTATTTATTTGTCAATTTGTCTGTCATAAAGAGACACTGAGACACATATTCACCCAACACGTCTTTTGAAAATAGCTGTTAGGGCTTATAATGACTGTAATGCTTGAAATGCCAAGGATGCACTCCGATTAGTCACAGCAACCTCTCATTCACACTAAGAGATTTTTTTGGAGTATATTTTCTATGTACTTGAGAGTGGATAGAGCTGTTTATGGTGACATTAGAGGTGTTTGCGGTCACCTACAATTGTCATAAGGGCCGTTATGAATGTGAATCCAATGACTTCCTTCAATCTGCCTTTAAACTCCGTAGGTCAAACAGATACTCTCCAAGGAACCAAGAAGAAGGTCTGGGCTTGGAAAGTAGGGCTTTGAGGTTTCTTACCAATTAGTATAGCATGCTCCAGCCTGTTCTTCCTCCATTACTAAGCTGAATCATGTATGAGAAGTTCAAGGTAGAGAGACAGAAGCGCAAAAAGAAACCTCACCTACCCCATTTTTTTTTTTTTTTTTTTTCAAAGCACTTAAAAGTTATCCTTTAAAGACGCTAAAATCTATAGTTCTCCACGAGAATCGTTTGAACTTTAGCCAGTTCAATGTCTCTGGAAATTTGTTTTATAGTTACAAAACACACAAAATCTACACAAATGGGAGGTGGTTTATTGCTGTTCCACACTTTTTTTAGGTAATACATTTTTCAGTCAGACATGTTTCTATATTTTAATCACAGCAACAAATAAGAACCTTCAAGCTTGTGGAAAGAACAACAAATGAGTTGCCATACTTTTAAACAATGAGCCTGAGAATCACTCATCACTGATATGAGCATACAATAAGTGGTTGCTGGGGACCCTGGACGAGGCTCTGCAGGCTTTCTCCACAGCAGCATTACAGCGATGGTAAGAACGAAACGGCTGAAAAGTCTGCATGGTCAAAGTGCAATAAGTTTATATTTATACAAAAAAACAAAAACAAAAAAACAACAACAAAAAACTGTATCCAATTGCAAAAAAAACAAATGCTTCAGTGATTTAAATGGAAATGATTTGTCTGAGGTTTGTTTGCTTTTCCTATATCCATGCACTGGATAAATAAGGTTGGGCAGAGTAGGATGTGTAGTAACCAGTAGCATTTGCAGGATTGCATGATTTAAACAACAGGATAAAACTCAATGCTAATGCTAAAAATAGAATGTGAAAACAGTACTATTGATTAGCACAGCAGCAGCACATCTGCAATCCTTGGCGTTAATGTAGGTGCTCAGTGTGGTGGGGGGATTCTGTGAAGAGGCATACATGTGTGTAATTGGGACTGCTAAGACTTTCCATCTGGCCCTGATTGGTTGTTTATGACTGGGAGTATATTTTTGTAAACTGCAGTATGCGAGGGTAAGAAATCGAAAATAACCATTTTTAACCACATTTCATGTATACAGGGATACAGGGAGTTCTATTTTCCTGCATTACTGAATTTAGTTGGTCTGGAGAACGGTTAGATCATTGTTTGAAGCATTTTGTGGAAGGTGCTTACAGAGTACAAGATGCTAGGGATGCTGTTATAGGCTTTTTAGTTCTTATTTAACAATAGCAAGAGGTGTCTGCAGTCAAGAAATAAATCATAACACTTTCTTAGTAGAAGTTGGACTCTCACCAGGCTGCCCATTGTCATGGTTTTGTCACCAAATGTGAGTGGTTTCGAGACAGAATCTCAAGGAGTAGTCATCACAGTAATAGGAAATTTCCTGGTTGATACCTTCTCTGCCTTATTTATTCTTATTTATAACAGATTCTATTGGTGTCTTTAAACCATAACCATTAGTGTGGATTGTAGCAGTTCTTACTTGGGTAGTCAGACTCGTATGCTCCTCTTACCTGAGATAGTACATTTCTCTCTCCATGTTGGGGGTTGGTCTCCGTCTCCGTCGGGGGAATTCAAGCCTCTTTGACGTCTGATTCACAAGATTTGTTAGAATGCGGCATGAGCTGGAGATAGATACAGAAGTAGGCTTGGAGCCGCATCTGCTGGTGAGATAAATGGCTGGTTTTCCCCCTGTAAACCCGTTACCCTCGCCAACCAATCTGTGATAATCCAAAGGAAGAATCATATTTGACATTTAACTCTTATGCTGACATTAAAATACACTTTTAACAGCATTGCACTCACTACTGTCAGAAAACTCTGCCCAAACACAAAACTTAACTCTAGATAAAATAGTAAAACACAACAACAAAAAAACACAGTGAGTATGCTAAAAGACAGTTTTTATTAGTAGACACTCATCAGCCAGAAATAACCACCTGAAAAAAGTCTTCCTGAATACACCATTAGATAGGCAGTGTAAAAATAAGGCAAAGGGCTTAAGATAATCTGTTTTACACATTTGCACCAAGAATAGGTTATACATTCACTTGTTACTGTAGTTATGCTCGTAATACTTTTCTCCCCAGTTACCCCAACACAAGAATGTAACAATACTTTTCAAAATGCAATAACTGCTTTGGCAACAGATTGGCAGAAATAACAGAGCTTGACCAAAACCTCAACAATAGGTAGAATTTTGGCAACAAAATCTTCATATCACAATCACCATTTAGGATAATATTGTTCTGGAAAAAGCTATTTTTAATGAAAACAGCATGTACAGTGAATAGCATAGATTTTGCGAATTATAATTCGTTGCATTCAACAAACACATTTCTTCTAATTTCTTCATTATTCATTTGTCAACATAAAAAAAAAAGGACAATCATTTCTTCATGGTAGGAGTAACAACTGATATTTTCCCATTTAAATATTATATTAAATTGGTATTTTCATGCCATTATGTTGTGTTTGAAGAATTAAGTCATTCTTTCCCTCAATTAACCAGCGAACTAAAATAAATAAATGTAAGTGGTAATTTCTATTTAGCGACCTCAACCTTTTTTTCAGCTACTAGTCAGAGTGAAGGTGCACAGTGAGCCATCAGCCTGAACAGTGTTTCATATTAGGTTTACTTCACTTTAAAGATGTGGTTGATTCTATAGTAAAAATGTAATTTAGTAACTGATTACAAAGTGCAAGTATGCATGAGTGAGTCAGGAACTTCATATTAAGTGGTGTGACCTGCATCTAACAGAGACAGATAACAACAACTAAAACTATGTGTTCTGCTTGTCTAAGTATTTGGATGTTGGATCTGGAAAAAGATGTGACACTGACTCAGATAAACAATAGGATTTGCTAACTGAGGAGGTGAGACCTACTGTTAGCAATACAAGACAACAACACTGTGTTTCCTCTCATTTTAACTCTTCATATACAAAAAGTTACGAGTTCACCAACAGAGACTTTACAGCACCGCGAGTCGCACTGGTTTAATAAGATAGAATCTAAGGTATAAGGAAGTGTTATCATAGTTTTTGGAGATTTCACAAGCTGCAAAAGATACTAAACTTTGTGGGTTATTTGAAGATTTCCGCCTTATAACTCGAACCTTTTTCAGACCAAACAGTGCTTTTATGTCCTGAAAGTTTTAGTCTCTGCCAATATGCTATTGGAGTAATATCATGGGTAGTGTAGTTTCTGTGTGCTTAAGCAGTGCATCTATGAACAACACTTTCAAAAAAGGTGAAAGAAGCAGTTTTGTACAGAGGATATAAAAACCTCATTCAGCACCATCCACAAACTGACACACAAGTACTTTGGGGTTTAGAAAGCTCAGTAGCCAAGATGTGTTATGGGGTGGAATGAAGCTTATCATACAGCCAAAATAAATAATCAAAGAGCTTATTTCCAAACTTGAGTATATCCTTTTTGCTGAATAGGACACATTATCATATGAAGGTGCGTTTCCACGATGGGAACCAGATCTTTATTCCCCTGGGACTGTATTTCTTGGTAGCTATTTATATTGATATGTCAGTTAATTATGTGCATTCCCACTAATATTAATATTATCCTCCACCTACGATTGTGTTGCCGCTTCTTGGGACACCAATTTTTGCCCACTTCAACATGAGTTTTGGATTGATAACTCCAAATCTCAAGTAAAGTTAAGTAAAGAAGTTTTAATAACTTTTACTCTAGCAAACTGTGAAGTGAAGAAAAGGAAAGGAAATAAAAAATACAGTTTGCAAAATGCCAGACATTCGATAGTGAAAGCTGTCTGTATTTTTCCCGCAGCTCCATTCACAGCACTGCACATCGTGTCCGCTTCTTAAACTTTAAAACTAAAATCACGTTATAAATTACAAGGAAGGGTTGCAATCAGTTCAATTTGTTACTCAAAGCATAAGGAATGCCTAATATGGTAATACTCAAAGAAAAACTTGGCTTGGATTTTTACCAGGCTGAGATAATTTCATGAATGTGTTCAAATGTTAACAAGATATTCATCAAGAGTGTGTTTAAATGAGGTCGCAAACAACATTAATAATTCCTTGTTTTATCATCTTGTTAATTGCAGAGAGGTTAACTGAGGGAGGACTGAAACAGAACACTGAGATATATTCAAATTTATTTTTTTATCATTCTATCAGAAAACTCCACCATCAGTGTCCATCACAGAATCATTAGTAGTAAATTAAATTATTTCTCCCTACCAGGGCAGTTTTTGCAAATTTTTCCATCTGGGTTATCTGATTTGGCCTTGGCTTCTGCAGTGGAGCATAAATTAAAATCATAAAACAACCCCAGAAAACCATGCCGGTTACTGAAAAAGGTTCCTGCAGTGGAAACGCACCTTAAACCCTCAATTGTCCCAATTTCATTAACTGCAGAATCTTATGTGCTCATTTTTCTACCCATGCATCTTCAGAAACATTTTCTTCTGGATATAAAGCTTTGGAAAGAAACTCTTCAGTGACACAACACTCTACATTAGTGTTACTCAGAGAGAAAGAGAGAGAGAGAGATAAATGACATCAAATTGAGTTAAATGTATTTTCACCAAAAAGCACTAAATATATCATTTTTTTTTTATATATTCACCTGGATTTTAGAAATTCATAGAAAAATATATAGTCATCTGAATGCCCATTATACAACTCTACCCAGTAGAGTCAGAAAGAAGCCTGTACAGTAGTGAAGATTAAATGTGATACATACAAATACATAGAGAATTACGAATGGTGTGAGATAGTGTGAAAGCTATTCTGCAGAAATTCTATGCAGCTGATGGTGAAGTCTGGACACAATCTTTTCCTCATCCATGTCAAACCTGATTTTTTTAAGAAAACATTCCTGAAACCAAGTTCAACTTGTTTTGTTTGTCTGCGGAACGGCATGCCGCTTGTTTCTTTATGAGGGATTTGATTGACTGGCAAGTCAGCACCACCAGCATACAGGGACACTGGGAACAACAACTTTTACCTTGCAAATATAGAGGCTTGCATTTACATTAACAGCCCCCAGAAACAGCCTCCAGTGATGGAGGACCCACAGCACATTTATGACTTAGACTAAATAAACATTATGTTTGTGTTAGAAGTATAAAAATGCTACAATAAGGGCACACAGCTTTCAAGCAGGCAGCATTTTACACATTGTAAAGATTTTCTACTCTTAATAGAGAATTTGTTAAGGTTTATATTGTTAAGCCATATACACAAATAATCTACTTTAGGACTCAAACGTAGAGGTATACTAATGGCTGACCTACTGTAAGTCGAATAAAAGCATTTCAAATTTCAGAATAAAGGGAGATGATTTTCATAAACTGAGGCCAATAGAACTTACAGTTCTATGAAAACTTGCACCTTTCTTCTTCATTTAAATGTTTCAGCTTCTCAAAGTAATGATATTGTCAAATAAATATTGTGTGAGTAAAACAGTGGAAAAAAGGTGTACCAACCTGCATCTATGTGAAAAAGTAATTGTCCCCCATCTTGAATCGAAAAAAATAATAGCGGAACCAAAAGGCCACATCTGCCAAAAGGCATTTCTAGTAATACCAGTATTTTTTTTTTACATATGTAGAAAATTTGGCACACTCTACTGCTAAGAACTTCCTGAAAATATAGTGAAAAGCCTTTAGCCTTTCAGTACTGTGCTAGTGAGATTTGGCAAAATTTCCTGCTGGGAAACAAAGTGCACTCAAGCAGATTACAAATTAAATGGCAATCATCCTTGGGGATTTTTCGGTGAAGAGCAGATTTACAATTACCATTGGACCTAATTTATCATTTAGGTCTGAAACCAGCCTTAGGACATTGTGGTGTATTCTAAAATGCTATTAACTGTATCTGTAAAGCAAAAAATCCAAAAATCTTTTGGTTCATCTTGTCACTTTAGACTTGAAAATAAATTGCCTTTACTTTGACAGATGTGAGTGGCAACAATGTGATTTGTTTGGTTAGTGTTAGTTTTGACCTTGGACTTGACTTTTATTTCCCAATCAATCACCTTTTTTTTTTTTGATTGGGGCAGCACATGTCACTTTTTCATATCTGAAATCTTTAAGTTAATGTTGTTAAGACAAGTTCCCACAAAATGTAATGTTTGATTCTTCAGCTTTCACAGTTATCAGGTGTTGGTGTAGGACAGTTAATTCAAGATGTAACAAAAGCAGCAATTTCTTTTTCAGACAGGGCAAAGTTGGTGAAGATAGCTTTTTCCATTATTTTAAAACTTTTTTTTTAACTCAGGCTACATTTATCTGACATGAACCCTTGTTTAACATTTCTCTCTGCCTATCTCTCCCATAATTCTACTACATTGCCTACTCTGGCTCATACTAAGATAATGTAATTTAAGTCTGTCACTTTATTGGTAAAAAAAATCATGAATTAGTTGAAAATTTTATTAGAATCCCAAAACCTATAATAAAGATATTTATAATGAAAAAAACATCCCCTGTAAAAAAAAAAAATCTAAAAAAGAATTGGTCTTTGCTTGAATCTAAAGAACCAAATGATGCGTGTGTAGAGATGTAAATGTGGAATGTTACTGATTAAAGAGCCATGGCACATGACAGATTAATAAATATCATTAAAAGGCTTGGAGTAGTTAAACATAAGATAGTCCATGTAGTAGAAGTCGTATACTTTCTGTTTCTCCATGAAGGTGACCTGGGAAAAGTATCTTTCTGTGATCTCCATAGAAGTCCGCGCATCTTTGGGATTCCTGTCTTTAAAACTAGGTAGTTTGAGGTTGTTCGGAGCTCCTATCATACGCAGGAGAACGTTGGACTCCTCCTCCATGTTCTCAAACTTTCCAATCAGGTCATAATCTATGAGACAAGGGTGGCAGAGCTTGTTCATTTGCTCCCAGTGAATGTCCATTCCCACTGGTCGGTGGCCATCCAGCAGGTACTGCACAAACTCCTTGAAAGTGACCCCATTGCCAGTTTTAATGGCTTCTGGAGATGGGGCCTTCCTGTATTTTGAAATGATGGGTTTTCCAAACATGTTATGGTAGTAGTCATTGGGATTCTCAAACTTGTCCCTGTATGCTGAGACAACTCTACTAAGGGGCTCACGGACGAACATAAATTTTTTATAGGTTTGGAGACGGTGCATTATTTCTTTTTGGCTGAATCTATTCAATGTCGTGAGGTACCCACCATAGTGAACCTGTTCATGCTTAATGCTGTCTGGGTTTGACGCCTTGCCAGAGAGCACTATAAGAGTTCTCTTCCAGTTGGAGCAACCTGATTTTGGCACCTCACAGTACAATGCTTTATATTTATCCTCCACATATATGAATTTAACAAGATCAGGTGTGATTGTCCTCGAGATGCCACTTTTATATTTAGCACACATGCTCTTCACTACCTGTTTCCGTGCCTCTAAGATGCTTGAGAGGTCACTCGGGTTATCCTCTATAGCGGAACCAGGAGTCAATGTTTGGGATACATTTTTGTTGTGAGGGATCTGAGGACTGGTTTTCAGTAGTTTGCGTTGTCTCTTGGTGATATGAGGGGGAATGGCTATATCCTGCTCCTGGTAGACAGTGGTAACTTTCTGTTTGCTCTCCTCAACGTTTGGGTGCTGCATTGGGGAGACGGGGTTGGCTTCTGCATCTTGAAGACCCTGATCAGACAGTGACAACACAGAAGAAAGGGGAATTAAGCATGCGAGACTGTGACAGCCATAAAAAAAACAAAAAAAAAACTCAACACGTTTATTCCAGGGTTTATTCTCAAATTGGCCACTTGATGGTGCTGTTTCTCCACCACTTAAACAAAGGTATAACATAGTGCTCAATGCAATTTGTGACCTATCAATAAACAGAGCTGTAACACATATAAGTGTCTTATAAACACCTAATGAGGAATGCAAATTAGAATCATCTACTGCCTGTTTATCATCAGACGAGGGCTAAGGCCATCACACATTCTGACATTTTATTTCAATTAAAGGCTGTAATGACATCATTAAGCCAATGGACTAGATGTATAATTTTATTTTTACTACAGGCAAGGTGATAGGGGCGTCATCTTTCTGCTCCTCATCTTTCTGACCTAAAAGGCCATGTTCTTTCATCTACAGGGACATAGTGGGAGGAAAAATAGGGAGCGTTTCCTCTCTGTCTATTTAAGGTGCAAGACAAGCTAGACACAGAAAGCTATGCTGCAGAATCCCTTTCTTTAGGCTTTGCAATGCCATAAGTCTTTCCTTGCTGTTGATGAATACAGAAAAAGGAGAAGGCTGTGGTCAGCTGAAAGCACATAAAACCAAGTTGATGAATCATCGGGAAGTAACACACAGTGTTTTCTTTTCCGCGCATGAACAACCTGGACACTTTACTGCAAGTTGTTTAGAGGATCAATCAACATAGCAGTCTTTTATTTACTGTTATCCCTAACGTTTATATTTTATCTTAAAACAGTTGGCGACAATGTTCATCTGTGAAATTACTTTAGAAATAAAATATATATTTTTTAGAACATTTTTAAATGTTATCTTAAGTTTGGATTTCCAATAAAAAAAATTTAAAAAAAGTTTCATACGTTTTTTTTTTCCTTTTCATTTGTCATACATGTTTTTGCTGGTATTGTTATATCGTAGAGAGTAGGATGACTTTTTTTACTCAACTAGAAATCCCAGAAAGTTTGAAATCTGTCAATAAATGCTGAAAAAAACATGTTATTTCCTACTTTGTTTGGTTAATCAGGCATAAAATATTTTTGTGTTTCAAGTTAATAAATGGCAGCTGGTGTGATTGTAATTAAAAATGTTTGGACAAAACTAAAATAATGTGTGTTAATCTAGTTGTTCTGGGAAGGTAGGGCATTTGTTAGGCAACATTAGTTTTAAAGATGTTGGGGAAAAAACTAAAAACTAAAACTGTTTATAATTCCTGCCTACATTCAAGTCACTTTGCAGTTTACTAACGAGGACATGATGAAGGGCTGGTGTCAAAATAACAAAATTCTATCTGTTAAAGCAAGAAGGTCTGAGCAAAAAGCTTTGAATTGGAATTAAGTTAAGCATTTTTTTTGGGGGGGGGGGGGGGGTGAAAAAGTCTTCAATGGAGTTATATATCAAATAATACTGTCTAAGGATTTTTTACCGTTATGTCTACTGTAAATTGTGAGGATGTTATTTATAAAAGTAAAAATGCAACAATCACAATATTTAAGGATGTCACAATACTCTTTATAGTCAGCATGCCTCTCCGTTCTTTGCAACATCGAAAATTTAAATCTTTTGGTGAAAAGCAAAAGATTTTGTTTACTAAAAACTAAAGAAACTAAAGGTAGAGGAGAAAATCTAAAAAAAGGAACCTATCCTTGCTCAAGTGGGATTGTCTACTCAGTAAAGCGACTGCAGGGACAGTGTAGGGTCAGCGTCTCTACACAGATGCTATCAAACTCGCTGAGAGGTACAAGGCTGACAATCACTTTTCTATCCCCCCTCCAACAGATAACAAGTCACAAGAAACCTGCGTGTGTGTTGGAAAAAAGAGAGTCATTACGTACCTCTTTGGACTGCTGTGGGGAGCGTAATCCTGGTGAGACACAAGGGGGAGAAAAAAAAAGACAAAAATGTCAGCACCTAAGCAGAAAGTCTACATTTTCATCCATATGGGAAACAATTATGAAAAGAGACGTGCCAGGCATCGGTGTCAAAGTGTACCAAGATTATAAACCACTAACCTTTCAAAAACCTGTAAAAAATTCAATTATACACTTTACATGGTTTAAAATCCTGGAGGGACTTTGTTATTTGTGCTGTAATAGGGAGCTTTCAACAATTCGGCAATCCCTCTCTGCCACCTATTGCTGTGCACTGTCATTAGTTAGTTTTGAAAAGTTTGATGCTTTTTCCCCTTATTTTATTATGAATTTATCGGAAATATTTCTATTTCTAGAAGAACACAGACACTAAGGGTGATTATGTGTTCTAATTAGAAACAGGAGTAAACAGGTATGACATTCTGAAATATAAGCAGGAATTAAAAACGCAGTTATGCTCAATGTGGAGGCAGAACAATAACCCCCCCCCCCCACACACACACACAAAATAGGAAATGGTTTATAAGAAGACCCAGAAGTCAGGTTTGTAATGTGCTCAACAAAGTGAAAGAGGCAGTTTTACAAATTTCTGGAGGACAGTAGGAGAGAGATGGAGATGTCGCTTTGGGAAAGGTAGGATTTGTATTGGCAGATGCGCTGCAGCAGGACGGGCGATGTGTTTAGTGGTCCGTCTCCAGCTGGACATCTTTCTTTTTTTCTTTTTCCTAAGGTTCTCCCATCATGCTGAAATGTAATCAAATTGACAGCTGTGAGCGGGGGTGCATGGCTGTTGATTTGGGCAGTGAATGTGGGGAAGGGGGGTAGAAGACATCCTCTGCCTGAGTGGCTTGTCACTTCCAATTTGAGGGTGGAAGTGATAGGAACCTGCGTGAGGCGGGTTTAGGAGAGTGGGTCTGTTGACGCAGGCCACAAACCTCCCTTAAGTGATGGGACGTGCACAACCCTAACTCCCACTTAGACACACCTCAGTGGGGGGGAATTAAATATGTTGCTCTGGCTCGGTGTTGTTTTAGATTACTATGCACTACCAAGCTTTTTACTGCTGCATGCTGATGTGTGTTGAGCCTTCTGAACAAGAAGTACAGAGAAGACAAGAGAAGGAGGGGTGGTCTGAGACCACGGCCCTGACTTTGTCTGATCTTGTTTGTATGCTGGTGTATTATTTAACCGCCTAAGCCTGTATGGCAGTACATGCGGGATGCGTATCTTTGATTTCAGTTTACATCGCCACACATGCAAATCATGAATATTCATCACAACCAAGATACCATCGCCGGGGAAGCACATGAGAGAGCAGTGATAACAGCCGTCTTTCTGTCAGCTGCTATGAGCCGATGAAGTTCATTGTAGTCCTGAACATCTTTTGAAACATGTTGGGTATTGATCTTAACAACTCTATCAAACTGCTAATTGAAATCTCCGTGGATTTAGCTGCTTTTGTCTAAAATGTGTTGTGTCTGGTCATTAAAAAAAAAATGTTAAGTCTGATTAGGGCTTTAATAGTTTCTAAATTGTAAATTAAGTATACACATTTTTAGCCAGTTAAAGCATACATTGCTGTTTAGAAGTCTACATCCAAAAGCTGGTTCAATTAATCTTATGCATGAGTCTAAATTCATTGTTAATTCATTAATTCATTGTTAATTTTTTACACTACAGTTTAAATTGATATACTCCAGCTCAAATACACTGCACCTATTTTGAGGATGTATTTGCGACAGCAAGCTGGGGTGAAGCCACATGCAATTGATTGCCATCTTCAGAGTCCTGACCGATTCTACTTAAATGTTTACTAGTCTTGTTGTAAAAATTAGTAGTAGTTCTTCTATGCTGATTGATCTAAAATCAGGACTGTTGTTGGTCTTTATTTACCATGTGTTTGAGTTCATTGTAATTTTAAAACACAAAGTATAACTACCTAGCTATTACTTTGTGGTAAATTTTGATGATTTGGGTATTAGCCCTGCCTGTTTGTTTCGCGCCACCTTTGCACAATGCATTAAAACTGCATAAAACAGTTCAGTATGACATGAGTATAGTTGGAACATCATTTTGATTCCCTCAAAAACTGTTTTGTGTCATTGAACTTTTTCCTATGTGGCAATAAAGCACACTCTCAGTCAAGACTAACGTTAAACTCAATTAAGCCTAATGATTTATGCTTCTCCTCCAACATCTTGTGATTAAAATCGGTTTGATTTTTCTTAACCACATTTTGTGTCATTAGAAAGTGAGTTTCTGCCATATAAACGACAATCTTACACATTTAGTCAGTCCCATAATGAAAATGACATAAAAAACTGTTATATATATATATATATATATATATATATATATATATATATATATATATATATATATATATATATATATATATATATATATATAAAACAGACTTTTAAACAATTTTTAAGTTGACAAGTAAAGAAGGCAGGAACAGAGCTTATTTTTGGGCCACAGCTGTCCCGTTCGCCAAAGAGTTGTGTTTTAAAAATCACTTTGAAAAGCAATCTGACACAGTTGGCTTTCATTTGATTTATCACAGCTAAAAAAAAAAAAAGTGTGGGAAATTCTGGCTCTGAAAGACCAATTTACTCTCAGGTCAGGAACAAAAATGTCATTTCATGAGGGATACATTTGTTTCATGACAGAGGATGAATGAAACAAGTATAACTATGTAAACTTAATTTCAAGGGGATTTGTAAATATATTATTTTTTTCTCTTTGTAGCATACACTTGGTGAGGCTAATAGTTTCCGTTTAATTGCAATTTCACACTCACCCAATTCTACTCAGTATAACTATGCTATTGATTTTCACCGCTGTGCAGTGAGAGAGTAAAGAATAAATTGTTCACAAGAGAAACTTCACAGTAAGAGACACAGCAAGTATAAACCTCACATAAAAATACAGGTGAAACTTTTGAAAAATTATTGTGAATTGTTTCGTTTTAATTGAATGTTTAAAAATGGTCATGCTAATGCAAAAACTACTAGGTGAATAGAGGTTGAGCTTTAATGTTGATACACTTTACATCCTCAGTCAAAATCAAATCAGGCTTTTAATTTGTGAATAAAATTGCGTCCGAAGGAAACATTTAATTAATGTCTATTTAGTAATGCTTAGAGAGAATGCTTAAAAAGTGCGGTCCAAACAGATTGATCCAGACTGCTGGACTCTTTCAGGCCTGGCCATCTTTGATAGAGGAACGCTTTTTGAGAGTTTGGCTCTGAGTTATTAGAACTGGAGCTAAACTAAGACTGTTCAAACAGTCAAAAGCAGTGTGATTTATATCATAAAGCCAATGTGTTAAAGGGATTCTAAAACTAGGCCACCAAAAAGAGGATCGTACCTCTCCAATGTGAAGGGAGTTTCAAGGACGTAGGATTTTAGACATATTTTTTTATGAATTTAAGCTTCCAGCTAAGTGTCGTTTTGCTCTTGCACAAGTATTTTAAATGTATCCTAAATAATCAGTATGAAATTCTTTTAACAATGGACAACCGGTACAAAACTCATTTTTGATACATTTAAATAAGTCTTAAATGAGATGGGCACCCTTCATAATCCTTTACTTTGCTTTGCAAAGGAGAGTCTGAAATGTTGCGCTCATGTAAGCAGAATTCCACCAATGCCTGACAGGTCTCAAAACAAGTCAACAAAACTAAACCCATGTGGCAAAAATAAATTCAGGAATTAATGATAATTCATTACCTCTTTAGTGGCCTTAATACTGCCTGACCTTTAAAATCAATAAATAAATGAACTTAATAACCTGACGAGAACCGATCTGACAGTAGGCTAAAATATTTCAGGTCGAGGTGAGAAAAAACAGTTAATTTTAGTTTGTGAAAAAAAAAATCTGTTTTCAAAGCTCTTGTACTCTCTTGTAGTGAATCACAGAGAGCTAAAAAGAGAAAAAAGTATGAAATAGTGGTTAAACATCCCAGCAATGGCCGGACCACCAAAACTACTCCAAGAAGACTTAGGAAGTCACCTATACCTGGAATAAAACTACCACAACAATTTAGACCAAGAGCAAACATTTCCACAGTCGAACAAGGTGGAAGTATTATGGTCTATTTGGGACTGCTTTACTTTTTAAGAACATATATTTATAAATGTAGCCGACAACTCTTAAGGACAATGTTTAACATTCTATAGGTTCGCATGTAAAGAAAAAAAATAGTCCGCAGTCATCACAAATACTTGAGGGAAGTTATTGGTGCAAGGTGTCATTTACTTTTCCACATAGGACCATTTTAGTTTGAATTGCTTTTTTTCTTCTTAATAAATAAACAGTTTGGAAAAAGTACTTTGGATTTAAGTTTTGAAATCTGTGGTTAAGCAAATATTATTTTTTTCTGTCTGTTCTGGCCCACAGAATTTTCTTGATATCCATTGATACTAAGTATCAATTCTGTTAGCTCTGACTTTAAAGCAGTTATTGGTGTAAGGAATAAAATATAAACTCAGAAAATGTGACGATAGAACGTTATTGAAGAGCAAAATCAGCTTTTGTGTCTTGTACCCTTCATTGCGCCCTTCAAAAGAACCTTGAGAAGCCACTTCTCTTTCCGAGACAAAAGCCTCTGAATATTCATGCACAGGCTGGCATTACTGCAAGTATCCACATAAGCAAGGGGCACATCATTAGCGGATCCATTAGTGCTCGTTCCTCTCAAACATCCTTATTCGTCTCCCTTACAGCCACATACATCAAACATTATTTCTTTTCGCTGCCACAGCCGCCGAGGAGGAGCAAAGGACAAAAACAATGTGAAATAATGAGCTTGTTAAGAGAAGGCTTGTGACCCCATGCACAAGGGGAACTTGTTAAACCTCGTTTGCAACCAGAGACGGTCCAGGAGGGAGCTGGAAAGCAGACAAGGCGTGTCTTCCTCCAGTCTGCTATTCAGACCAGGCAGTCATGCTGCGCCACCGTAAACCTTTCATTAGTCATTCAACACACCGAGCGAGCCTGACCCCAGCTAGCTGCACTCCCCGTCTCTCCCTGCAAAACCACCCACACCTGCACTCTACAAAACCGATCCTCCTCCGCTTGACTCTTTGTAGGAATACAAGACACGGCCGTGCCAGAGAGGTTTATCAGAGTTAAAGCGCTTGAGAGTGAAGGTATTAGGCTTTGAGCTCTGCTCCATTGATGTTTTAAGTTGTTGTGTTAAAAGATAAAACGAGGTTTAGCTGGTGCTAAATTCCTCCAGGACTGGGCAGGAGAGAGCGTCCGTCGGGGAAGGGTAGGTGACGGGTGGGCACGCAGTGGTTTGAGATTAAAGTCGTCTTTGAGGAGGTTCTCAAAAGACCAAACGGCGACCATAGAAAATTTGTTTGGACCATCATCAGAGGACTGATGTGTGAACGAAGGCTTGGACGGTTTGAGACAATGTTACTCGCACAAAGCACAAGTTTGGCTCAGAATGAATCAACACGTTTTTAATTGAATCACTGACAATGAGCGGCAAATGAGCCAAAACGAGGAAACAAAGGAAACATGGCACCTTTCCAAATCAATCACACAGGAATGCTGAATCAAGAACTGGCTAAAACAATTAGGATTAGAAAAAAGGGATTTGAAAACATCCAAACAGCTAAGTGCAGCACTTGAATTCCTAAATGCAAATCCCTGGCCATGAAAACCTATTTACTCGAGTACCACACATGCATTAAGTGGTCTCTCCTGGTTTTGTGCTATGATGAAACGATAACAGGAATTAAAGTAGGTAGTGATGCAGCAGCAGTTTTGCATGGACTCAAAGGAGGAATCATCACTGACGTCATAGCTTGTTCCAACGCTGCTGACTGTTGAAAGGTCCTTTCTAAACCTCTTTTAAGCACTTTCTGTCCTTTGTTCAGAGTTTCCCAGCATGAACCACATTACAAATATACCCTGGTATAGAATCTAGTGTGAAAAAAAAGGTAAAATACAGGTGCATCTCAATAAAAGTAGATAGATGGCTTCGTTTGTCCCTGTAGGTAAATTGGTTTGCAGCAATTTCTGAAGGTTTCTATTTGAAAACCCCCCAAAAAACTACAATTACACAAAACAAATGTTTAAAGTATAGAAAGAAATTTCCCTGTTTCTGTACAATAGAAGAAGTCAGTATCTTTGTTTTAAAGGGAACAGCTCAAATCGAAATCTTGGAGGATGTGAACTGTCTGCTGTAACCTTTTTTGCCATCCTCATAACTCTAGAATTGTATTTTTCTTCTGTAACACTTTGTTGGCGCTGGTCTCAACACTCCTAAAGGAGTTCTTTTGACCATTTCTTCCATACCAACAAAATTATAAAAAGACCCAACTTCTTTATAAAGTACAGTGTCTGATGAGCTGGAGAGCTAAAAAAGTCAGGCCTCAAGAGAAAGTCCAAACCATGCAGAGGTATGTCTACACAGAGAAAATTCTTGATCTGTTCTCTATAAATGAAGTAGATAGAAACTAGAATACTGTCAAAAGTAAAAAAAAATATTGCAATAAAGGAACCTTCCAATAAATTAAGGCCACTTTAAATGCAATTGTAATGCTTTGCAACAACAAACAGACTTATAAGTGACAACATGAGGATGCAATATTGTCACTAACACCAGCAACAACACAAAACCGAGCGCCTACAATAATTGCTGTAAACAAGCACTTACAATCTCAATGCTATTCCTGAACAGCTGTTTTGCTTTCGCTTTGCTTTTATTCCTAAAACTGTTTGCTGCGAGTGCTGTAAAGCTGAACATCAAAAGAGATTTTTGATGGTTTAAACATTAAGGAAAGTGTTGCATGTTTTGGGTTAATATGAGCAACTATTTATTATAAAAGAGTGTAGAAGCTGTTTTTCTTCTTCAACATTAAAAATTCTTATCTTATTTTTAATATTAATCATATTTTGAATGTATTTACCTGGTTCATATTTGTTTTATTGGACTCCTACATAGAAGCAGATGTTCATGGTGGACAGACCAGATTGGGTGAGCAGGTAAGGCATATAAAAATCTAGAAAATCAGGGTGAAGCTTGGAACATGTAGAGAAAAACACGTAAAAACCCACATGGTGTCCTTCTGACCCCTCTCACAGGGGCAGCCGGAGGGATACATTGAAATAGAATGAGTTTTTTCCCAATGTTTCAATGCTTATATTCATTTATCTAAAAAAAAAAAAAAATTCATGTCAAAAATTCTTGACATTTTTTAAATGATTTTAGCATTCTGCGGGATATTGCTTATTTTATTGGAAATAACTGATTGTGCACTGTGTCTTGTTTATTTCCTAAGCAGAATGAGAGTCGGTCGGAGACGTTTTTCTTTTTGACTCTCAGCCGCTTTGCCGCATTTCCTGCTGCTCAACAATAGAGGCTAATGATGGTCAGTGATGACGATGGCCCTTTAAAGTAGATGAACGCGTGCACCGTTACAATGACTTCATAATACATTTACAAGTGCCGGAGTCTGTTGAAGTGAAAACCTTTTGGGAGGACACTGTCTGACGTAGAACTGCTAATGGTGCTGGTAGGGTAACGTTTTTGTTTGGCTTCCCCGCGCCCCTGAACTACATCCTCTCCTTAAATCGGATCAATTCATTTTGCCACAATTTAACAAGAAAAAAAATGGGCCCTGCCTTAAAGGACTGAAAGAGGATGATAAAATAAATACATTTACGGTGTTCATAAAACTACATGTGTGCTCCACAATTCAAGGTCAACTCCTCGGACCTGTGTGTAAATCACTGGGAATTCGCTCTTTCATTAGTTGTGAGGAGGATGAAAAATACGACGCTTCCTCCAAATAACCTACTGTGCTAAATCGTTGTCCTGTCCATGCGCCATAAATAACACATGGTTTGGCTCATGGTTGTCAGTGGCAGAGCATAGGTTAAAGCATCCAAACAGTTGGTGAGACGGGGACTGAGCTCAGCAGGCGTCTATACGGTGTGAAACGGTGGCGCTTTATTAACACTTCTGAACTATTTTAGGAGCTCTTTCATTTCAAACAGAACAGCTGCACACCTCTGGTGTTATCGCTGGACCATCACCTCCAACCAGGGAACATTATAATTTAGCATAATGGGTAACGGTAGTGAGACGACATACAAACAGACGCTTAATATATGAACGAGGCATTTAAACGATAACAACCATGTCACGTCAAAACTCCACTGTATTCAGGCACTTTAGAGGATTATTTAGCTGTTGTGATGCAGGAGATGCTGCTGCTTCAGTATAATGACGTCTATCTGTAAAGGTTTCCATATTTAGGTATTTCTTTGTACGCTATCCTAAAAACTTTGCTCTCACACAGGTAGTTTGTGCACTCTGGGATGGGAAATAAAAAACTTGCAGGTCTGAAGTCCTTCTGTGGGAGATCAAATAAGGTGCTGATTAATGTTATGTCGACTCTTTTTAACAAGTGCGCATTTGGCGAGCGGATCACACTTGGGGAACTTTCAGGGCTGAGAGATGCATGGATTTATCAGGCCACATTTCCATGGAAACAGAGAGTCAGTGAACAGCGCGTGGGGGTGTGGTAGGAGGCGTCTTGTTTTAATGCCATTTGAAGGACAGTGAGTGGCAGGCTGCGTGATGATGGTTGTGTAAACAGATGCTGCCTGTCAGCAGGAGGCTCAGGGTTAAGTGAATTATTTCAGCCTAGACGAGGTGCTATAGGCTCTAATTGGCAGAGTTCTGTGTTGGAGGCTGCGGACATATAGGTGGAGAACTTGCCCTGCAGAGCAAGTTTATGAATTCACTCAATTAGAGAACTCGTGGAAGGTAAAATATCCTGTTATTTGCATATGTTTAACCCATATAAACCCAAAAAGCTGATAACACCTTGCAGGAAAAAGGTGCTGGGTTCGAAACCCAACCTGTGGTCATTAAGTAGGAAGTTAGCATGTTCTCCCTGTGCATGGATAAGTACTCTTTCATCCAAAATACAAAAAGAAGAATGTTGGGTTATTTGAATACTCTAAATTGCCCTCTGGTGTGAATGTCTGCCTCTCAAGTTTGTCCTTTGATCTCTGTTATCCTGTGATGGACTGGTGACGTTTCTAAGGTGTACCCTGACCCCTGCTGAATGACCCCTAGGGATGGACAGCTTTGAAATTCATAAATTAACCGAAATTGGATCAATGATCCTCCGTAATTTTAGCAGAATCCCACCCAGGATAGTTTTCCACTATATTACACTGCAACAAATGATAAACAACTCTGATTGAGAAGTTTTTGTAATATTGGAGTAGGAATACCCAGAGTAGAAAGAGCCCAACCTGCAATTTAGACCCAAAGCCTTCTAGCAGCCAAGACTACAACACTGCTCCACTGTCCCGCCCTGATAAAGAGCTTTTTTGTATCACGGTGTATAGCCTAAACAGTAACCATATTTCATCCCAAACCGTCACCTTATATTATTATGACCTTAAAATCTAACCGATAAGAAACTTGGGTGCAAAAGCCTAAAGGCCAACACTAACCAGGACACTCGCCGTCTTCGGTTCATCTGTAAATGAACCACACGCACCCACAAATCTCTCTGTATTCACCGAAAGCGCGTGTCAGGTGATATGAAACAATTTGATTTTACTGCAAGCCCAGCAGATTTTGGCTCTCTCAGCTGCTCATCTGATTGCTCTCATTTTTGCTCGGTGTAACCTACCTTGCCCTTACATACAGAGCACAAACTATTGCGGCACATTTCATGTGAACTCTGTGCTTGAGCATTCCTCTCATTTTCCTCCCCCTGCTCCTACAGGACAATCCTGTACAGGAGAGCCAGAATCAGCAAAAGCTTTGCTTTCTCTATCCTCACCAAATGTCACATTCAAATCTAAATACACAGCAAATTGAGCCTCCAAAGGTTTAAATAAGTCCACTGCAAATTAGGCCTATTTTATTGCCTCAGTTAAACATGACTCGGCAATATCCAGCTGAAACTTCAATATATTCGTCTGCTTTATAGCTTTCCAGTGATTGAATCAGGAGCAACTTGCCGACCTTTACTGCACAAATGTTCACTTTTCAAACAAGTAAATATAATCCCATTGATACGTGCCACTGCTGTATATCATTTTGTTTTTTGTTTTCAAAGAGTCACTCATAGCTTTGTGTACTGGCTTTGTTCCAAAGGGATTGAATGAATTGTTCGAGGACCTCTTCATCCCCCCTCCCAACTTTTTCTTTCATTTCTTCTAGATTAAAGTCAGGACCAAACCCTTTTATCATGACCCGCCGGCACACTGGTGGCGAGCTGAGGTGCTGTGATCAGATGGTGCTATGTCTTCGTTAAGCCCTGGTGCTCCCCTGTTCACCTCCATTTGCGGTGAGATTGGGAACTGAAATTGGCCCTGTCGCTGTTTACGCTGGCCTCTCATTTGAGTTAACTTCACGTCTCCCTATACAGCCCCCTGTTTTCCTGTCAGAACACTGCTGATTACAGCTGGGACTGATGAGTCCAGACATGTGAGTAAAGCACTGCGACCGCGGCTGAATGTGAAGTAAATAGTTAGGGGATCGCTTCACCTTTTGAGACATCCTGAGCTTCCCAGTCATTACACATCTAGAGTTTACAGTAGTGCATCACAGTTGCGGTTTAAAAAAAGGATTTAAAACTCAAAAAAGCATTAACTATAAAAAAAAGAGATGAAATTAACATGCCTTTGATGTTAACATCCATTTTCTTCTGTATTGTAAGCATTATTAATTCAAATAAGATACAAATAACTTCTTTATGCATGACCTGATGCTATTATTTGATCCTCCGGCTGTACATTTTATCAGTTGACTTATAATTCACTAAATCTGAATTTGCATTCTACATATGAACTTTTCAATAATATTCAAATTTACTGACTTCAGTTGCATATCAATATGTAGATAATCAGATTTTATCATGGCGTTTAAGTTTCGGACCCACATAAACAGAGGACTCTCAGGAGATCAATTATAATGAATTTATTGAAAAGGCGAGGAGGGGGATTCCGGCAACAGGAAGCAGCGGGCAATGGCAATGTACGGCGGGGCAACAGGAACAGCGGGGCAGCGGGAAACGGCAGGAGACCCTGGGAGGAGTGAGTGGTGAGTCCTTTTTCAGCAGTGATCCGGTGAAGAAGTTGTCCAGGGGGTGTGTGTTTGGCAGATGGAGCAATGGTGGAGTGGGCAGACCGAGCTGAGCCAAGAGGAGTGGGGAGACCAGAATAATGCGGCAAACCAGAGAGAGTAGCTGATCCATTACTCCTCTTATACTGGCTCACCTCATCAACGCCAACCGGGCGCACCTGGAGTGGAAGGCGCTCAAGCAGAGAGAGAGTACTGGTGACCCCCTGTGGACAACCTGGAAAAGTAGCTGTAAAGAGCTCACTCTGACAGATAGTCCCACAACGTGTAGATTGAGGTGTGTTACTGTTAACCATAATCTAACAACATCAACTCCCCTTGGTTAACTTTTATTTACAAGGCTATAATTGCACTCCTGCCAGCCTATATTTGTACTGCATTCGCACTGATAAATGTTGACTCCTGTACTTTTAGTTTACACGATTTGCAGGTTCTTTCGTTGCTTTTGCTCCCTCAAAATTGGGTAAGAAGTCCTGTTTGCTCTTCCGACTCAATGACACTTACCTGATTTCTATAGTTTGTCATTTTGTTTTGTGTGTTTCTAACTTCAGTATGTATCTTTAAACAAGTAAAACAAAGAAAAAAATTATTTATAATTTTATTTTTTTGTAAAAACATGTGGGTATTAGATATCTTTTCATGTCACTGACTGTAAATGTTTTATTTTGTCAGATAACCATCATGTTTAGGAGTTAATTTATTTATTTATTAATTTATTATTTGTAAGATCTAACATGATCCCTTAGAGTTAAAGTCCTTGGAAACAGTTGATTAGTATGAACTGATCCATAAACACAGGATTTAAAATTACAATAGGGGGAAAAATATTAAACTCCTCAACCTGTATATAAACAGTATACGAAATAGAACATCAAACCAAATGCTAGCAACAATCCAATTAATCCACTTAACAACAAATGTTACCACATTATTCCATTGTGTACATTATCCATAACAAGGGGGCCTGAGTAGGAAATACCGGACACAACAATAAGCCACAAAAAGGGATATAAACCAAATAAATATCTTTACTCTTTTGGTGTTAAGACTACAAACATCAATTGTCAATGCAAAGTAACATATGTCCAGTCCTACCTTGCCAATACAAGTGTTTTCAAGTGGTATCACAAAGACCTGGTTTATTTATTTTTTATTTTTGCTGTCAACAACAAGTAGTAAAGCTAAAACCCCAGGTTCTGCAATAGGACACTGAGCTTCAGCTATATTGTTTATAACATTACCTTTGGTCAATTAATCCAAAGACTGGGAAAACTCAGTTTGATGAGATGAGATCAAAATTGAACATATTTGGAGGAGGAATGGCGATGCACATCACCACAAAACCTCCAAACCAGCACCGGAACTTGGAAGTGGGAGCACAACGGTCAGAGGCTGTTATTCAACGCATGGTACAGACAGACCTCACTTAACCAATGAGAGGATGAGTGCTCAAATGCTCCGTTCTGTCAATCAGAAGATGAAATGTGTAGGAGTTTTCTAGCTGGACAGAAATTAAAGCTGTCAATGTGGTTCAGTCAATCACCCGACCTAAGAGAGTTAAATAAAATAAATCAGAATCCCATGAAACAACCCATCAAAGTAACACTTGAGACATTATAGAGATGGCTTTACCAAAACACAAATGTCTTTTCCACTAAATATTTTATACATTCCAGTAAACTCATTGAATACTTAATCAATGCTTCCTTCTACTTTATCACACATGATACATTAATTCAATAAATATAATATCAATATACAGACAATATAAAAAAATGAAGAGCATTAATTAATAATATAAGTTGTAGCTTGAGTTTTCATAAAATTATCCAATTAGTCCAAACCACTTAGGCCTTATTATTTCCGATTAGGTTTGTGTAAATCATTGTACAATTGTGAGAAATTTGAAAGCCTTCTACAATAATGTCGATATTTAAATATGATCTATTTATTAGATAAAAGTGAAGAATTTTTAGTGGTTGTAGTTTGTGTGCTTTATCAGAGATTTTTCAACAACCAGGACAAAAACCAGATCGAATCACAGTCAATTTCGTCAAGCAGCACACATTTGGTGAAAACCTGAGGTTAATAATCCTCTATGAAAATGCGATCAGAGTGGCGTGTAACCCTTCCCCAGCATTACAGTCTCACAGTAAAAGCTGATTGCGGTTTCACGGATGTGTCAATGGCTCAGATTGATTAACTGTCACGAGATGAGCTCGTATTATCTGTTGGGAATAACACGAACAGAAATAGCCGCTGCCTCCAAGCAAGCTTCTTTTTACTGTGAGTGGCCTTAAAGCTTTACATCCTTACTATTCCTGGCTGCAGCAGCCACACAAGCTGGACCACTCGAGATTTCATAGCAGCTTCTTATTAGCCTCAAGCCTTTTTCTGTTTTGCTCTGACTTGCCTCTGGTCTCGCCTCTGTTTTTCTCTCCATCCCTTCCATTATCATCCCCCCACCCCAACGCCATTTTGGCCCCATACTCCATTCTTTTCAAAGCCTCTTATCTTCTCTCTTCATTTTATATCTGACTCTATTCCAGTGGATCATGTCTGGCCTCCGAATTCCAACCAATAATTTCTGCTTGCTCCTACTTGCACCCGCTGTGTCACTTTCTTGTCTGATAATCAGTTGAAGAACAAAACCAGCAAAAAAGAAACAAGACAACATTACCAAAGCATTTTTTAAAATTTAGAATATTTTCACAATGTTTCTGTTCAGTGATGGTAACAATAGAAATAATAAGGATTCAATTTTTTTTCATTAAACTTTTCTGAAGATCTTTGGTCCCATTGTGCTTTGTGCTGCTGAGCTCCGCCACAAAGACGAGTGCCTGTGAACTTCTAAACGCAGCCACACTTACTCAACCTCGGTGCAGCTCTGCACTAATGAGAGGTCCATGTGCGTGCGAGTGCGCGCTCGGGTGCGAATGTTGCAAAAGGGTGTCAACTTGACTGACGCTCCTTTATGCCTGAAATAACTCGCACACACATCAGGTGGCTGTTGCCCCAAGGTCTCAAGAGCAGAGTTGTCATTTAAGAAACAGCTTTTTTTTTCTTCATTTTACTGTCTGCCAGCTTGTTGCCGGGCTCTTTTTAAAAGAAACAAGCAACTGAATGACAGGAGAAGGATCGGGGAGATTTGGAACAGTTCACGTGACGCAAAAACTTGCAACACGGCGTTCTCATTCAGCGCACGTTTTCCTGCACAGGTTTTAACAAAATGTTCCTTCTCTTAATAATACAGAGACTCTTGTTATCTTCAGTCTCACAGGGAAATATTTTGAGGGGATTGACATTTTATGATGTATCGAGCTTTATTTTTATGATGTCCTGAGATCATAAATTATTCTTCGCCTTTTATTAAGTTTATTATTAAAGATGTTGTGTATTTTCAAATCTTATCGCTTGACAATCACAAAACCTGACATGCTTTAAAACGATTGTGTGACAAATCAACGCTAAAATGGAGACGAGACTAAAGTGACTTAACGTAACAATGAGAAACTTTTCAACCTTCATAAAATATTTTCTTAACTTTTGTGATTATACATCAACTTACAGCCTGCTGAATGACACCTCTGTTACCGAGGGCGTCCGTATCCCTTTAACCGGCACTGAGAAACTTTGAGGAGGGTGGGAGGAACCCTGCCACAGAAAACAACTACAAATGTGCTGACTGCTGTACGGCGTACGTCACTTCCTTGTTTCTTATTTTCAACATCATCATATGACATTGTTTCAACAAAATTAGATTCATCACCTCATCGCTATTCATCCTTCACACAGACACGGAAAACAGAAATGTACTTCAATTCAACTGCAAGCAACCGAAGATCAGGATTCTTTGACGCTATGTGCCGGTCCTCATGGGAAATTAAGTCTTAAGTCAGGCAAAACACTACTGTTTTCGTCCACACTGGCGCCAAGATTAACTGAAACTTATTTAGTGTTGCTTTGATTGCAAAGATCTATTTATGACTTAAGACTACAGAATCCTTATTGTGAAACTAATTTGGATGGAGCTAAATGTAGAGACATCCAAAAAGACTTGCAACAATAAATGCTTTAAAATGTTTTTATACAACAATCAGCTCAGGATAGTTTACAGAGCACAAACAGCTTATTGTGTTTGTCAAATACAATTATAACAGTATGCATTATTTTTCCTAATACTTTACTTTAATATGTCTTATAAAATCTCAAAACAAAAAAATTAACATTGGTTTTACAATGGACACTAAAAGCAGTGAGCAAATGAGATGAATACACGATTTAGAGAGTATAAATGCAGTTTATATTTGTGGAATCACTGGTCATGTTAAGGTAAACTCCTATTTGAAAAATAAGCCTGAAATGGTATCTTGGTCTGAGACTGAGTCTTTGTGACTACCCAGCCTTAGCATTTAGAATGCTCATTGAGCTCTGAGCCCTCCCTTCTTCTGCTATCTCAGGCTCTTTTCTTCTCCCTGTCAGTGAAAATGCCAGCGAGGTGCAGTGGAAGCCATGCTCTGCTTCCAGCGCCGGTAATTTGACAGCAAGCAGAATAATTGGAAAAGTATTAATATGACACTGACAAAGAGAGCTCGACATTTAATGTGTCCAACTGGAGTTGGAGGATTCCACAAGTTGTCATGCCAAAAAAAAGGTTGGTTAATCAGACATAATAGACGTAGCCTTTTTGTCATGGCTGTATTTGTCTGTGTTTCTGTAAGAGAATAAACCTGATGATCTGTTGTCTAGAAAACAGCTAGTGATCAGTCCTGATGGTTTTCTTTGCACTGAACTCAGTAGAACCGACTCCTGTAGATGTTCTTGGAGGTTATACATGTCCTTGCAGAGCATTCTTGTTTTGAGCTCAACACCCTTTAAACAGATTGTCTGTCTGTAGCCACAAACTTTAATGATGTGATCATTTAAACAATAAGACTAAACTGAATAGTAGGGCATACATTTGTGTCCAGACTGTTTTACTTTAATTCCTCCCACCCCAAAATCAATACGCAGCCTCTAAAAAATGTAGCCCAATTTATCCTTGTATCAGCTATAACCAACTCCATTTCAAGATACTGCTTCCAGTAAACAGGTTGTTAATAAAGTATCCCCCTTGTATTTGGGTCGTCAACATGGGTTCCACTGATTTCAAACTTATTGAAGTACAAAACATATGTATGACGTTTCCGTGACTTGATTTTGATCACAACCGAAAGTCGTGCTCATATCGTTTAGTAGCCATGTGTTGGTCTATTATTTACAATCCCAGTAAATTACATATTTGTTTTTATTTGGACTATCATACAATTTGTATTTGGAAAAACATAAAAATGAAAAGTCCCCCCCCTCTGCTCATTTGTCAAAACCAGTTCAATTGATAAAAATGTTTCAATGGGTATGGATACATTTAACAAGGCATTGTATTCAATAATTAGCTTGAAGGACAGCTGGGAAGTCATCAGGCAGATGACAGTACGATTCAACGGCTAAGCCCTGCTTTTGTGACATCGCTGGCTGGCCAGTGAGAATGACTCTTCGTCCCTCTTGTTCTGCTCTCACACTGTCTGCTGATGCCAGTCTGAAAATAGAGGGGCAGCACAGTGTAATGAGCAGGATTACCAAGGGAGACTAGCAGGAATGGTAGGGAATCAAAGGAAATCCACTCAGTGCGGGATATTCAGACAGCACTCCTATTCTTTTATTCATTTCCTGCATACCCAGAGTGACTCAGCTCAATCTCCTGCTGTCAAATCCTGTCATTATCCATTAGCGTGTTTCTGCCTCACTGGGGACCGCCTACTGCTGCTGCCGCTGCCATGTGTGAGTAGCAGCTACTCATATCTGAGTATATTTCTGTGTACTCTAAGAGCAGCTGCATGTGGAAGCAGGACATGTACTATATGTGTGGGTAACTTTGTTTGGCTGGCAGTCTCTGCTACAACTGTTGTTTCCTTGGTGATGCGCTGTTAACCACAGTGAGTTAGATGAGTAGTAACAGAGCCCTGATTAGGACTATTGAGAAAGAAAGATAAGACAAATTACTTGCAGGGACTTGAAAGTATGAGAGCCCGCTGTGCCAGAGCCAACGGATTAATGGCATGTTTAGTCTTTCTGTTCTGACATTCTGATTTCAGATGACCTGGAATTATAATTTGCTCTTTTTTTGAAGCACAATGCTATGGCTCTAATTTATTTGTCATTGCGTGATTAAATCCTTTAAAATGTGGAAAATTACAGTTTCTATGATGTTTACAAGCCTCCAAAAATCACAAGGAGCTGTGTTGTATCATCATAGCATCCTGCAAAAAGCTTGGTTCAAATACATATTTTTTAAACCTAAATCAATCACTTGCTTTCTTAAAAACTATAAGCAAACATAAACACAAGTAAGTACATCTGTATGTATTGTGTACCAAAATAACGGGGATTAATAACAGATGATTAAAAACAAAGTCTATCTTGGCTTTTTTCTGAGTTGATAGCTTGACATGTAAACCAGGTAGAATCAATAATATAGATAAAAATAAAGCTTTGCCAAAGTAGGCAAAGCTGTAATTAAGGTCATTGATTTCACCAGTATAATTACAACCTTTACAAAAAAAAAAAAAAAAACACTAAAAAAACCCTACAGCAAAAGGGTAAAATTAAATAGGAAATAGCTTAAACACTGGTTATTAACTTGACTTTTATCAAAGGTTGTAAGCAGAAGTGGGATTATGTGCTTTCTCAGGACACTAGAAGCGAGCAGGTGTTGCTTCTTATTTCTCTGCTTCTCAGCTTCTTTCCCTAAGGAGGTTAACCCAGTATACCAGAACAACCAGGCTTCAGAAACAGAGAGACAGAAAAAGAGAAGAATTCACATGCATAAAAGAAACCAGTTTCCAGTCATTCCTAGAAAAAAGTAAGTACATCAGGAAATCTTTAAAGAAAAGAAGTTGAAATCAATAAAATACTGTTATACGTAATAGGAACAAAACATTCATGTAGATGAAGAGAAAACAAAACATAACAATAAAAAATACTGTAATAAAATAGAAGATTATGCCATTCTCTAGCGGGGAACAGGGAAGCCCAGTAACAAAGGGGAGAACCAAACCACAAGAGCGTCCATGGGAAAATTATAAAGCCAAGAAAAATGTAATTGTGAAAAAGTGTGCAAATAAAGAAAAATAAAACCCAAAAAAATGGCCTGTATCTAAATGGCCAGGAAACATTTGGATCTGGAACCCAAAGATGTTTATGAAAATATCCTGCGCTCTGGTGCATCATAGACATTGAGTGTAAAAGCAAAAACTTACATATTACATGGCTGCATATTCTATGCAGTGCAAGAGTACACACACACACACACACACACACACACACACACACACACACACACACACACACACACACACACACACACAGTCTCGTTTATATGCGGTTTGGGGACTCCTTTTTGAAAAGTCACTTCTGGGGACCACCCTTTCTGAAGCTTCTACAGACTTATAAAAAATCTGGTACAATATTTCGATTTTTGTAATCCCTAACACTCCTTTAAAAAAGTGAAATTCAAAAGTAAAAAAAAAAGGCTGTCTGGACCA
>JAVLVB010000173.1:1298089-1309076 GCA_032876305.1 Orestias chungarensis | reverse complement strand
TGCAATTCTGTATTAAGAACATAAACGTACAAAAACGTTAAACAACAACACTAATTAAATAAAGTGGACCCTTGGAATTAAAAGAACTAAACAGTGAATAAAACAGTGAATAAAAACTAAACATTCCTTAGTTTTTGAGGTAGCTTTCAAATTACCAGTTCGACATTAAAAGTAAAAAAAAAAAAATCAAAACAAAGTTTAAAAAAATAATTGAAAAAAATACTCAAGCCTTATATAAAATGAGAAAAATAAATTGCAACTAGTGCAGTCAGTACAAAGTACAACTTTAGTGCCCTTCTAAAAAGAGACACATTATGGGGGCAGATTTTTAGCCACTAAAACCAATTTGTCCACTTTATCTGGCCTATAGAGTTTCCCTTGCCCGTGTCCCTGGCAAGTTACAATGTTGCTACCGGTGCTAAATACTCTTTCAGAGGAAGAACTTGTTCCTGGAATGAACAGATCTTTTCGAACTGTCTGGCTAACTCTCTCAATCATGGCAGGTTTGGATCCCATTGGGTTGGTGACTCTTTGAGGAGTTTTTGTTGAGGTAGTTTGAGTTCTGTTTGACTTTTACTCAAGTCCCTTTTCTTCCTCCAGCTGAAGGAGAATGCACTCACAACTTTCTTGGTAAAATATGTTTTGCGATCAACACAGGGGTCTTTTGCACTTTTTTCTAAAACAAGAACATGATATATTAACCACATGTATTGATTAAACAAAATTCAAGCACAGTTTTGAAGCTGTAACTGTCTAATGTTCATATCTAACGACTTTAAGTACAAGTGATTAATCTAATGCCATAATTATTAACAAAGTGAATAAAAAGTGCTTCAACATTTTTTTTAAATGATAGATGAAATACAGTGCAAAGTCATTATTTCATTCTGTTCAAGTTTTTTAAAGGTTTCTTTGTTTTTATTATAATTCCATAACTTTTAATAAACGAAATAAAAAATACTTTACAATTTTTTTTATTTTGAAATCATAAAATAAATACAGAGCGAAGTCATTATTTTTTTATGTTTGAGTTTATTCAAACATTACTTTAATATTTATTATATTATTATAACGTATACAACACTTATATTTTATTGAAATATTTATTAATTTATATTTAATGATTTTTGAATTGATGATATTTTTAAATATATATATTTTAAAATCTCAAGTACCCCCTGGAGTGCCTCCAAGTATTGGGGCACAAGTACCCTCATTTGAGAACCACTGACATAGAGAATATACAAAAACCTGCTGTGTTGAAAGTGTTGAAAGAAAATAATTTTCAATTCCAGTCAATTGCACGATAGACATGACAGAACCAAAATGATGATACCAAAGATAAAGCATCTTAGGACCTGCTGAGAAGAGGCTTTTTTTAGACAACTATGAAACATCTGGAAACCATCATGAAGCAGGTAGAGCAAATTTCCTAGAAGGGAGTGCAGAGATGAGTGATGAAGGACGAAGTCAATAGATTTTACTATGTGGTGAAGATATTGACAGTCAATAAATAAATCACTTTTAATGTTTAAGGGAGTTCTTTTAAACAAGTGTGAAACAAGACAAATGGCTATTTTAGACCATATTACCATTTACATGTCTGTCTATATGAATATTAATAAGAAATCTGCTTTATGGAGACTGAACTCAAACATTCTGAATAAGCTATTAGAAAGAAATTGAAAAGTGAAATAACATTGTATTTAGGTATTTACAGGAGAAGAGATTCCAACCATACTTTGGAATTCTTTAAAAGCACTGATTAGCTGTAACATTATATCAATATGAGTCATATGTGTAACAGAGCTGTAGTACTCAATATTAGCTATTAAAATATTTCAAAAGTGTACACAAACATTTACACCTTTTTATGCGCTATTCATACTTTTCAGATTTTTAAATAAATTCACACAATGATTTCCGTTGTCTTTAATTTTTACATTTTATTATTGTTTAATAGACACACAATGTACACGTATATGAACAATTTTTGACAGTGGGTTTTTTCATGTATCAAACATATAAGTGTTGAACCACTGGAGTCCATCTTCATAGTAAATATTAATATTAAGATGAGGTTTTTAATTTGGTCTTTTAAGTTCTTATTATTTTTATAAATCCTAATTTCTATTTCTTTTGAAATCATTCTTTTTGGGGACCAGGAAAAAGGTGGGGCCTAACCATATTTGGAAAAGTGTGTGAATTACAATGAGGTGCAGTACCAATGTCAAACTAAAGGTGGGCAGTGCTGGCTCACACACCTTAACACAATTTGACAAAAAAACGTGCTGTATAGGCCAATGCCTGAAACTTCACCAACACCTATAGAATCATTTATATAGTCATTTAAACCTATAATCCTCATGGGGACTAGCTTTTTGGTCCCCATAAGGAAATTGGTCCCCATGACGTGACTGTGTAAACACCATTACGTCCCCATACCGCCGTCAATACGAGAACACACACACACACACACACACACACACACACACACACACCGTCATGGACGGTTGAGCCTTTATAGTCGAGCATACCGATTGCCTACATTTCCTCTGATAAAGTCCTTCTTTCCTACTTCAGCTATTGTGTGAAAGGATGAGGACGGAAGAATAGCTTGCTTCTTTGCTCTTCCTATCTTACCAAATCTGTCCCTGAGGTCTTTACTATTTCCTCCCACTTTTGCTCTCTAATAGTGCTTATATTCCCTCATTGGTGTGTCATACTTAATTTTAACTTAAAGGTATAGGAGAGGATCTTTCCAATAGAAAAATGTCAATGGAAAAATCCAATTGAAAACGATAGCCAATCAAAAATGACCGGTGGTGAACAATAACTGGCTGTCAATGCGGAAATAAAATTTAGTCGATGTCATATATATCACTAAAGTCCCCATCCACCCGACCTGTACAACGCGCACTCGTGTTTGAAATTGCGCATGCGCAGATTGTTGTTTAGGAACAGACAAGACCCATCATTAACCATTGAAGAGAGGTTCTCCCCGTACGGCAGCGAAAATGGAAGCTCGCAGGAGAAAAACCGTGTTTGAAGTCGCTGAGAAAAAAAAGAAAGACGGCTGCAGAGATGAACAAAACACGAGTTTGTCTCTGAGATTACTGCTTTGTGCGGTGGCGGCCATTGAAAGCCTAAAAGGGATTCAAAACCGATCAACTCGTCGCGGAGTTTCTGCTAGACAGGTAATGTGCCTATACCTGATCATTTAGAAGGATTTCACACAAGTGTTGTAATTGTTACGCAGGGGTCCGTCAGAAAACGCTAGCTGTGCAGCCTTTATATGAAATTACTACCCAATGGCGTGATTATTTATCACTAATAATCACTAATTACTTTCAAATGTTCTTGTACATGCGTTTTCCTAAACAAATAACCTTTTGGTAGCCAATTCATTGCCGTAAAAGCAATCAATGCTGTAATAAGTCCGATGCAGCGCCGGAGGCTGTGGTCCCGCTGATGTAAACAGACTGCATGTGCTGAGGACGTGCGCGCTCCAGATATCAGGGGGCGTTACTGGAGAAGAGGTGACGCAGGTTGCGAAAATGAGAATGAGCTGAAGATCCTCTCCTATACCTTTAATTATATCAACAACATGACCCCAGGTCAACTTTTTTAGCTTTCAACAAAGTTTAATGTGAACCCCTGTTTCCTGCCAAGCAGTTTTCTGTGGCCTACTCAAACCCTGGTCATAAATGTCATTGAGATGTGAAAGCATGACCTCAGTAGGTCCTTAATGCTTAAGGGCTTCCAGCATGGAGCTAAAACAACATTTTCTATGTGTGAATGTGAAACTAGTTTCATTATGTGAAATGTTTAAACATGAATAACAACGTTGATTTTATAAAACTGAAGGGAAAAGGAGAAACAAAAAGTAATAAATCTGAGCAAAAATTCACAAGAGTAATGCAAAGAACGTTCAATATCTCTGATTCCTTTGCATATTAGCATGTTTTACTCCTTTACCAATCTAATATTAATATAGTTTTCATCCTCACCAGCAAATGTGTTTATTTCTAGACAATTGCCCAAACATGAGCAAAAGTCATCACTTTAAATCCTTTGATGCTTTTAACATTTGTCCTTTTCTACTTTGCGAATGGGCATCTCGACTCTTCCTGTATCACATTTCTTCAAATGGGAACATTCCTATTTCCAAACCTAATATGAGTGACAAGAAAGGAGGGTGTAATTGAATTTGAGATCCATTGAGGGTGCAACCTAAGCCTAACCGGCAGACAAAACCCTCTAATGCATTTTGTTAAGTTCATTCAATTGTCCTGCAAAGTGCATTGCCAGCTAACCACAAACAGTGAAGCCTTTTTATGTCCAAGTGGAATGATTTCTTCAGTGTCATTAACTCATGCTTAGAGGCAGTTTATTTATTTATTGTCCATTTATCTATAAATGAAAAGCAATATTTTTTAACTAATGTATTGACAAAAAATGACAACGATAAAAACATATCATAAAACAAATTTATTTGCACTATAAAACACACAAAAAAATCTAATAGTAATAAAATAATGATCTTTTGCAATTTATTTTAGCGGTTTTTAAAATTTTATTAATGATGAGGACAAACGTAGAAATGGTTCATGGTGCGATAACCTCATAAAACTTGAGTGTGCCTTTTATGATCTGATTCATGCCTTTTCTTTACCTTTGGCCCGTTACAAAAAAAAACCTAATCCTGAGTCTTTAAAAATGTTATGTTTGAATCCAAGTGACATTTACCAATAGCTTCAAACATAACCAGAAAGCTAATAAAAAGTAAATTAAATAAAAGTGTATTTTTGTGCACATTTAGAGTGATTAAAAAAATTCAAACCTAAATTACATTGTGATATTCCCCATTCAGGTCATGTCCAGATAGTAAACAATGATTGAGAATCAGAACGAAACGTTGCAGTTAGTGCCAAGAGAAGCTGGTGTCAGAGTAAGGGACTGATTGATTGGATGTGTCTGTCTGAAAATTATTCTACATTATGAATTTTCTAATCATTAGTAGCTATTCAATAATTACTGTAATAGGATTCATCTGTAATGTAAATACATTTTCTTTAACAGGTAAATGACAAATGTATTTTGCACAGCTTCTATTGCTAAAGTCAAACAGTTTTAAAATGTTTTCACATGTCTTTTTTTAAAATGCTGAACATTAAACGTGTGCACGTTTAACAGTGGCCAGTAGTTTCAGGTTTTATTTATTGGTTTTCAGGTTTTTGGGTTCTTTTTCTCCTATGCACCGGTTGCAGCTACAGATCTGCAAAGTTTAATTGGACTGGATATGCAAGCATGTTAACAGACAAACAAACAGAAAAGCAGCTTTCGAGAAAGCTATCCACTCTATAGTGACTGCTTTGCATAAAGGTGTTAGAAAACTTAGAAGAAACAGATTAACAAGTTTAATTCACACCGACAATTATTCGGTGTGAGATCAAAAAGATCTAAATTCTCCAACGCTGTTGTTCTTTTGAGAACTTGACCTAAAACTTTCATCTAACTGTCAACAGGGAGAAAGTGAAATTAGTCACCTCACCCCCCTGCTGTGGCCATCTGGAGTCACAGCGGCTGGTTTGTGTTGTATGGTTTGTTGCGCTGCAATATTAAAACAGTTCCTACACCCTCAGCTTGTCGATCGACTGACGGATCTGATGCAGCACGTCTAAAATGGTTCGACTGATGAAGGCTCTGGCTGAGTGTGAGTATGGCTGGTAGTGTGTCGGCTCTATGGGGGATCCATGTTGCAGTATGGGACTCTCTTTGAGCTAAGCTACTTGCTCAGGGGCTGACAATGGACTGTTACAAATGCAACACTTTCCTAGCCCGTGCGATGTCGACAGCCAGAGCAGAAGGCGGTTTGGTATGCGGTACAGAGTGTAAACAAAAGAAGCAAGGCAAACAAAGAGTTTTGGAGGCAGAGAGATGTGTTGAGCAATGGAAGAAAGTAAGTGAAAAAAGACACCAAGGGGTGGAGGAACAGAGGGAGACAAAAACGCAACGAAGCACGGAAACAGAACGCCGCTGGAGTACAATATCTGACCCAAATATGACAATAAAAGGAGATGAAACCCTCTCCCAGGCCTCTGACTCATTTATATCATGGACTACTCAGTAAGCGCATGCTGATATGTTCTCTGTCTTAGTTATTTATTTATTGTATCATGGCGACGCCAGGTGGAAATCTGTTTGAGCAGGAGGGGGTCCGGGCTCGTTCTGTCGGGTCAAATGTAATGTGTGTCCTCAAAAAACAACGCCTGCTTCCCAGAATAGAACAGCATCTGTTCTGAGACAGTTTAGTAACCAGAAAAATATCAAGACAGTATGGTGCAGTGAATCTGGCATATCATATCCTCAGGATTCTAATTAAGCCGCAAACCACAAGGGTATTGTGGCGACAGATCAGCTTTTATGGCATCATCTTTACAGAGCAGTCCAATATCGTGTTTCCATAAATCTAGCAAATACTGCAGGTATTCACATGGTTACATTCTTAAAAAGGTTACAGTGAATTGCTTTCCTGTAAAATCTTCATATTCCTTTGCCTAGGATAGAAACAGGAACAATAGCAAGTGAAAATGTTAAAAGTGTAATCTTTCAACACAAACAACAATAATAAAAATTATGAGTTTAACTATCATGGAAGGAAATTAAGTGCTGCAAAATTGTCAATACAAGAAATGTGATTAAATGGATTAATGAACACAGCAACTATTTATTAATGTGATTTATGTACACACTTTACAGTTGAGTTAAAACCTAAAAATTGGCAGTTTCCGTGCTTGACCTGATCCCAAGCTTTCAAACCTTACTCATTTTCTATTATTCTATTTGTTCAATTTATGCTTTTATCACCCGAAAACTGATTGCTACAATCTGATTATGCAGATGTATGCATAGGTATGTAGGTTTAGAAACATTTGGAAAAGGATTCACTTATGTCAAAGCGATCATGGGCCGCAGCCCTTTTGTCTCTTCAGTGCTTTCGGTATAAAATGCTGATCTTAGTGCTACTTGAAGGTTGAGCTTAACATACTGGGCATCAGAAACCATCTTGTCAAACTGCTTAAGCCATTAACCCGTTGGAACTCGGCGTAGCAACATCGCCGTCTACAGCAGCAGTAAGAGAGCCAAGAGATAAAGATGATATCAGCTACCAGGAGGATGAGCTGTCAATCCACTGACTGACTGAGCAACGCCTAAGAGATAGAGGATTGCACTCTGAGAAGAAGGAAAAAGAAAGCAGTAAGCCATTTTCTTTGGCATCTTCTCTAATGAGAGGCCAAAAAAAAAAGGCCGTTGAAGGCTAGATCAGGCTAGATCAGCCCTGCATCATGTCAGTGAACTGTTATTAATGGCACACACTTAAAATCTAATTACAGGTCCGTTCCAAGGCTTGGGTGACGGCTCTGAGAGTTCAGTCAGCCTGAGTCTGGGCAGGTTAATGTAAAAAGGACATGCTTAGTCAATCCACAAAAATAATATTGACTTATTTTAACCTCGTGCAGAAAAATTAAGACCTTCTGAAGGTGTAAAAGTGCCTTATGTATGAAGAATAATAGCTGTGAAGTTACAATAATAGCTGTCAGACACAGGCAATGAGCAGGTTAGATTATGACCTGATGGTATAATGTTATTCCCCTTGGCCAATTTTTTTCATTCAAAAGAGCTTAAATAACTAAGATAAGAGTCAATGCCTGTCATTAATCTTTATAATGCTTCAAAAGAATGTGAGCAAGAATTTTTTTCCCATCTCTTCTTAATTCCCGGGAGAGGTTCATCCAAAAACAGAAACTTCAATTTACCTGATAAAAAAGACATTTGATCATCACGTATTTTAATCTATATGTACATATTCAAATTTCCATAATAATATTAACAAAGCCCTGAAGATCTCCAGTTGAACTAAAAATGCATACAGATATGTTTGATGGTTTACTTGAAGAAAAAAAATGATAACTGTATCTCCACATGTCTTCCAACAGCATCCTAGTTAATGTATAGAAAAGAAGATGGACAGGAAGTTTGGATCGTAATTCAAGCTAGGTCGAACTTTTCATCCCCGACCGTGTAGTGTAGTGATTGTGCCATCTGCCAGCATGAAACAAGTGTCTCCTGTTGAGTGCTTCACTCCCTTTGAAGGTTATGGCACTTTGATGTAACACGAGCAGCTTGATTTGAATAGATTACATCATGTCCATTATCCATTTAGGGTGGCTTTCTGGTGAACATCTCAAGTGACAATATCGCTGGTACACTGAGGGTCTTAGATGTTGCAATGATCACAGTTAAATTATGTATTAGCATCGTTGTTTGTAAAAAGTGACCCACAGTCAGCATACTTATTATGAGTGTGAATGAGTCAGAATTATATGTGCAATTTACCATTTGCCCAACAGTTTTTAACATTCAAGATAATGCTTGTGGTTTATAGAAATGCATCAGGCTGTTTTAGTCACGTTTTTGCCTTTAACAGACCATGCAATCACATAGCAGCAGCTTAAAGTGGAAGTAGTATTATTTTCTCGATGGAGTTTGAACTGTACATCCTAATAAGGAAGAACGGAGCTGAGAAACGTTAAGGATTGCATGGGTATTGGCGTTGTTTCAGAAACAACTGATCTAGTGATATTTGACTAAGGGTTGCAGCAAATCATAAAACAAAAGGGAAAGGTTAGAGGCGTATAATTCAAATTATTTTCAAATAAATGATTACAGAACTCAGCTGATCATCAAATCATATGTAATATAATCAGACGAGGAGGAAGATATAGATGGACTGTTGTTTACCTATTAAACTCTCACTGAATATTAAAGCCAACATTGCCCTATCTCCCGATTAAGATTTTTTCTAAGAATATCGCTTAAAAATAACTTCTATTTTTGTATTTTAATCAACATGTATCTTATTTTCATGACGTTAAATATATTTTACTATCTGCTTAAATATCAGTGCTGAAGCTCAAACGTGTTGTACATATGGTTTTTGTCTGAGCCACATTAGCACTAACATGATCCTGCTGCAGAGTGACATGAATAATATGGCCTCACTTAACAATTTAAAAGCCCAAAGTAAACTAATTACTGCTAAAACCACAAGTTTACATTTGCTGTGCGTACGACGGCAGTCCATACAAAGGTTTGTAATCCACACACAGCAAAGATTAAGGGTAACTTTCTAATTAGCCTTAATTGCAAATGAAACCTGGAAGGCATCATTTATTACCACCAAGTATACAGCAGAGCTTTATGCAAATGATACAAGCCTATGAGATTTAGCAATTGAAAAGAGAACCTCCTGTTTTATTTCATGTATTTGTAAGTTTATTTAAAGTATTTATGTGATTTGATGCCCCCATGATGGACCTGAACTGGTGCTCATCAGGAAGACAAAGCCAATATTGTTGGATCACCTGCCTCTGGAATGTGGACTCACTGTGCTCAAGAAGAGTATTTACCATTTTGCTTATCTCCTCACAATTGTAAAACAGCCCACGTAAATACAAATGCTGTTTTTTCATGTTGATTTTGCTTTTAATTGAAAAAAAACAACACACTAGCTAAACCAAATTGCAGTATAGAATCTAATGGAAACCTTCTGTGCAGAGGCTAATGTAAGCTAAAATATCATAGCACGCAGCATATAATGGCCCAATATAAGTAAATATAACGACATAGAAGGAACAAAAGTTGCCCTGACAATATATGGGATGCCCCACAAGAAAAATAGGAATAACTCACAGGAGTATAAATATAAAAAAAGCACAAAAACTAAGTTTACAAAAAAATATTTTGTTGTATTTTGCAGAACATCAGAATCTGAATCAGAATCAGAATCAGAAAGCTTAGACAATCACATCTGCTTAACACGCAACGTTGTATTTGACGGATTACACACATTTGTATTGATAATAACAAAATTAGAAACACATGGCTACACTGTTGACTAACAGACCCCAGCGCAGGACTGATGGAGGTACGTTTCTCTGGCATGGTAGGAGAGAAGAAAACAGAATTCTCCACGATTTTGATAACACGCCACATGGAAAACCTGATCATTTAGATACAACAATGGTTTCTGCTTTCTAACAAAAAATCTTTTCAGGAAACTAACAGTGACCAGTTTGAGTCCTTAAACTTAATGGTAAATGAGAGGATCTTTTCAATAGAAAAATATCAATGGAAAATCCCATTGAAAATGATATCCAATCAAAAATAACTGGTTGTCAATGCGGAAATAAAATTTATGCGATGATGTATATCACTAATGCCCCCACCCAGTGACCTCATCTCCAGAAACTAATGTTACTGTAGATGAGGTGGCGCACACGCAGTGTTGCGAAAACGAGAATTAGCTGAAGATCCTCTCCTATACCTTTAAGCTCACCTTTCTATGTAACAAGATCTGAAGCACCAGTTTGTTTCTATTGAAAAAATTTTCTGAAAAATATTCTAAAATACCTTTACAAAGATGCAAAGCTATCATTTGTCAGAATCTGCAATTGCTTATGAAAAGCTAACAGTACACAGGAAGTTAATAGATTTTTGGGTGATTACTTTTAAATACTGGGCCACATTGGTTCGGATCACATCTTTCAATAATAAACTAAGTCAAATAATTTAAGGTATCCTGTCTAATACAATGATTTTTCAAGAGAAAATACTGTTTCACAATTGTGTTTATTTAAACGTGCTTTCTGGGGAGATGTTAGTCATTCAGTGTGAATGAATACTTACTTTTGACATCACAAAGTCAAAATGTAGTCTTACAGGTGTCATGATGTGTGTTTTGTCTGGTTCCGTTTCCTCCCTGTGTCTCGTCACTCCGCCTTCATTCACAGCTGTCTGCAATAATTCACTCCTCTTCTCAACCAATCACACCCCGGTTCTCACTACTTAAGCCACATTCATTCACACACTCACCGCTGGATCGTCTGTTGTCTTCCCCTGCTGTTTCTCGTTGCTCTTAGCC
>JAVLVB010000173.1:1270804-1297989 GCA_032876305.1 Orestias chungarensis | reverse complement strand
TCCTCTGTCTCCTTCCGTGTTGTGCGTCCTTGTTGTTGTTTTCTGTGTACCTCCCCCCGTGATCGTTATTGTTTATTGTGTAGTATTCTGTTAGTTTAGTTTATTCTTCCCGTGTTAGTGTTGTTTGTTTATTTATTTAGTATTTTTGGTTGTGTTACATTTGGGTCCGGTGTTTATTGTTTCCCCGCTTGTTGTTGTTGTTCTTAGTTCCGCCTCCGCGCCATTAGTTTTCCTCTCGCTCCGTTCCGTTGTTCTGTTGGTTCCATTCGTGTTCTGTTCATTATCATTCCCTCAATAAATTATTTATCACTTTACTCCACCTCTGCTCGAGTCATTTAAACCGTTTCCTGACAACAGGAGGACAGGCAGTATCATGATCAAAAGACACAGACAACACTTTAAACCTCCTCATGTTCCCTTTGTCTGATGAAAAGTGAGACAGATAAGGGGATAATATTTCTATTGGCAACCTGTCTAAGAACAAAACGGCAGCTTTTGATTCTGGTGATTTTGAACAAAATGAATCACTTTATCTTTTTGGGAGATAGTGTTTTGGGCATTAGGAAGACCAAGAACCATCTTTGTGTCCAGTGTTACATTTTCATTACAGCGATTTAGTAGACATGTTAGCTCTGGGACACTCTCGGTGACTCCATCTACGAAAGGGTGCTTCAATTCCAGCATCAGCATCATTAGAGTATTCTGTGCCAACGTAGGAGTTCAGAAACTACAAGAATCAGCCAGAGGGAGCTGCGCAGAGAGAGGTGTCATTGATGAGTTAGTGGAGGGTAATGACAGAAGGAAGCATTTTGGATGTTTCCATCCCTTTTCATATGGCAATAAGCGAAAACCTAATCCCATAACAGTCCAATAAAATACCGTTATGGGCCTACAGCTTCTCTTCTGTGGGACTCTTTGATGAGCTGCTAACGTCCATGCCCGGATCAGAGAAATATGTGAGAGGGAAAAAAATATCCATATTGCTTTGTGTGTGCCGTAGTGATTGAATCCCACCACAACAAGTAAAAGCAATAAAAATCAGCAGGAGTGATGCCAAGACAACAATCAAAACCCTCTCTGAATCTATATCCTGCATCTCCAAGTGCTAGAAAAGGTCAGCTCTGTTTTCTCCGGAGGCAGTTAGAACTGGATCAAATTCAAAGCAACTCGCTTGGAGAGAGCCGGTGCAAGGGCGATTCATCCTGACCTGGCACCAGGTTTCTCCGTGTGTGTGCCTTTCACAGTCTTAGGTCATCTTCCCTTCAATATGTGTGTGTCTGCCTGTCTGCCTTAACAACCCTTAAAATATGTACCTTTTTAATATGCACACAAATGCGCAAGCACGCTCGCGCAAAGGAAGCCATCTGTTGAGATGAGTCATTGGAGTAATAAATCTGGTTTCACCTCCTCCCACAGCGGCCATCTTCTTCTAAATATCTTAAAGGAGTCATTCATATCACATTGATTGTGTAGGAAAACGAGAGAAACAAAGAAGAGTAGGAGGACTCTTTGCAAATTGGATCAGTGCCATAGATTCAGCTGATGGTTCTTTGGGTGATATTGCAATTTCACCAAAGAACAGGATTTATAGTGTTTCTCTTCCTCCGTCTTCTTGCTAGAGATTTTCAGGATGAGGCACACACTACCATATAGAACGATTACCGCCTCCCACACAGATTTAGTTTAACGATCAGCTGAAATGCCTTAAAATATTCATAAACATTCCGATAAAGAAAAGTTGGAGTCATTAACTCACCACCACAAAGAGTGGTGGTGAGTTAATGACACTCTAATGACTGTGTGGATGGAAGGCGGAAAGATTGGTTTGGTGGAAGAATCTTTTTATGGAACGATTAAAACTTTACCAAAATGAAAACAAATTACATGTTATGTATAACTCTGTCTACACGAGTCAATACATCATTTTCAGATCTTGAAATCATTTTTTTAATTTTTTTATGATACTCTAAATTCTTGAGATTCACCTGTAATAGAACTGGAAGTAATAAATCTACAGCTCAATGGAGCAAGATTCTCATTTGGTACTGTAAATCCTTCTGCCTCCCTCACAGACTGTGAATGGTAATGAAGCAGCAGGTGTAATGCTTGGGAATATTTCTGTCACTCACCTGAAAAAAACAAACAAACATTTCCCTACACTAAATTTGCTCTACAAATAAATAAATACAATAAAAAAAGGCACTGCACCTATAGTTGATATCTTAAGCTCATGTTTAAACAACATGCAAACTATAGGCATCCATTAATCACGCCCTGGATAATTGAAGTCTAAAAGACGTTTACTGGAATTTACCAGTGAACACGGTCAGGGAGCAGAAAATTAGGCAATAATGCAAGGATACTGGGGCCAAATTGAATTCTTGGAGAAGCGTACAAAGCCATGTGAACACACTCTGTCTGTCAAACTCCCAATGAAACGTCATAAGGTTAAAACTCTTACAATGACAGTTTTATCTGTCTTTTTTAGGGACTGAATGTGCTCTCTTCACAGGTGACGGTTTTGATACGACATAGAGAAAATGATAGCATTAGGCTGACAGCGGTGCCTTTGATTGTATGTAGGCTGAGAGTGGTTTTGTGATCTTTGTGTCTGGGGTTTTTTCTAAACAAAGACTTCTGTCAAATTTTAGGCATTTTCGAAAGTCCCTTGAGGAGGCAAGCCATGGAAAACCATGGTTCATTGACCCTCTGTCATGCAGGAACCCACGCAAGATGTGGTATACAGAACAGCATTTCAGAACTCCTCGTGTATTGCAGTAGCATGCAATTTATTTGACACCGCAGCTAATCTGAATGCTCCATCTTCTCCTACGAGTGTTATCGGTGAAAGCAGCAAATCTGTTCTTAGCTAGGACTTGTTAACGCCCAGTGCACACGATAAATTTCCACCTCTTGCGAGCAGGAGATAGACTGCAGCTTTGTCATGGTGCGAAGATCACCTATATTACCAAAACAAAAGGCCACCATCATCTAGAATGAGCCCAGCCGCCCATAGAAATGAGGAGCAACTTCAAGAGGGAGCGAGCAGAGATTCCCTTAGAATAGAAAACATTTAACAAGTCATGAAAAGTTTTCATTATAAATTAAACTTAGTGTCTCTTGGTTGCCTTGTGTTAATGAAAACAAAAAAAATTGTGATTCTGTCAGCTTCTACTTAATATGTTAAACAAGGGACAAACTAGTGAACTAGATAAAAAAAATCTGTTTTTTTAGCAAATAAGTATGCCATAGCACAAATATGAATTTAAAATTAATTTTGTTCATTAATGTTGTAAATGGGAGCTGTTTGCAGGTTTAAAAGCTGCCACTGTCTGAATGACATATTTTAAAATGAACAAAAACGAATAAGAGGAGAGTGCTACTATTTTAGTTCCTTTACAGATAAAGTACACGGTTGAAACAAATGTATTTTAGTTGGATCCACTAGAGAGTTAGACTCTGTGAGCAAATTAATCTTTAAAAAGATGGTTTTTCTCATTTAACTTTAGACAGTGAAAAAAGGTGAATGGAAACTTCCAACTATATCAGTATAATCTACTATGATCAATTGGTTATGCCAAAAAAGGACCTAATGACATTTTGCTCGGTCTAAAAGTTCACAGTAGAGCACAGGTTACCCTTTTATTAGAGCAATGAGCTGAAACACAAAGCTAGATGGTTTAGAGCAAAGCATATTCATCTTTTAGAGTCGTACAGACCTAAATCTTATTCAAAGTCCTAGTTTAAGACTTTGAAAATTGACATTCAGAGATGCTTTTCATTCAATCCAACTGTGATTAAGCTATAAATAAAATACGTTTACAAATATAAATATCATATAAATATTTTCATACATATTTTTGTAGGTTAGAGGTACAAAAATGTTTGAATTGATCAAACAAAAAGCATTTGCTTCTAGTCTCTTTAGGCAGAATGTACTTCCTGCAAAAGTAAAAATTGAGATCAAATACCGCAGTGGATTAACTTTAAATTACAAAATTTGTCTTTAGGATAATTTTCATTTTGACTATTAAGCTGTGGCCAATTAGAGATGATGGGAGTTTGGCCAATTCTTAAGTAAATTGACCTAGTTCTCTCGCTGGAGGTTTTTATAATCACAGCTCTCTTAAAAGAGCCCCAGAGAATATTTAAACCTTAAAACGTTAGATTTGAGCTTCTTTAGACCGCCTGACATTTCTATTTTGTGTTTTTTAAGCTGTCCTGAAGCACCTGGAGGCTCAGACAAAAACTTTCACAATAGGGTGAGGAGATCTGCTAAACTTCGTGTATATTCTTCAACTTATTAACATGGAAAAGAAAAGAAAAAACATCCTTTTGCGATATGAACAGACAAACATAAAAACAAAGGATTAAAGCAAGATGATTGATTTTTTTTATTAATCTTAATTTATATCAGAAACACTATTTAGCACACAGCAAGTTCGTATGGGTGTGCTAGTTTACTCCTTCAGAGTTGTGCATGCAGGCTGGCTGTGCAGTCTGAGAGGTAAAGCCTCGCAGCAGCCCTCCAGCTTTCAGCTCCGTACTGTGTAAACAGTCGGAGCAGTGGGACACACAGAGATTGCCACCACCTGCGGCTCTCCTGGAAGCTGCCGCAGAATGAGAGTTGAGTAAAAAAAACAAAACAAAAAACGTGGGGGAGGAGACAAGGTATTGGAGAGGAGCTGAGTGGAGGGAGGTGAAGAAGGAGCGCATAATTACACGGCAGAGTTGCACCTCATCTCAGCTTACTCCAAGATCCCCTTTTTTTTCTTTTCCACAGGGTGCACACACACACACACGCATACACACCCTCCGCCTCCTTTATGTCTTCATTTGAGAGAAAACAATCCATCAGACAAAGGTCAGTCTACCACACTCAAAACCATGGGAGGTACACACACAGGGAAGACAAAAAAGACCATCAGGGAAAACCGAGGAACAGCAAAAAGTAATGTTTCCATCATCATATTTTTCTGAAACTACACATTTTTTTTACTGTGTAGTTTCAACATAAAATCAATAACACGAAAGACCGATATTGTTAATTTACAAATAAAGCTATTCTAGTGCACGGATTCTTGGAAAAAAAGGCATCAAAAAAGGAACAGAAGGAGCACTGTAGGCAAAGGAACAGTGAGACGGCTCCGGTTAATGAAAGTGCTGCGGGGGGGTTTGTGTGAGGCCGGGGCCCGCCACCCGCAGAACCGCCCAGGGAACACTGGCTCTGACTCGTCCCTTTGAACAACCGTCTTGGCTCATGCACATGGCTCACCAAATCGATGGATGCTATCTTGGTGGACAAATAAAATAAGGCTCGGCTGTTTCTCTGTCATAAAACAAAAATTGATTCGGTTTGTGAGGGATTTCCCAAAGCTGCCTGAGCGATACTTATGGGGAGGTCAATTTAAGCCAACAGAGATGTAAGAATCCGCAGGAGGAAGACCTTAATTTGTAGAATTATACAAACATACAAACAAAAACCTAATAAGTATATTGAACTATTAGACTGTGATGTTATATTTCTTTATCTTGATTTGTGAGGAGTTTATTGATGGTTTTGTTGGTCAACACAGATTGGCTTGACTGCTTTTCAGATGTCCCTGTTCCTCACTACTGGGAAGTAAAGAGGCTATCTATAAAAAGTGAGCGTTCGATTCATCCTGGACAAGTAAAGCCGCTTTAGAATCAGTAGGAGAGAGTCTGTGTCACTTTGTATGAGAAGAAGAATCTATTCTCTGGATTGCATTTGTCAGAGGTTGACAAAAAACCAAGAAAGGAACATCATTGGCGGAGTATTTCTTCCTCAAACTTCAGTTTTATTTTTTAGTTAATCTTAAAATGACACAGTTTGGTGATGAATATGGCCAGACTGGAGATGCTAGTGTTGGGCAGAAGCCCTCACAATGTACGGCAGATGTTGGGGTAAAAAAATAAAAATAAATAAATAAATAAAACCAATTTTCAGCCTTATACTTTAAGAAAATAGCATTGCATCACAGTACATGTGATGCAATTTTATGTCAAAAGTGAAAAATAAACATTTACCTTCATTACAGAGGGATATAAACAGTTTAACAGGCTTTTAAAAATGTGAATTAAAGTGGTAAAACTTTTACCAAGCGTATAATTTCACTGGTTAACTCTGCAAAAGATGTAAAGAAATATATATTCATATATTTGTTTCTGAAGTTTCTATGTGTTTGTTTATCTTATGTTGCTGCGTAATTGGGTCATTTTCAAGGATTTTATGTGAGACCATATTTTGTCATTGGCAGATTAAAAGCTGTTTCATTCCAGGTAAACAACCGTTAACACATCAGCAGCAGTGGACTCTTTGAAACGGCTTTTATTGTGATTACCTTTTGCCTTCTATTCAGAATATTAAAACTGTTGTGCCTTTACTGAAGGTAGTTTTGTCTTGAATCCTCAGCGAATGGAAGTTTTTGCATGAATGTATAAACAAACAAATGACTGCATGATACTTACCTAACAGTGCAAGGTGTGTTTTTTGCTACAATACCACTTATTCAGCCATTGTTGTGCACATGTGAAGAGCTATTATAAAGAGATCATTTTTGATCTAGTTCACCCAGGTTAAAATTGAATGAATTGTGTTCATTGTGCAACACTTAAGCATTTCAAAATAAATATATGGATAGAGAAAAATAGGATGTAATGTATACTGTGGAGAACTTACAAGCTGACCATTAGCTTCCCTTACCTGAACTTGAAAACATTGCAAATAGATTGAGTAAATTTCAAAAAAGGCTTCTCTTATTTAAATGTTTCTCCGTGTTAGTTGTGAAATCTTGAGTGAATTATGCAATAACATGTCTTCAGATATTGTTTTACCCAAAAAGAGGCTTTTCAATGACGCCAGGCAGTGCTTCACTCATTTCATGATTATCATGTAAAACCAGCATGCTAGAAGTTCTTTAAAAGGTTATCTTCAATAGAATAATTTTATTTCCTACTTAAAATTACAAGAATAACTTTTTTTTGTCACTGCTTTGCTGGGGAACTAGTTTGTTAGGTTTAGAAGTGGATTACAATGTAAAAAATACAGTTAAAACCTGTTTAAAATAAAAACAAATCTGATACTTTATACTGAGAGCGTACTGCACTACAAAAAAGTGTTTACAGATGTTTGGTGTTTGATTAAAGACCCAGACTAACAAAGAAATGTGACTGTCACCTGCACAGACCGGGGCTTCTTGTGCTGAAAGGCTGGCTGCGCTGTTTAAGTTGACTAAGACAAGCTCGGTATCAAAATGTAATTTTACTGGGCTACAGCGCAGCAGAAACCAATAAATAATGCTCAAAATGACACAAAGCAATCCAAATTTCCTATTATGAATATCCAAAGCTATATCTTGTTATTAAAATCCTTCTGTCCACAGACAGAGCTTTATATCACTCTGATAGTAATTTTAATATCTCCATAATTTAATATCCACAGTAGGACTCATTTTATCAAACCGCCTGAAATGACTCCGCACAACGTAAAGTCAGAATCAGCCAGTGTAGATGTATGGCATTGGGTGACACCCCATAATAATAATTTCTGGGGACCAACACAAGGATAGGATCTTGGTCGGTTTACTTTACCGGCAAGTTTGGCTCATTTTTCTTTCTTGCGACGATGAAGAATAACTTTGAAGAACAGTCGAAAATAGGGAAATCTTAATTTTTTTGCTCTGAATCAAAGCTACTTCCTCGCGTGTTTGTACTGAACAGTTTGGACACACATGCATTCAGGATATAAAATCATCTAACCTTGATAAATTAACAACAAACACAGTATCCTGTTATTATCACCTCGGAGATAACAAGGTCTCACTAGGTTTGAGTTCTTACCGCTTTGATTTTATGAACATTTCCTCTCTCAGCCAACCTCAGAATTAATGTCCTCCACTTAAAGTTGCATGTTCTATAGTTCTAATGAGTAGATAAGACTATCCTCAAAGTGTGTTTGTGTTACTTCTACATTTACGTCATTACCAAACTAAAAGCCCTCTTAGTGACCACAAGGGATGTCCTATCCACGACCGGGCTATTGAGATAAATTAGACGGTTTAGAACAAAGATTTTGTATGTTTACAAAGAAAAAATAAAGGGAAAGTATCTACTTTTGATAGAATGACTCAGTCAAACCCAGACCTAATGCTACTCAAGAAATTGTGGCAAAAGCGAGATATTAATACACTGTATCTATCTAATTTGATGAACATTTAGATATTCTGTTAAAAAAAAGTCATCAAAACTTCATTCTGCACATTTGTGAAGCTGATAAGGACATAAATAAAAACACTTGCAGCTGGTTTTAAAGCAAAAGAGCTGAATTCAAATCTCTCTTTCCATTTCATGATCATTCACAATACTTTTTGGTGTTGGACTAAATTAAAGTTTGTGGAATATAACATTAAAGTAATTTGAAAAAAGACTGTAACCGCTGGACATTTCCTGTTGTGTAGGTTTTAGGTGCAACCCCGCTCCAACACAGGTAGATCTAAGGAAGGGCTCACAAGCTGGGCTTTTTCCAAACTTGCTGCCACGCTATAGAAATAATTTAGCCGAGCTGGGCTGGATGCCATCTACAGTAATACCAGCAGGACAGTAGAGATTGAGACTACGTTTGGAGACCCAGTTATAAATTAATAGAAATGCAAAGTTCTGTTTTAATAGAACATGTTTCAATTCTGTTAGGTCCTAAATGTATGTGCCAGTAGATATTATGTACAAAGCCAGAAGGACATGGTTTACAAAGGATGACCAGGAGTAAAACCCAAGACCTCTGTCTTTATGACATTACAACTTTGCACGTTTAGATTATTACAGACTAATGCTTTAAGAAACTAACAATGTCTGCATGGAGCGGGAGTCCTTATATATTTGTTTTTCTTAAAAATGGAGACCAACATAAGCAGATATGATGAAAACAGGTATTTCCAAGAACTGAGGGTGCCCATTGGAAAGGAAAAAGCATTTGAAAATACCCAGAAATACACAGAATGTCCTTTTTCTGAAGTAGGATTGGAAATCGTCAAGAGATGTTCCTAAGCCCATAAAATGCACAGTCATCAATATCAAATGCAGCGTTGAATTATAGTAGGATCATAAACAGCTTCTGGAGTCTTTCTCTAAAAGAATAAGATAAAAAGAAACCATGAGCAGAGCCGATTGTGTGCTAAGAAAGGATTTGTGAGTGCCTGAGTGAAAGACCTTAGAAAAGTTATTTGCCACTAAAATGTACATCAGTGGCACATAAAAGTCCAACATTTAAAAAATGGACAGAAAGCTTGGAGGTTGGTTTAAAATGTGTCAGCACAGTTTCATCTTCAAATGCTACACTACTGCATGTTCCTGTCATTTGAAGAAAAAACTCAAAGACAGACTACTGTTATGAACATCAAGAGCATAGGGCCCAAGTAGAGACTTGAGGGACTAAGATGATCAAATGTTGTTGAAACAGTTATAGGTCACTGCTACCAACTTGTGAAAAGAGACAGCTCAGGAGACTAAGACTGGAGGATCAAAGCCTGGGGGGGGGGTATTAGAGCCTGCCTGAACATTTTCCACATCATAACAGGTTCAGAAAGTTCAGGGCAGTTTGTAAAATTTTAGGACATTCTCAATAGATCTTTTTTAGAAAGTGCAGTTTTTCTTTGAGCATCTTTCACAGCTGCCTGATAATAACAGCAACAGTCCTTTAAACTTTGAAAAAACACTTGAGCCTCATCCTTCTTGCATTTCATTCAGTTGTCTCAAATGGTATGAGGTGATTTATCCAGGCATGATTCAGACCTAATTTTAGGCAACATGGCTGGCTTTTAGTGGAGCCACACCGTTTATTAAAGTCTGCCAGGTGGAATATAACCAAGTGCTAGACTACTTTGTATCGTGACATAAAACTCAGCTGTGAGACATTTTTGATTAAAGAGGACTGGCGACTTGTCCGGGGTGTCGCCTGCCTTTCACCCAAACATGAGAGCTCGCCTTTGGTTTTAGTAAAGTAGAATACTAGAATAAGTTATCCTAGTCGATCATGGTAAAAAATAGAATAAAATAAAATAGTTCAAAATTAATTCATTATAATAGACAACCATAACCAACATTATTAAACTGTAAAACTCAGGACTCTTCCTTTTTTTTAATCACCTATTTGCATATAACAGTTCAAGTGCTTCTGTTCTTCTGAATTTAGGGTTTTCATTTATTTAACAGTTGCTAAAGAAAAATTTAATTCAACCCTAATTTATAAAACCCAAAAATTGGAAAACATGAAAATATATGTTTACATAAAATCACCTGATTATAATTGAAATTAAATATGATCTCAAAGGGTTAATGTAAAGTAAAACAAAGACAGCAAAAACCGCTTTCAAAAATGTTAAGCTAGTAATGAATGTTCTCTCTCATCTTGCTAAACATCTATTGAAATTGGAAGTCTCAAGTCAACTGGTTGAGCAAATGTATCTTCTTTTTCCTTTCATCAGCATGTTGGAGGATGTTTAGGCTACAATGTATCGTAAAAAAATAAGAATATTATGGTGACGAATTATAAATCAAAGGTCGCCAATGCGTTTTTGTTCGTCTGCTTTGGTCGTATCAAGATTAGGAACACCCTTTTATCCTCACAGGCCAATTAGCAGGAAGGATTACTGATTAGATCACACAGGAGGACACTAAGCAGCTCTCCCCACTGACGGGCCAACAAGGCGTTCAGTGAAGCAAGATGGATGCCACTCAACTCAAATCACACATGCTGCCCAACACTGTCAGACCATCATTAGGAGACAGCAGCATGTTCAGTGATTAGGCTGGGTAATGGGGAGTGACAGCCTCTGGAGGCTCCGGTTAGCTGGGGTTTACGTCGACGTAACTCGCTAACAAACCAGTGCGCCGTACTTCCTGCGTATGCACGATGAACAGCGTTCTAGGCAGACTTTTTATACTTGTTCCATTTACACATCCAAGACATGCGTTGTGCTGTTTCACATTCAAAGGTAGTTGGTTGGATTGGAATAAAGCCGTGATTAATTTCCTGACTTTTGGCACAGACACTTTAGAGTCTCTGGAGGTCTGCAAACCCGAAATCATAATGGAGATGCTTACAGAAGGCAGCTGTTAAAGAAATATGAGCTTTTCTGAACTTATTTGCCTTTTAAATTTCATCTAAAGGAGTTTACAAATTACGTGTTTATATTTCTTGTAAAACATCTAATCAAGGTTTTTGTATGAGTTCTTTTAAGTTTTCCTAGGATATATATTTGAGCTAGTTCTATAAAAACAGAATGTCTTCCAAAAAATTTAATAATATGAGGATAGGTGGTTCTAATATTGAAATGGGATGCAACGTCAATTACAAAAAACTGCTTATCCTTTTCATTTCATGCCATAATAATTCTCTTTACTGCGCTGGCCTTTCACAAAAAACAAATGGAGCGTCAGAAAATATTTATGAACACTACAGTATATGATGCTGAAAGCTATCAGTATTAGCTTCTAGCAAAAAGTAACTCTCTGAAAATGTAAGTTTGATTCCTTGGTCATGCCTATTTTCATTTTTAGACCCTTTTAGACTACTGAAGGAACATTTTAAGAAGGTCAAAACATTGCTGTGGAAAGGAAGAACAGTATGATGCCCGGTCGTGGTTTAGTTTCATATGCTGGATCGAATTTTCCCCTAAAATAAATTAATTTGCTCTCTGCTAATTAATTAAATCAGGACAAGACAGTAAAGCCAGGCTGCTGTGCAGAGCAGTTTTATTATATGTTCCACGTGAATAAATCAAAAATTACACAATGTTATTGAAGACATCCGAGGTCTCGGGTTTGTCCTTACAATCTTTTTAAGCAAACATGAAAGTGTGGTGCTGAGTTAAAGATAATTAATACAACCCAACTAAATTATGTTAATAAAGCTCAGCAAATTTTCAAACCAATTCTCAATTTGATTTCCTTTGATCGTTAATCATTCAAAAATGTAACCTTAGAGACTCCAGACATGTATACACAGCATTCATCACTAACAGATCAAGTCAAATTTATAAAGAGCCGAAGCCCACTAGATTCTAAATCCTCCTCATCCCATCCGAGTTTTTGCTGCATATGTCCTTTTTACTCTTGAATCAACAGCTGGATAATAAACATTGAGACAAATACAAACAAATATCAGAAAAATGCTAATTTATATGGTAAAAAAATTCAAATTAGGATTTTGAACGGATTTTATAACCTTCAGTTTGGTTTGCATTAAGTATTCACTGCTAAAAACTGAGTTGAATTTTCAAATGTAATTTTTCAAAATGTTCCCACAGAGTTAGATTTCAATTTAAGGACTTTTTTAAAATGTACTTTACTAAGCAACTCTTATAAATGTCGCCAATCTTTTTTGTACAACTGCTCAACGAACAATATTTCAACACTCAATTGTCAAGTTTGGTTAAAAGTTGAATATGTTCTGATTTATTTTAAATGGTTACTACTGATAAATATTTCCTATTTTAAATGCTAATACAGTAATACATTGATGGTAACACAAGCTTAAGCCTTGTTAGAAAACAGAGTCACTAACAGTGAGTGCTTAAATATCTACACAGTTACAGACATCATATCTCTGTTACATTAGGTCCCTAAGCATGTTAGAATGTCCTGTTGCTGGTGATGTTTACCAAATGATTTAATAGAAAGCTAATTCTTCTTTTTAACTGTCATCAGTTTCCAATTTGTAACAGCAATTTAGTCCTAACAAGTCAATTAAAGCTTAACCAGCAAATGCGTTTCTGAGACGCTGTGACTGGTTGCAAAAATGTTTTCGGCAACATTATTATTATTTTTTTTCTTGAATACGCTGTATAAATTTGGTTTCATTTCGCTATTACACAAATTATTTACCCTGCTTTTTATTTTGTTTTAAATTAGAGTGACATTATGTGCAATTTATATCATATTTTGCAAATGGTAAAATATTACTGCATGATTTTTATGAACAATCGGAAAATGGCTATTCTAGAGAAGATCTAAGAATACGGGCGTTTTATGTTTTGTTTTTTTGCTTCTGCCTCTAATGTTCGATGTACCAGCACGTTCTCTGCTTTGATAGCGTGCTGTCTAACCCTTTGAGAATCTACCTCCTCCGAGGTCCTGCCTTCTGTTCCCTCGCACTGTTTGTTTCCCAATCCAGGCTCAACTGTGGGTTGCCAGGCGCTCCTCCCTCATCACTCTCTCCTGCAGTAGCTCCTCCATGCTGGATGCAGGCCCAGCTCTTCCAAGCTTAAGTAATGTGTGCTTCTCTCTTGCATCCCTGCTTCTGAACAGGGAGCAGCAGCTACACCTGGAGACCTAGGAATCCTTCCAGCAGGTTCCATCCAGGCGAAGTGCATCCTCACCTCCTACTTTATTTACCACCCCCCTGAATTATTCAAGACAATTTAGCCCTGCTTCAGTCAGCTGGAGAAAATGACAAGCTATATTATAAGTCAGGATGCCCTTAAAAACCCCATGAATAATACACTGTAAGAGGAATTAATCTCTTTAAATAAACATTTGGATGATTCATTGGGAGGCAGCACCGTGGGCCAGAGAAGAAAAAGACTAACATGTTTGACAGAGGCTGCTCTCCTTATTGTGTTTGCATGAAGGAGGACAGCCTGAGGAGCTGCATCGTTTGGTCGGAGGGGAAGCTAATATTCCCGTGTAAGACAGTGAATCAAGCACCGAGCTGAAAAGTACGACTTTGTAGTTTCTTTTATCACTTTCAGTGCATAAGCCTCAGCGGTAATTAATATGGCATACGGTATACAGTCTAACAGAAATAACGCGTTCTCTCGAATTCGAGAGCTTTATATTGCCAGTTCTGCGTTAGTTAGAAATGCATGCGATGGGATTAGATGTATAATTTAACCGCCTTCATTTTATTATTTCAGGTAAAAGATTAATTCTTTATTACATGCCCTGCAGCCCTGAGACACAAGTCTCCTCCCCAAATAGCTGAAAGGTACTGCGTGGTCCCATTTCCCTAAAACCCGTCTCCCAGGGAAGCTGTTAAAGAGACAGCACTCTCCATCTGTCACTCAGCTGAAGCAGATCTGAAAAATTCCTCAGCAGTGATTGCGCCCTGATAAATAGGTCTTCAGCTGTCCATCCTTTCCATTCCTACCATCCAATTTATTTAGCCTGTAATTGATTACTTGCTCTTCTACACCATGTGAGTTTAAAATTATAGTTAGGCATTTTGTCAGGCAAGCTGTAAAACCCCCTATTCACTCTACATTAACCTGGAGCTGTGACTGGAAAACAGATTCTGCAAAGCAGAAATGATGCTAACCTCATTTGCCCAGTTCGCTAGTCGGGTTTTAAATCTGTGCTTCCAAACGCCACACCACAGAAAACAGCATCATGAGATATGACGAGGTTACATCTGCAGTTTTAGTTGGGAAAAACCTTAAATAAGCCAACATTCAAGCTAAATAAATAAAATAAATAAAAAAATCCTATAAATTCCTAGATTGATCGTTTCACTAGATGTCTTTGAATAAAAATATGAACTGGAAGGAAATCGGATTGAAACATCATCATGCCTTTTCCAAAAATATCCTTTAAAAATATGTTTTAAGCTTCTAGGTTTTTCTCTTTCTGTTTTCTCCGTGTGTATTAAATTGCATTGAAATGCAAATTAACTGTGGTAAAGGATGCAGCCAGAAAACTCTTTAGTCCTCTCGATTCAAAAACAAGCTTCGTTCTGGATGCCTAAATCTAAGATTTAGCGTCAAGTTACATTTAACTTACGAAAACAAGGAGTTTTTGACTTGATGTGTAAACACTTGGACACTTGACAGGGAGGTTTTACGTCTCAAGTCTCTCTTGAACAATTTGAACTTACTGAAACCAAGGATGAGAATAAGCCCATTACTGTAGATCATTTAAAGAAATGATTACGAAGCCATAAAATGTGCTAAGTTGCTGTAGTGTCTACAAGCAAAAGGTTGTCATGGTAACAATATACACAGTAATTGAAGGGTTTCTTTAGTATAACTCAATCGTGCATGCGAATGAAAGGACTAAGCTAAATATACTGAGAAAGTATTTAAAGTAACTCACTCCCAAAGTGAAGCTTTAACAAAGATGCAATTATTCTACTCTTAAACTGTGTCTTTTTTCAATTAAGCAATTAATGGTTCAGCCTTATGCCAAGCATATTAATAATAACCAGTAACAAATTCCCCAAAAAGGAACTGTGTACTTTTTGTTCTTCTGTTCTGGTTTTCTGTAACTGTAAAGCTAACCTTCAAAATGCACATAAAGTCTTCTGGTTCATCAATTTAAGGCCTTTCTTGTTTCAGTATTTCAGGTATATAACATTAACTACTGTTAATGGACACAATTATTTGTTGTATGTATTTTATATATATCTATTAAACGTTTGTGACAGGAAGATGTTAGTTTGAGTTGTTAAACTTAACTTTGGCTCTAGGTTAAAAACATTATACAAAACAACAAAAAAAAACATTGAATGATGGACTTAGACTTAGAGTTTAATCCCACAATGTGATGGGTTACATTTTATTTTACCTCTTTTCAATGCGGTTTATCAATATGCACACCTCTTTACATATATATATATATATACATATATATAGGAGAATGAAATTGTACCTTCAAGGTAATACTAAATATGTGATAGTAAATATGGACAACTATGCTGGTACAGTTGTTTAACTCTAAGTTGCTTTGAATCAAGGTTGATTATGAATAACTGGAACATATTGTGTGAAGCATTCTGAAGTATCTTGTTGCTTAAATGTGCAATACAAATAAACTTGACTTAAACAGTGTAATATACAATATGTGATTCACTTGGCCATTCAGAAAAAAAAAACATAACCATCTCGTACGGTAAAAGCTAAAAGCCAGAAAGAAATTGTCTATTTGTGTTTTTTAACAATGCCATCTTTTAACTCAGCAGACATTAAGTGCAAATAAGGGAAAAATAAAACAAAACGCATTAAAGTAAAAATAATGCTGCTCAAGATTGAGTTCAACCTCTCTGACCATGGGAATAGTTTTATGTTTATTTGATGCTCTTCCATTTCTAGTACCCTTAATCCAGCAGTAACTCAGGCCTATTATGGCTTCTAAATCCAGACAAAGGTCAGGAGGTCTAGCTATTATGCAGGATTATCAAATAGATTACAGGATCTTACTACAGGCTTTTGTCTTCTGGTAAGACACTGAAAGGAGAAATATCCAAGCAAAGACTTACATGGCACCAAGCTGAACCTGTGACAACATCAAATAATCATTTTCTTAATTATTTTTTTTGTACATTGTGCATAAGAAAAATTGTGTTTTCTGCACTAGATACACCAAAGAATCTGGGTACAGAAAAAAGCACAATTGCTTGGAATTTCATTGGCTTTTCTCACGTTGGGGAAAGCCTCCATTAGTATTAAACAACAGAGGTAAACTTCATTGTAATTAATTTTTCCTTTTTCAGAAACAGCTGCAAAGCTTTTCTCCATAAAAATTTCCTACTTGCATTTTTACAAACACACGGAAGACATTTTGTTATTGCTAAAGCTGCTAATCTATGCATGCACAATGAAAGAACTGACAGAGCCAGATGTTGATGTACTGTTACATTTCTGTGAGAGGTCGCATTAATTGACACAAAGCATAACGTTTTACCTATTCTCAAGTAGACCCAAGAAACAGTGCAAATTGAATGATTCTATGTAGCGCATATAATGCAATACTGTGAGTCGAAAACTCCTGAAGCAGTTTGATAAACTTTTTTTTCCCCCAGTTATTTTCTCCACAAGAAGCTACTTGTACTTTCATCTTTTCAATGTGCTGTGCTATCATTGCTACCCAAGCGGCAGATGCTTGTGCACTGTGTGAAAGAGCATTTGGTTCAAAACCACCTGTTTTTCCCTTTCCTTTCAGTGTGTGTTGGTGTTTTTTATGCCTTGTACTAAATTAATACGACTCCCACTGCACACCATCGTCTGTTGGTGGGAGGCTGCTTGGCCGCTGTATTTAAAAGTGAGTGAATGCGGGCCAGAACCACCTGCCAACAGATAGCAGTTATAAAATGCACCCACTTTGATTAAAAAATTTGCCACTGAAAATCTGTAAATCCTCCGTGTGTTTTCCTGAACATACTCAGCAAACACCATATGCCACCGAACGAGTTTCTTCAGGGCACTGAAGAAAAAGTGAGCTGTAATGAAGACGGAGATTTAAAAGAAAGTAATTTTCCTGCAGAGCTATAATCCTTGGTTCAAGCAATTCTCATTTTAAGATTGTTATGTTCTTCCTGGTTTTGTCGTGGGCAGTCCGAATTTGTCAAGATGAGTATATGTTACATTTTTTAAATGTTTTCAGATTTAGTAAAATTGTTATAAACAAAAATCTGAAAGGTGTGGAATGTTTATACAGTTGTGGGCTGCTTTAATGTGAAAACGCCTAATAAAGTAAATAGTAAATATATGCAACTAAAATAAAGTTGTTCTGTGAAGGTTTCAGGGGTAACTTAGTGAACCAAAGAAGCATAAAAGTGTAAATATATAAAAGAACATACCAATCTTTGAACATCTCACAGAACTCGGTTCAATCCATCATCTACAAATTGAGTGGAGCAATGCTGCCTTAACTTGAATGGTGTTGTGACTGTAAACTTATTATTTTAGGCTACAATGGTGTCTTAGCATCACTGTCATTTTAAAAGGTCAAAAGCGTTTTACAAACTTGACGGCCCCTAAGGCTGTTTAGGTTATCAGATTAAAACAGAAATAAATGTCAGTAGATGAAAGAATGGGAGGATGGATTCAATATTATGATCACGTTTTATAAGAAAATAAATCACGCCTAAAAACATGTATTAGTTAAAAACATTATACATTAAATTTTTTTATTTATTTATAAAATTAAAAAGTAGAGAAAAGTAAATATTTTTGTATTGTAAACAAAAATATAGATACGTTTGTAAACAAAAACAAAACAGTTAATACAAACTAAGATAAAAAGCAATTGTTGAAGTCTAAGGGGAAACTTAGGCTGTCTAGTGTTGGATACAATAATAGTTATGATAATAACTCTATGTGATCTGTAATAAATATGTTACCTTTCAGACTGTATTTAGTACATTTTGGAAATAAGGTTATTACATGATGTTATTATAAAATATAACCTAAATAGACATACATCTATACAGAAGCAGATTGTGTGGGTATAAATATTTATGGTTGTTGATGCTTGTAAACTTCTTAACTGTGATAATACATTATTATAGGTAACAGATATCTATTAACAGAGTAAAGAGTATGTTTCATTAGGCGATTTCTGGAATATGGTGGTCGATTTTATGATTATAAAACTTGTACTGTAACAAAAAATTTGCCCATTTTATTCATATTTGTCAATGCGTGTGTTTTTCATTTCATGTAAACCAAATGATGAACATTAGGGAACAAATGCACCTTGTAATTGTTTTTACACTTCAATAAGGATATCATTAAAATCTGACTATTTTAAAAATTATACTGTACGTGTGTAACTCTATAAGTGCACAAACAGGCGACTACAGCCGGCCAAAAACATCACAGTTGTCTGATCAGGTTTTCTCGGTTTCTGTGATTTCTGGTTCACAAACATTGTACAGGGCCAGATTTCATAAAAGTGCTTCTGACAATGAACACAGAGCCCCATGCACGAGATGTTTATTTAGATGAAAACAGACGATGCACCTGTCTGTGCTGAAGGCATTTGGATGGAACAACAAAAGAAATCCCTGAACTGGGCCACTCCAAATGGAAATGAATCCTCCAAGATGTGTGTGATGTGCGAAGCACTGGGGTTTCGGAATCAGAAGAGATTAAGAGGGTTGCCTCCACTATCATCTTGTGTTTACAAGGAAATAGGGACTCATCCAGAATGCTGTCAGTTGGGAGGCATGAAAACTGACAGAGCAGATAGACGATGGAGCTTTTCACTTATGTGTCTCCATCTATCCTGAAATCATAGACAAGTACTCACCCCTACAGAATAATAAAAGCAACACATACAAACCTCAATAACACTGTTTGTTATTTCATAACTAGAGTTTTTCACACAACAGGGTTTATTTTGTCTAGAAACTCAAGTGAAAACTCAGAAATGTCACAAAGACTTCCAGCTGACCTTTGTAGGAATTTTTTCCTTGCTGTTTGTCCCTCCGGGTTTCATCCTCTCTGGGAATAAAACCCCTTTCTCATATTCACCAAATTATGTTTCATGTTCTTTGCCTCTTGTGTGCTTTCCTGACAGATCAGTTAAACTGGAGAAGCTTTGACCTGACCCATTAGTTACTTCCAAAGGCCTATTGCTGTAGTATATGTCCGTGATGCCTGACGTTAATGTAATTACAGAGGCGTGAGCTGAAAAGGCCACTCCGGGCTTCAGGGCACATTGGCCTCATAACCACCCTGATAGTTGTCTGTCTAATGGCATAGAGACATGGCAAGGAGCTTGTGGGTAACATGGCCTGGTGTGAGACAAGAGACAAGTGCAGGCATCTGTGCATAATACATTTTGATTTATGAACCTTTAGACAATAGCAGGCATGCAGGTAATAACACAAAGGGGTGGCATGAAACAGTTAAGTGAAGCAACGGCAAAGAAACATTTCCATCTGTGTTAGGGCCTCAATAGTTTATTTCTTTAGGGATTTTGTTTTTTGTTAATAGCTAAATTCATGGATCCAGTTTTTTTTTTACCATACTTGTGTAGCAATATTTCTCTCATTGTAAATTTGATTTAAATCCGGGCTTTAACTGTTCTATTCTGATAGGTGTCTTTGATGTCATGTAAAGCATTGCGCTATTTGGGAATCTTTGTTCTCTAAGAGTCTTGAAGAAATATTTGATGTGATAGTGCAAGACACAAATAGCTTTTTGACAGTCAACATGATTTTAGAAAATGAAGATCAACTCTTTAATTTATTGATTCCCTGGATATACTATAATGTTTGATGGTTTTTATAAAATGACTTACATTGTGAAGATTTGTTGAAAACTTCCTAATGTTAAAGCCACAATTTAGGAATAAGGGTAATCCTTAGGTTGGGACATGTGGATCACATAAACAAACAATTTTAAACTTGAACATTTGAAAATGCATGGATCTTGTCAAATACGAAACGTATTAGATAATGTAATGAACAACAAACTAAAAGTAAATGAAAATGAAAGAAGGGGAGAGTCAAGGTACAGCATGTACAATTGTGAGGCAGATGTGTGTAATGGTCTATGGTCTGAGTCTGTGCAATATTTTTTGGGGGGGTTTGAAATTCTCTATAAAAATTAATTATTTGAAATTACTGAATGGAAAATCACGGTTATATATATATATATATATATATATATATATATATATATATATATATATATATATATATATATATACACACACACATATATACTTAGTAGTTCACAGAAGGATGGATGGGGTAAACATCTGCTTGTATCTTCTGCAGCTTCTAACAGTTTTTCCTTTAAAATGCCCTTACATTTAACTCCGTCCATCTACCAATTGATTCTAACCAACTTTAAGACAATATTGCCCTGATACTTCAACGCAGCAAAACAAGACATAGGCAGAAAATAAAGTGATGCACTTAATAGTCTTGCAGTCTTAACAGTCTTGCAAGTCTTGCACTTAATGGCTTTGTAACAAGTTCACCTTGGGTCAACAGAGAAAAAAGAAATGAAAATCTTTTTCGGAGTTAATTTTCAAGTTTTTTGTTTTGTTTTGAGTGTTCAGATCCAAATATTGAGATGGTTATGAAACAGCCAAAAAATCATGTGTGTTAAAATCCTACAAACTGATCAGTATTGTGTTCTTGTTGTTACATGATTTTGCTTTGGTTCGGACGACTTTTAACTGTCATGAGTGTACGTACAGTATAACGTTATCTATAGAAAGAATGCATAGATAAAGGGAGTATACTATAGCCAGCCCCTCTGCTTCAAAAACTTTACATCAGTTGCTATGACACCATATTTCACAAAAGAGAGTAAGTAAATAATCAGTGAGAGTGTTGAGTAGAAAACAGGACAGCCATGGTAAATTGAAAAGGAATTATTAAAGCTCATTGTCTAATATAGCTGCTTAGGTGGTGCTCAAAAAATGGTGTTTAAACTCCTGCTACGCTAACCATTATGTCAGCGTAGATGAAAGTAACTGCAGCTTTAGACATGGAGAAAGGTCTTCCTCAATGTTCGGTCTTGCGGACTTCTGATTTATGTTCAAAGATTTGGAGTTAGGTCTCTAACCCTGGACGTTCATATATACTGTCCTGTGGGTTTTAAATGTAACCCTTCTCCAACACAACTGAACAAATTATTGGCTTTAGATAAACTTAAAGGCATACTGAAGAAGAAATTCAGCTGTATTATAGCAGGGATGTTTCTAAAACCCCGCAACAGAAGATCTCGTGGTTAGGGTTGGAGACCACTGGAGTAGAGATGCTTTAGTTCACGTCTGCGATAATTGGATGAGTGTTGATGTTGCTCTACCATAAAGGATGTTGAAAATTACAAAGATTTGGTAGAGATGCAAAAAAAGGACGCACTTTTACACACACTGCGTCATGTAGATGTCATTATCACTTAAAAGTAATTTGAGTTTCATCACATACGTTTTTTATTTGCTAAAGCACTGACGGTTAACATAGCGTTAAATATATGATTTATGCAGTCTGCCCAAGTACCGCTGATTTGAAATTATTCCGAAAAGTTTTATTGTTTCACAGTAGAAGAAAATATACATTAACCACAAAAATGCTTTACGTCTTTGCGTGTCTTTCAAAACGAATGAAAAACCTGTTTTACTTTTCTTAATTCAAGTATTTAGTATAATTGTGAGGAGCTTTTCCAGTTAGGTAAGGAAACCAGTAGAAGTCAAGAAAAGGTCTGTAAAAATGTCTGGCATTCAGGTATTTGCAATATTGTTTTCATTATTTTACAAAAAAACCATTACAAAGCTGCCAAAGAGATGAGTGCTGCTTCAAACTAAGCTGACTTCAATTTCAACCTCAACTACAGAAAATGGATGAGTATTTTCTATAATAGCTTTATAACTAGTGTGAAGGGCAATCTGTAGCTCTATTAGATCTCCCACATTCATTAGTCGAGCCAAAACCCGCATTTCAATTTTAGCCTATTACTGAGCCATAGTGGAAAATTTGTAAATCTGCCTTCTTAAGAGGATCTTAGTTTTAAAAACATGCACTATAATTCAGAAGCAGAAGAGATTTTTTTTCTCCACTCCATATTGTGGACAGTTTGAACTGTGTCTGAGTTCTCTTTCCCTTCCTTACAAAACCACCAATGAATGTTAAATATTTCAGAAAGTGCCTGTTGGGGTTAGAAAGGAATCAGTGACTGGTAATTAAACTGCGTTTTCATAAAAGGCTCAAGCCAAGCACATACCAAAGAGGCCTCATGCAATGCAAATATACCCCAATGAGAGCTCTTCAGTTCATTGGAGCAATTCAACACAGAGCCAAGATCTTTTTCACTGGAAGTAGAGTAACCCTTTCCCCCCCCGCCTGCAATACAAAGTAGAATGTTGATGTGACTACAGGTTTAAGTTCATTGTTTAAGGTCATTGCAGCAAAGTAAGCTGTGCAATAAATTTAAAGCCATGCCATGGGAGAGATTTTTTATGAGGTTGAGTTAGAGTGCAGTTCTTTAAGGTTTGTAGAGGAGATAGTTTCCTAAAACTTGTAAAAGCAAATTCAGAATTCAATATTTTAGTGTTACCTAAATGCCTGCTTTTCCTTTTGACCCTTAATTACAGTCAGGTGTAATAAAATATTCCAGTATAAAATGTGATACTTGTAATGCCTTAATTTATCCCTATTCCCTTATCTACAGATGCAGCCATCAGGACTGAAGCAGATTTTGCCACTTTTATCTGTAGGTAAAAAATGTATGAATTACCAACAGTGACAAACACCAAACACGAAACAAAACCTTCCATTGGTGTTAGCGGTATCTCTGTTGATTCCAATAGTACTGTTTAATTCATGATTTTTAATATCTGTCAGGAAGAATTTATAAATATACCAAAATCCTATGAATCGTTCTAGTAAATATTTGTAAATAAAGAAATGTAACAACTGTTGTGCCATTATTGGTCAATACTTCGTAACCGCATCCAATATCATACGATTAAAATCATATATACATTCATAAATGTTGAACAAATCAGTTCATTGACATGCAGCAATCATTCCTCCTGGATAACCAAACCGAGAAGAAGCCTTGCTTCAATACTGGCTTAGTGTTCAATGGTTAATGAAGGTAGATGCTTTTAAGGAAATTAAATAACAACCTAGTACGTCCTCAAAAAACAGCAAACATCAAATCTACTATTGGAATACAAGAAAGTGTACTTTTTAGTATATCTAGTAACGGACAGAGCTGACCCTCATAAGGAGCTCATCAAAACGCTTCCTCTTAGCTGTAGATAAAGTTCTGCTCTAACAAACTAGTCCATAGAAAGTGGCTTGTTCTACCATATAGTCAAAAAAGGTCTCCAGGACCTTAAATCTGACGTGTAATTCAAAAGTTTTAAGGGATCTAAAAGAAATACAAGTCTGTTTTGTAAACTATAGCTTTTGTTAAACAGTTGTAGAGTCTGTATGACTACTATCTTCACTATTGTGGACAATACTAATTCAGACTGTTCACGAAAAAATGATGACAAATCAATCATTTGCTCTGTGGCAAATAGATTATATGGTTCTCAATCTAATATTTCAAAGTCTCTTATTCAGGAAAAAAATGGCATATTACATGTCAGTGTTGCTCAGTCTCGCCCTGAGGATCCATGATTCATTGCTGACTCATCCAGCATCGGCTGTGAGGCTTATTCAACTGTTCCTGGAAGTTATTGAGCCATGTGAAGTATTAAGTTTTCACCTTATTAATATACACAGTTAGGGAACAAAAAAAAAGAAGTAGGGGGAACATCAGGAGGTAAAGTTTAAAGGGTTACTATGAGGGGGCGAAAATTGAGATGTTTACATTTTCTTAAGAAGGCTAAGAGAAGAAAATACCTCCAGTTTTCCAGCGGTACAATAACGATCCAGGTGCAGAGTGTGTCCGTCCTTCTCCCAGTGGCTAAATATTGACTGTACTTAATAGCAGCAGATGGGCTGAATCCAGGCAGACTGTGCTGGAAGGATCGAGTAAGCGTATGAGTGACATCTGGTCTTTCCTGTGCCCAGTGGACCTGGTTGCTACATTAAGCTGCCTCATTAAACTAGCTGGGGCTTTAGGAGCGTTCTGCCACTCAAGCCACTGCTCTGGTGCTCCCCATCAAATCCCTCATTTGCTAGTGCCAACACTGAAGCAAGGTATAAATGTGGTGTGGGCAACTTTTGCACATCCTCTCTTTTCTTCTGGATTCTGCAGCGGTCACTTATTTCACTTTAGGTTCTACTGTATTAAATTTCCAAAATGCCCCTCAAATGAACGTCACCTTATTTCTGGCTCTCAGCCCAACCTGCTGGCCAGTGCGAGGCAGCTTTTCAAGTGACACAGAAAGTACAAGTAGCCCTGCTGGCATATTTAAGCGTAGAGTTGGGTACAAATCTGCATCAGAGAAAGTGTAAGTCTAAATATCTTTATATTTCAGAGCAATAGGATTGGTAAGGTTTCAGCCTTATCAAGACTCTTTTGTGCTCACTTTTTATTTTAATGGTTTTTCAGTAAATGTTGGTGTTGATCATGAAAATGTACTGGAATGAAATAAATTGAAAACAAAAAAATGTAAAAATATGCTACATAGACTTTCACTATTTTATCAAATCATTTAAATTGTTTTTATGTAAACCATGTTGTTGGAGTGCTTGTTTTCTGTTTGGAATAATCAAGGTTTGAGCACCAGAGTGTATCAAAGTTACAGCACTTTGATATATCTCACCTTTACAGCAATTTGCTCATGGTTAGCGGTTTATGTGTATGGGTTAAAAAAGCTAAGTACTTTTTAGAACCATGATAAGTTTAAAACCAGATTACAGTGTAACATTTACCATTAGATGGCTGAGAAAAGGATTCACATAAGTGAGTGCAGTGTAGCCTTTTAAACTGCTGATGAAACCCACTGGCTTGAGCACACCCTCAGAAGCTAAACCTGCCTCTCCCCAGTCATGTAATCATCATTATGTTCAATTTTCTATTCACCGTGAGCCCTTCTGACAATCACAACATCCTTTAGGCAAGCTAACATATTATACATATTAGAACCTACAATCGAAGCAACACTACTCATCCAGTTTCCCCATTACAGAGACTTAGTGTGGATCTCAGCATCACACTCTTCTTCCCCAAGGCACCTCAAGCCAATTATGCGGTTCCAATTGCCCTGGGAACTAAGGTCGAAAGTAAAAAAGGGAACCATAAAGCAAGATAAGCGGGATGCAAATTGTGCTTAAATATTCAAACCCTTTCCCAGTGAAACTTTAGGAGACTTAACAGGCCTGCTTATCTTGGATAAGACACAGTACTCCTGAAATCCGACCCTAACTATGAATACAATTGGGAGTATTTCACTTTACTGTTGGCTTTCAGTGAAATTAATCAAATCACCGGCAGGCCAGGCAAGTAATCTAGTTTAAAACTGGCTTAACAAAAAATAAATGGAACATGTTTTTTCACCACTTAGACCCACCAGTTCAAATATGGTACAAAACTTCTAATCCAATGATAAAGTGTATTTCAACGCAATGTATTTTAGTAGACCTGACATAACAATCATACCCTCTATACGTTTATTATATTTTTCCCAAAAATATCAGAGAGCTGCAAATTCAACAAATATTGAATTGTTTTTTTAAGCTGTTGCTTTTGTGGTTTGAAAGATTATATTTCGACTAAAGTTTTGTTCCAGCTATCCTTAAACATTTGTTTTAAACATAAATCTCGTACCCTTATGCTATTGCAAGGAAGTCAAGACTGATGGGATGTTTCTCGGCAGCATGAACAGCTGGATTAGGCAACATAGAGGAAAGATGAATGAATGAACACCAGGAAAACGACTCAACGCTCATGACCAACATCTCAGAGTGGCTATAAAATCACTCTGTGAATGTCCAGGGGAGGCCAGGCCACAGTCAAGACTTAAATCTGTTAAGAAGTACTAAAAAGAAAAACAGTTGAAACTGGTAACTCAACAAAATTGTAAGTCAAGGTTGTGAATAAATACTTAAATGTATTTCATGGTTTTCTAGTTTTATACAATTTTCAACAATTTCATATTGGTGTATTTCTGTGTAGAATCTTGAGAAAAGAGACAATATCCTTTGTATAACTAAATAAAAAAATGAAGCACTGTGAATACTAATCTTTGGATGAACCTGCCATTCTACATTCAGGTGATAAGAAGCATAACAGAAAAGGGGTTAAAGCCTGATGAACTATTGATAAAATTATATTTTGTTTGCTTTTCACTGCTTAGAAAGCTGCTGGCTCCCTGCACTACTTCATGAAGTCCAGTTGGGTGTACAGCAGAGTCAATAATCAGTTTTTCCTGTATTATTGAAATACTCCTTTTTTTGGAGCCACTTCAATTGAAGTAGCAGGTTTGGTAAACACACCTGAATAAAAAAAATAAAATTCTCAGCTGTTTGTTCATTTACATGATCGTGGATTTATGAACTCAATATTGCGATTAATAGATATATTTTGAATTGTATTAAGGTGCATTAAATAAATAATTTTTGAAATTATGATGTTTTTCATCAAGTCTAGTGTTCACCCCAGGTTAAAGGTCAATCCCTTTCTCCAGCTGAGAACTTCAAGTGCCATGGCCACTTGTTCTTGAGTGTTTAAAGGATGGAGTTGGAGGTGGACAGAGATAATCCTGAACTGCATCAATGTGGCCAATGCTCTATTCTGTTCTGATCACAAAAGAGATAAGCCTAAACACACTTTGGGGATCAAGGGAACAGCACTAGGCTGGTTTAAATCGTATTTGTCTGATAGATCCCAGTTTGTTCATTTAAATGACAAATCTTCTCCGCATTGTAAGGTTACTTGTGGAGTACCACAGGGTTCTGTACTTGGCCCAATTCTATTTACTATATACATGCTCCCTATTGGTAAAATCATCAGACAGCATGGTGTTAATTT
>JAVLVB010000173.1:1258429-1270704 GCA_032876305.1 Orestias chungarensis | reverse complement strand
CCTTCATTGGCTCCCTGTCAAACTTAGAATAGATTTTAAGATTCTTCTTTTGACATATAAAGCCCTCACTAATAAAGCTCCATCGTATATCAGAGATCTGATTACTCCTTATGTCCCTAACAGAGCACTTCGCTCTCAGACTGCAGGTTTACTGGTGGTTCCTAGAATCTCTAAAAGCACAATGGGAGGCAGATCTTTCCGTTATCAGGCTCCTCTCCTGTGGAACCAGCTTACAGCTTTAGTCCGTGAGGCAGACACCCTGTCTAGTTTCAAATCTAGGCTTAAAACCTTCCTGTTTGATAAAGTTTATACTTAGGAAGAGGTAGAGAAGACAGCCTAATCCGGTTGGGGGAGGAACTCAGTCCTGACAGACGGTTTTCCTTTGCTCTACCTTCTTCATGTCTCACTCTATAGGGTTAAGTTATTTAAGTTTTTCTATAGTTATGCTGCTATAGGCTTAGACTGCTGGAGGACAATCTGACCACATCTCTCTCTGCTACTTTCTTCCTTTGTCCAATCTACTTAATTACCGTTATTTCAACCTTGTTAACCTTTTGTTTTCTCTTAGTGTTCTTCTCTCCATAGTAACCACACCTGGGCTGGCGTTCTGTTATCTGAGACAGCTTCTTAGATGAGAACATGAGATGCTTCCAGTGACGTTCTACAACTGCTGCTATAAACTCTTTTATTTCAGTATCGTGTGCTTCTAATTTAGCTTTCTGTCTTTTCAAACCCCCGGTCGGTCGTGGCAGATGGCTGCTTGTACTGAGCCTGGTTCTGCTGGAGGTTTCTTGCTGTTAAAGGGTGAGTTTTTCCTCTCTACTGTCGCTACATGCATGCTCAGTATGAGGGATTGCTGTAAAGTCAACGACAACACAAGCCATTGTTTCTGCCTGCTGATTCCAGAGGAGTGAATGGTGCAAGTCAATGACTCGATGCAATCTGCTGGGGTTCCTTAGATTGGAAACTTTTTCAAATTGATTTGTTAGAATGTATCTTTGATTTTAATTGATTTTCTGTGAAGCGCCTTGAGACGACACCTGTTGTAAATTGGCGCTATATAAATAAACTTATTCTCGATTCTTGATTCTTGATCCTCACAGTCGTTTAAAAAATCTACTTTGCTTCCTTAAAAGTGTGGCATGATGGCTAAAAATGGAAAGGTAAAGAAAGAAAACTCTCCATAAACACATGGACTCGACTGGCTTAAAATGTATTTGTATTAGGCTTTACTCGAATTTGAGGATCATCGAACACTAGCTGGTTAAAGGAGAATTAGCCTTATATTGATGGTGTCTCTTCATCAGAAGGGGTCAGAGATATCTTGGGGAAACTGTTTTCTTTCTTTTTTGTGATTTTTGAGAGATTTGTTCAAAATTCCCATGACAAATAGATGGAAACATAGCTAAATTTACTTCCAACTCATTAGGGGAATCTCTAACGGTGACCAAAATATTTTTTTCAATTCTACAACATCAACTGTGTATTAAAGTGAAACTACTGTAGGGGCTATTAATGTACCTTTATTTTTTTTTTTAAACCAAGATCTTCAGCAAAATGCAACCAAATAGAAGTGTCAAAAATAAAATGTTACGCGAGCTGCAGGAAATCCTTTGGCCCAACAAATTAACTACCAGTTCCACTCAAAAGTCCTTGTCTGTCATCCTTCTGTTCCTGCAGCTTTCACCCTAATGTCACCTTTTCATTCTTTGTTTCTGATATGTCTATACATCTATACAACCAGAACAAAAACTTTGCAAACGCCTCTGGCTCTAGGAAGGAATCAATTTTCCGAAATACCCTGCTAATGTGTGCTTGTGCATATACAGGCTTCCATAACATCCCAAAAATGCTGCAGATATACATTACTTGAATCGTAGAAATTTGACAGTTATTGTAAATGCTTGTGGTTTGCCTTGTGGGCTACTGACATGTATCTTCATTGTGAATGAAATGTTTTCCTCTGCATGGTGACAGGTGGGTTGAACAGCCATGCTGGAGCTCTGGCAGCCTTTGCGGCGGCATTAGCAGCAGCAGCAGCAGCAGCAGCAGCAGCAGCAGCATTGAAGCTGAGAACAGGAGATAGCCTTGCCAAATGATATGGTGAAGTTACGAGCGGTGGTATCATTACAAAGCACTTTTTTCCTTTATGAATTATACACCAGCTCTTTAAAACTTAACATAGATAGCTCTAAGTGGTTGTTACCCAAGTGATTTACTTCTTTAATGGGTATGATCTAAGACAGAAGATGAGCAACAAAAAAAACAACAACAACAAAACAGAGATGGTTTAAGAGGTGGGTGTGGATTAGCCACAAATCAGTATTGCATGGTAGTTAGATGTTAATTATTGGATGTAGGGTGCATGTATCAAATCATTAACTGCTTTTTTGCACCATAAATGCAAAATAGGTGAAGATTTATCGAAAGTTGATCGCAACATATTTTTAAAGAGGTAAAGTTATAAGAAATTCATAATTTTTCTGACAAACAAAACATAAAAGAGGAGCACGATCGATGTGTTTTCCTCGCCACCCTTGCCTCCAGGCTTAGTGTTGAGACCGTATCTCAAGGGATGGAGGGCAATAGAGCTGTGATGTGTTTATTTATAGAGTACAACAAGCCTAATTGGTAAATCGGTCTAATGATTGATTTGGGATCGAGTTTGGTGTCGTCTGTCTTGAGTTCACAGTGAGGGATGTCCTGAAATAGCAGAGTTGACAGCAAGGAAAAAGAAGAGCCGATACTTCTCCCTGAGTGCAGGATCATTTGATTAACTGTCCAAAGTGTCTGTGAGAGTTTGGCCCACGATGAGCAATTAGAGAAACCAAGGTTACAACCCAGTCTGGCCATCACCAGACTGAATTAAGATGGGAATCTTTGTATTTCAGCACCTGCCGAGAACATTTCAGATATTTAAAACCTTTTAGCAAAGTTTAAAATGTATTACGAGCAAATTTGAATTTACCTATTGAATCAAGACCCAATGATTCCAACGTGTCACTCAAAAATAGTCAAAGCTGGATTAGTTGCAAAAGCACTATACTCACATTTGTGTGTAATTTAAAAAGATATATTTTATGTCACCCTACAAGCACAAATCACAAAGCAATTCCCTGAATCTCTCTTATTCTGAGATAAAAAACATTGTTAAAAGAAATCTGATAAGAAGTCCCATTTGCAAAGCGCAACAAGCCATAGAGAACAACTAGTAATATGTGGAAGAAAGTATTTGGGCAGAGCAGATGAATATTAAACTTTATGACTTAAATATTTGGAATAAAAAACTACCACTGCATGCCACCCTGACTACATAAGCGTAACAATGACATAACATGGAGGCAGCTTCAGGATGTCGGTAAGCCTTTGTTCAGCAGGACTAGAGGAACAGGCCGAAACTAAGCGGCTAGAAAAGATGGGAAGAGGTTCGTCTCTCAGCTTGACAGTCATCCAGAACATGCAGCTGGAGCTACAATTACAGTAATAGGCTTTATCACAACCGATGATGAATTTAGATCCATTCTACAATATGTGACCATAAACTTGATGTTAACGGAGGCTCTCCATCCAGTAAGTCAAGGTTGTGAATACTTACAACCATGTTTCCCTTTTCTACTAATGCATGACTATTCCAATTTTTTTGTCCGCCTTTCATATAAAATCCAAATAAAAACTTACTAAAGTTTGTGGGTATTATGTGACAATGTGAAAAACTTTACAATGTGAATAGCTTTTTTTTTTTTCGATCGCTGCATGTCTATTGGTCACCATAATATTTCCACGAGTAATTATTCATGCCCATGACAGAAAGTTACCCATTATGAGATTATATATTCACAAATGAATCAAGACTGTATGTTATGCAGAATGGTGTGCCACCTCATGCTGAGGCCTTAGCTCAGGGGCCTATCTGTTTCCTGGCTTCAGGTTTGAAATTCAATTACCTGCTGCCCTGGGAAGCGGCTCGCTGGAAGCAAATCATGGATCTGAGGTAAGGTTTAATGGATTTGAAATATAATTTTGCTCTGGCTTGGCTCCTTGGAGACAGGTCACCATTACCTATAACCACATTAGAGGTAATCAAAGATTCTCCTGAATTCGTTACATTGGCTTCCAGCTTGCTTGAAAAGTGCTGTAGTTTTTTTTTTTGTCTCACTGTGATGTGTTTAAAGACAGAAAGTTATGTACCGGTATAAATCTGGATGCAGTGCAGATTTATTCCCAAACATAGCGTTTCGCCCCTTTGTACCGCGTACTGTGTTTCTCGGGAAACCTTTGCCCTGACTATTAATTTGGATAATTGCAGCGCGCCTTTATCGAGTTTTTTACAACAGAAAGACCTTCAGTGCAGCTCATGAAACAGGGAACGTGCAAACAAACAGGCTTCCCACTGCTCTTTAACTCTAATTGCAGAGCCAGGCTTGCTGCTTGGCCCGTCTTGCAAAGAAACCTTTTTCCCACACACCCTTCTCTGACACCTGTTATTAATTCCCCCCTGTTTAATCAGAGACCTGGGAGGTATCAGCCGCTCCTCAGGCTGCGAAGATGATAAATGAATCGCAGACGTAGAAAAATTGACTCAGATTTATCCTCCGCCAGAAATTTGTGTTCATGTCCATGCATTGTTCTTCTTCTGGGATAATGGATGGCTTTGAGGGAGCACCCATAGAATCCCAATAAATAGTTAATGATACAAAAAGTCTCCTGAAGTGTTAAAAGTTTGGAACTTCTTTCTCCTGCTTGCTCGCAAAGGTATGGTCGTTAAAAATTTAATTTTATTACTTTTGCACATAAATATAAATCCCTTTATTAAGATTGAATGCATGTTTGCTTTGCTGTCTGTCCTCCATCAGAAAATCCACCTCTAAATGTCACTATTTCCATTTCTAATATGAACCTTCATCATATCAGACAGCATTACAGACATCCTCTAACATTAAGATAAAACAAGTTAATGTCTTTAGATATAATTAGTTTTGCTTTTGTAAAACAAACAACAAAATGTATTTTATATTAGTTCTACAAAAATGTCAAAATTATTTAATACACTTGTTCTGTTATAGCCATCCTTTGCTCTTCATTTTTATTTTCATCCATCAGTTTTCTTAATTTGTTCGGCTCATTAGATCGTTGGTATTACCAGGCGGAGAAACTCATTCTCTGCCTGTGCATAAGGATGATACTTGTGAACAGCCTGACTGAGCCCAAAAGAACTGTTACAGTAGAAAAAGTTTACTGGGGTAAAAAAAGTATATTTGCTCAGTGTTGCATCAGCAAAAAGGAGCAGAACCCAGGGTAAAGCGTTGAACGCTGATGCTTTCAAGTGCCAGAGACGAAAAGACATGTTTTGGTTGATGTTCTGCTAAACTGTGCTGGGACGCTTTCTCATTGGGGCCACTCATGACTCTTCTGTAGATTTAAACAAGCTTTATGAAAGGATTTTGTCAACAGTTGTGCTTCAAAAAACTTTGATAAAACAAACAAACAAACAAACAAACAAACCAAAAAAAACCAATGCAAACAGAAAGCCTTGTGACTAAAATATATTTTGTGTTATTTCCAGTTGAAATCTAAACTTTCTGTACACCGTCACACACATTTTTGCTTCATTTTCTGTAGTTCCTTAGTTTTCGCCAATAACCTTTACCTTCATGAATTGGGTTTCCATCGACAAGCTTGTGTGAAGGTTTCTGAAGTTCTGTCCAATTCTTCAATAAAGAACTACGGGGATCTATTTGAGATTTGTTGACTCCCTCACTCACACATCTTTTCAGATCTGCCCACAAATCCTCTATGGGCTAAAAAAAGAAAAAGAAAAAAGAAAGAGCTTTGTGATGGCCACAGAAACGCATTGATTTTGTTATCCTTAATCCGCCTTAAAACCATTTTGGCTGAATTCTTTGGGGTCATTGTCCATTTGGGAGACCAATCTGCAGCCCAGCTTTTACCTTTCTGATTAATGTCTTTAGATGGCGCTTTAATATTTCCACATAGTATTCTATCTTCATAGTACCTTCTATTTTATAGAGTTATAGTTCCTGGAGCAGTAAAACAACTAAAAAACACGATGCAGGATTTTAACACAGTGTATGCAGTTTCTTGTTTTTGTTTTTGGGGCAAAAAAAAAAAGGATTTTCAAGAAACAATGACCCTAAATATACCATAAAATTAGTTGTCCAGTGACTTCAGAAAAACAAATTTATTCTTTAGTGGTGAGGCTCTCAAACCTTTCAATCCCATTAAACAATTTGGGGTAAAGAAAAGGTGTAGTAAGTCTGTCTGCAAACCAAAATTAAAAACAAAACATCATGAGACTCTTGTGAAAGGAAACTCCAAACCATTGACTGAAGTCAATCCCAGTTAAAATAAAATGCAACCAAATTTGTGTAAATATTAGATATTCAGGATTCATCAGCGTACATCTAAACCAGCAACAACTGATTGTGTGTGTTTTTTTTTAACCAGCTTGATTTTTTTTGACAGCTGTTGAATATTGAGAGCCTTGGAGCGCTGCCACATTTGTGTAAACGAGAAAGGAAAATCTCTAAATGAGATAAAACAAGGCGTGCGTGTTGGTAAATTCTGTGTGCGTCCTGCTGTTTCGTATCGAGCCATCTATCATCAAATTCCTTCCAACAGTTGTCACCCAGCAACTTTCTCCAAGACTAATTTAATACAAACAGCACACTCTGCTCAATGTAAATGTTCTGCATGCTTAAGTCCTTATTTGTATAAGTCATGGTATGATTGAAGGTTGAAGCCTGCTTTCTTGGATTTGTGCCCTTTATGCACAATTTATTAGTGAAGATAATACCTTAAGAGGGCGAGGGTGCTTTAAAAAAGAAGTGGATGTAAAGAAAAGGCCTACAATCTATAACAAGGGAACGTGTTGTATATCTGAGGCTGTAACCAGCGCAGACAGGCTTGTGTTTCAAAAATCAAAAAATGACATGCAGCCGTCTGTGTGCTCCTGCTCGCCTGATTCAATAGTGGCTCAGAATTGGATTTCTCTCCTTAAAGCTATCAGCCTTTGATGTGACACGTTGACCGTGAGAGTGAGTCAGTGGGTGCAAGAATGAACAGAAACCATCCGACGCTGCAGATCTCCCAGGTCTCAGACGCTCATCTGTGTCTTTCTGGACTCCTGACATCTGCTGAAGGCACAAACCGAAGCTTGTATGCGTCTTTCTAAACCGAACACTGTTATCAAGATAACAGAAGCGTACGGTAATTAGCTAATTATTATTTTCTCTTTAATGAGTTGGAGGGATGTCTCACTTTTAAGTATCAGTTTCAAACAAGATAATACCCTGCAATAGAAATGAGCTTAAACTTTCTATCTAATGAGTCTAAAGATCCCTAAACCTATATTTAATGAACAACATCTAAGAATAGAAATGGTATATGAATTTAAGAAAATAAAAAGAGTGGAAAATGAGCCTAAGCTGCAAAGATGGAGGGGAGGATGAGTGATTCAAAGCCCTCAGTTTCATCAGAGGCATCGTTGTTGTGAGGATCCAGCCCACGGTAAGGTGATAATCAGGCTGCTCTGCGCTGCATCTACCAACTTTGTGGATGATCACCATAGACCAGTGGGCTGGTGAGTAAGACCTGTGTCCGTGTGTATCCTTGAGCTATTTGATCACAGTGGGTGGACCGTGCTAAAGCAGAGCATGAGAAACAATAAACGCCATGAGACAAAAAAAAAAAAAAACACAAGCAACCAACAACGACAAAACAAAAAGCAAACAAAACATATAGATACAAATGTGACAAAACAATTTAATATGTGTATTATTTACACACTAAAGCAGCTTATCGCCAAAGATGTTTGCTACTTTATACTAGTGTCTTCTGTTAAAAGAGAAATAAAAGTATTTCTAGTTTTCTTGCTGTGAAACAAGTAAAATGGAGAGCAGATGAGTGGCATCACCTTTACTCCTATCAAACTGTGTAGCAGGTTCTTACAGACCCACACACACCTACCTGAAGTCAAAAGCTACTGAAACAGATGACGTTCTAAGGGCAGACTTTGAAGTGATCTTACTCTGACAAAAAAAACGAGATACTGCAAGGATTTGCAAGAGCTTCCTCCTCTACTCAAACATGAAACCAAACGGAATGTCGGCAAAATGTTGCTGGAATGAAAAGATTGGGGTGAAAGCCATGTTAAGGTTTTCGTTGATAGTACACTGACAAAAAAACATGAATTTTATTTGGACTGCATGTGATAGCCCAGCAATAACAGGGTGGATAATTGTGAAATATGACGAAAAATACTTTTCTTTACGTTATAATCATAATATGATTTAAATCTAAATCCACAGCATGATCCTGCCATCATCCTGTTTCAATAAATGTTTAGGATCATGTGCATTGTTCATTTTCCTGCAATCAGTGCTTTTTATGCTTTTGTTTTGTATACAAGTGTATATCCAACTCAAATAACCGTGTCCCTCGAGCAATAAATTTGGAGTAACTTATGTAATGATGTTCAATTCTGTATTTTCTGAGCAGAATTCGGTTCAAGCAGCTGAACTTACTGTGCCATGTATCCAGTGCATTGTGACATTGTGAATCGACATGAACCAAGTCAGTTTTATCACAACTTACACCTTTAGCTGCCTTTTTTTTTCTTTCTTTCCCAAGTCAGAGAAGTTAGCCCTCCCATCCATGTTGCCTATGGAAGTCAATGAGGAATAACAGGAACAAGGTCGCCGGAATAACAGAGTGTTCGGCTAAGGCAAGCGAGACCTACACTGGTCTGCTCTTCTGTTGCTTCTGTAACATCGTGGATACATTTAGGGACTTTCAACTAGATTTTCATCTCAGATTTAATATTTTAGACTCACAGGAGTCCCATATTTGCAAGATTATCTAAAACACATTAAAACAGGAATTATTCTATTAAACAGCTGAGATATGAGACAACTAAAGGTGACTAAACACTCATTTACAGGGTTCAAAGTCGAAGATTTTAACTGCCAGATCTCCACCGCTATAAAACATGTAACAATGCCATCGGTGGCTTTATACATCTATGATGCAAACTTTGCTGTGCTACTAACTAAGGCACCCTGAAATATAAGCTATGAGAATCATTAATTAATTAAATCAACACTAAAAATATTTATTAGTGTTAGAACTGTATTATATTACGAAATAATACACAAACCCCAACAAAGGGCTGCGTAATTTGTGGGATTTGCAGAAAGACGGTGCGGACAGTGAAGCACGTTTAAAAATTGGATAGTTAAGGAAATAGATGGTGGATAAATCGGCACATGTTAGTTAAAAGAAGTCTTTAAGACTCAATAACCTAAACTGTCAGAAGCGAGAAAAAGTCCTTATCTTCAGATGAGGGTTCATCTGTATAACTATAGAGCTCAGTTGTATCGGACTAGCCCCAGTAACTACATACTTTGGATTAAAAAAAAATATGTCTGCTTTCATTTTAGTGTTCCTAACATGTTGTGAGAATACATTTTCTTCCTTCTGTTTCTAATACTCCTTTCCTAGGATAAATTAGTAATTAAGAAAGAAGTTTTCACATAACACAGAGGGAACGGAAGTTTTTCTATAGGATTACAGAATTATTTTATTGAGGAAACTTTTTTTTCATACTGACGACGAGACGACAGCGATAAATAAAACATGAGGAGACGTCAGTGAATTTTTGTTGAGTTACACAATTAGGCTAAAAGGTTAATGGATGAACGATCAGCTAGCCAAAATCTTATGACATGTCTCCTTATTATAAAACTTCACAGGAAAAACACCACAAATCTTAAGAGGTACCTGAAGGCTCACCATCCTCCCATTTATTGCAATTGAAGTTACAATAACTAATGATGAAATATGTGTGATATGGGCACCAATTTCAGGCTACACAGTTAGGTTGTCATGTTTATTGGGATTTCTTTAAGTATGTGTTTTGCTATAAGGCTACAATAAATGTGGAACATCCTGGGATTCATGGAGGTGCTACATACTGACACGTATTGTCGTCATGTGTGTCGGTTAAATGTTGCGTTTCCTATTAAAATAGAACATGTTGCGATTTATTTGGTATTTTCCGGAACAAATTCACAGAAACGTGTGTCATACATGTCCGTCACTCACAAACAGTGACACAAAATAGAGTAATAATGAAAGAGATAAAATACAGGAACTATTAAGGGCAGCGTAACTGTTATGGTGACTTTTTATGCAGGACCTGCTATGGAGGACTACAACAATAGATGGATGCGATTTATTTCTATGGCTTCTTGAAAAAATACAGACACAAGTGGGAAAACACACATATCGGGCTGACCAGCATCAGCGATCAGAAGGTAAATCCCAAAAATGTCAAGAAAGGGTTTTTGCGATTATGTTTATAACATACTTGAAGTGGTTGATTACTCTGTTAGTAATTATTCAAATAAGTTTGTAAAGATCCTTTTCCCGCTATAGCTGAATAAAACTCAAACTATCACAATTAGAAATGACAAAAAATGGAAGTCAAACTAAGTTGCATTTTCCTTCAAATGACTAATGCTTATGCTAAATTGGTTGCCAACAGCAACACTGGGATGCGACGTCCTGTGCTTCAGGTAAGTTAAACCTTTGTTGACCTTGCTCAGTTATTTGACTTGCTGCATCTAAAAAAACTGTTCTGTTGATTTAAAGGCTTAAAGAAATGTTTTTTGAACCCTTGGAGATTAAAGTAATTTTGTAACCTGACTTGTATCTTATATGAGGTCACATCGACACTTTGGTTTTGGCTACAGACTAATGGGGTCAAAAAGAAGCATAGCAGCAAGTAGACAAGAGGATTTTCTTAGACATACTCTGCAAGCAGTATCTAATATTTTATAGGTTTTGCACCAAAGTGAGTCACCACATACATAAATTTGATAAATGTGTTCAGCAGTTTCAGGAGAAAGATTGAATCCATGTAGTAAAACAACGGGGTCATGGGAAGTGCGGCAGTAGCCGCTATCAACACTTAAGTTAGCATCTGCTTCATAGTTTCCTGTTGATAGTAGTGCAAGGATAAATAATAAAGGATGACTCTAATTGTCTGAACAGCATTTGAACATCTCTTGTCTGCCTGAACACTTGTGTATAAAATATCGAATCGTGCTAAGTAAGAGTTCTTGAAAGGTGTTATACTAAACCTGTTTATTCTAAACCTAAGGCAATGTTTTTAGTTTTTTAAAGCCTCCTTTTTTTCTCCGACTTTTTCATATTTAAAACATTTCACCTGCCTGGCTCATGAGTTTTGTATAGCTTTCTTTACACTTTTTGTAAAAAAGAAGAAAAAGAAATCTGCTTTAGGACAACGTTTGGAAAGATTCTAATCATCTTCCAACCATCCAAGGCTCTGGGATGTGAATACTGTATCACTAAGCATCGTCTTTGAGGAACACTTTCCTTGTAACCCTGTTCTGAATCCAAAATGGGAAATCAAGAGGATAAACCAAGACATCAAAATTGACCAGAAGAAATTAGCTGCTAGTCCGAGGAACTTCCAGTCAGAAAAATACCTGTCAGTGTTAAGATTTTCAGGTATGCATAGCCAAGAGACAATAGTGTAGAAAACCCAATCCTGCTGTTAAATCAGTCTTGTAAAACAGAAAAAAATAATCATTAATTGTGAATCTGGTTCTAAAAGGTGAAAAGTGAAAGTGGTGCTGAGACTTTTGCCCTGTTCTCCTCTCCTTTCCTCTTCTAGGGTAATATTAAATATTAATGCTTAGAATTAGAAAATCAAACTCTATTCCTTAGACCTGAAAAAAAACCTGATAAGCTCTTTAAAAAAATGTGACCTTTAATGAGATAGACAATATGTTAAACGCTGAGTTCCCTAAAAATAAAGCTCCCCTCCATTATCCATTATCCTTTTGTTTTCTCTTAGTGTTCTTCTCTCCATAGTAACCACACCTGGCCTGGCGTTCTGTTAGCTGAGACAGCTTCTTGGATGAGAACATGGGCTGAGATGCTTCCAGTGACGTTCTACAACTGCTGCTATAAACTCTTTTATTTCAGTATCCTGTGCTTCTAATTTAGCTTTCTGTCTTTTCAAACACCTAGTCGGTCGTGGCAGATGGCTGCTTGTACTGAGCCTGGTTCTGCTGGAGGTTTCTTCCTGTTAAAGGGGAGTTTTTCCTCTCCACTGTCGCTACATGCATGCTCAGTATGAGGGATTGCTGTAAAGTCAAAGACAACACAAGCCATTGTTTCTGCCTGCTGATTCCAGAGGAGTGAATGCTGCAAGTCAATGACTCGAT
>JAVLVB010000173.1:1226856-1258329 GCA_032876305.1 Orestias chungarensis | reverse complement strand
AGTCGGTCGTGGCAGATGGCTGCTTGTACTGAGCCTGGTTCTGCTGGAGGTTTCTTCCTGTTAAAGGGGAGTTTTTCCTCTCCACTGTCGCTACATGCATGCTCAGTATGAGGGATTGCTGTAAAGTCAAAGACAACACAAGCCATTGTTTCTGCCTGCTGATTCCAGAGGAGTGAATGCTGCAAGTCAATGACTCGATGCAATCTGCTGGGGTTCCTTAGATTGGAAACTTTACAAATTGACTTGTTAGAATGTATCCTTGATTTTAATTGATTTTTTGTAAAGTGCCTTGAGACGACACCTGTTGTAAATTGGCGCTATATAAATAAACTGATTCTTGATTCTTGATTAGCAGACAGATTGTAGAAAATAATGTGTTAAAATGGTTTTGCTAGTTGTTTTTTTGTTTGTGTTGATAACATCATTGTTTGTATTTCTTATTACAAATATCATTTAACGTATTGTTTTTAGATAATTAACTTAAACAGTTAATCCTTAATATATCAGAATGATGACAAATAGAAAAGAAACATATTTCCTTTGTATGTTGTAATGACTTTCTAGTGTACAAGTAAGTAATTCCTCATTTGAACTTTTAAAGAAACAGTCTGACTGATCATCATCCGAACAAAATGTTTTATATTCATTTCACTATATAGTTTTTATACAAAGTTAGTTATTTAGGACTCTTTCAATCAAAGCTTAGTGATTACTAATGCGATACTGAATAAAATCTGCACATAATTTTAAGACTATTTTCTTAAGACACACACTTTATTCATTTTATTTACAAAATTATTTCTTTGACGTTTTTTAGCTTTGCTAACTATTAAGTATTATATTTCCACTCAACTAAATATTGTATAATAGCACAATTATTTAAATTGAACGCGGTGGCTGTTTTTCATAGGTTTTATTGTTACAATTTGTATGTAGGAACTTCTGTTTTTTTCACCATCAGACACAATATGTGTCCTCATGAAACTTTGACACAAGCGCTTCAGAAACAATTATTTAAAATATGTTAGCTAAAACTTGCTAAGAATATGGCATTAAAACGTGCCCAAAGAGGCGGTTAGATTCTGTCCAAATTACCAGCCTGTACTTCACACACAGTTCAAAATACAACTCCAACTCACTTACATATGCACAAGAGTATTTGTGCACGTGTACAAGAGGCAGAAGTGGAGCATGAACAGGAGCTTGGCTCTTCAAGCAAGGTGGGATGGGCAAGAGGAGAATTATACTCCGGTCTTCCTGCATGACTCTGATCCGTGGGAGGCTGACCCCGATAAATCACCGGCTGTGAGGCAGTGTGGCCGTATTTCGCAGAGACAGTCCCGTGGTGAGGGGGTTCAATTTATGTGGGAAGACTGAGTGTGAGATGGGAGCAAAGCAGGGCGGACAGCGCTTAGCAGCCAGTCTCAGCAGAGCGGCGGCAACAAACAAGACAGACACATCTCTCATGTAACTGAGTGATCTCTACAATACACTGGCAGCTGATGTGTCATGTTGCTGCCCTGCAAAAATCAAGAGTGGTCTCATGAATGCAAAAAACAAGCTGTGGGTGGATGCTCGGAGATATGCGGTGAGTTGGAATTCAAACCGATGCCAGACTAAGGCGTTTTTCCCTGCTGAGTTTCTGATCTTTTTTTTTTTTAATCCGTCTTAAAGTAAATCATAAACAAAAGCACAGGAAAAACAGAACTATTTCAACATGCATTAATTTTTTGGAGCAGGATGGTGTACAATCTGTACCTCCACTCAGAGAATCACCCTTGTAGGCACCCTGTGTATAAGGAATCACTTTTATACGGCCTCTGCTATAGATGATAGACTGTTTTTGTTGTTGAATAAAGATGTTATTTTCCAGGGGAAAATGCCTCTGTTGCAACGTTGTCATTCAAATCAGACACTAACACCCAGGTGTATTGTATTTAGAGGATTTAAAAAGAATAAATGCAGCGCTAACTGTCTGACACGGTAAACCATTTGTTTCTTTTAAACGTTAATGGTCTCCTCGGAGTGAAGAAGCTACACCATTGAAGCTTATTAATTTAAGTTGGCATATTTGAATAGTAATAGACTTTTGGAATATTTCAGAGACGGGCTCGTTATGCGTCATGATGGTTTCTAAAGATGTTGTAGACACATAAACGATTTAAGATATGACTGACTACTCCATATCGCACAATCAAAGGAAGAAAAGATTTTAACACAGGAGAAACCATTCAGCAACACACTGACAGACCTTTGCAAATGTGATATCCTCCCCCCCAGACCTCCATCATACTTCACATTTCCTCTCAACAAATAGTCATTGTCTATTTCTTTTTTTTTTTTTATATGCAGCAGCTGATAAACAGATTCATTACACCCCCTTTGCAACTGCCGCAAAAAAACATAAGAACACAGAAAAAAAAAAGTCCTCCTCCACCAAGCAAAAAAACATCTCACGGGGAAAACAATAGCCTTCATATCTTCAAACAAATGCAAGTATGCAAACTCGGCTGAAATGTTTTCTGCTGTGCTGCACTGTGCATAGGGATGTAGTTTGCATATCTATTACTCGCTTTCTCTGTGAACAAGCAACCTTGTGGAACTCAAACGAAATTTACTTAGTTTTCCCTCTGAAATCAATATTCAGCTTGTTGCTGTTTCCATGTCAGCCAACGACAGCCTGCCTCCAGGCTCCGAAACCATCAGTTACTTGTATTAAAAAGGTCTTCTCTAATAATAAGCAACTAAGCCATGCACTCGTGGCTAGCTCCGTTTGGCTTTCTTTTTTGAAGCAATGCTTGTCTGTAGCAAAGTTTTGAACTTTGTTGTGCAGGGCAAATTATGTGCAGGACATGAAATCAGGTCATGAGTTTTGGGAAACTATGCTTGAGTAACAGCTATATAATAAAATATTTTTTTCTTACCTGTCATGTGTCCGGATCAAGGCACATAAAAAAAGGAGAGAAGGAATAAGAAAAATGAAAGTTAGAGATGTTTTTTTTTCAGAATTTTGCACAAGAACAGGTAAGAAACAGTCCAAATAACGTGCACTGAAACACATTAGATTGGCAAATTAGTTGCCACTCTCAGGGGTTTCCGATGAAATAGCAACACTTGAAAATGGTTTCAGCAACAAAAAAGCTCAAAAAAACTAAAACAAAACAAACAACAACAACAACAACAACAAAAAGATTAAATAAGTAAGAGCGTCAAAAAATGTATTCTAGTGCAAACCTGTGCTGGTAAACTGTTCCCAGTCACTACCACTTCAAATGTTGCTCATGTACACAATAAAATGAAAGTTGAGCAAAACACATTAACATTAATAGTCTTAAATCAACCAATTCCTTTGTTTATGTCTGTTCGTATATTTTGTTTCTGGAGCTAAAACAGCCCTTAGACCCATATCAGTTCATCTAAATGCAGAGCACAAAATAAAACCCTCCAAACTCATGTTCTGCACTAACATTTCTCCAATAAAGTTTTTTTTTGTGCTGCCATTCCAACTTTGCATTAACATAAACTTGTATACATAATTTAAGAGCTTGTATGAGATCAGAGCACATTTTTTGGCATATGTGTCCTGTTTTAAGATTAGCCTAAACGGACTAAAATCAGGGTTGTTGAACCTATTTTGGTTACATTTCAAACACTTTTAGTGAATGGTAACAAATAAGAGAACAGATGCTCATAAAAAGTGTTTTTTTTTCTTCAATATTTCAACATTTCATTTCTGCATTAAACAGTTATCTTTGAACATTTTCTTAAAAAACAAAACAAAACAAAAAAACTGAAATAATCCCACCATAACTCAAGTATATAAACACATTTGCAGAGTTTAACATTGTGCTGAGGCTTTAAACGCAGCAACAATCCTTCCCCTCTTCACCTGGTAAAATGTGAGAGCTCAGAACTGCTTCTAATCTTTTCTGTCTGTCTTCCACAGTCTCCGTTTCTGCTAAAGCATGCATGTGTGAGCCGAGGGAAAGAAGCTGCAGCAGAACAAGAAAAATGCATAAATAAAAAAAATCACTGTGTACATGAAGTTACACGCGTGCACAATGCGTTGAGTGTCAGGCTGTTGGACATGGCAGAAGGATAGGAGCCAGTCAACCTTGCTTGTGATGAAAAGAAACATCTCCAGGGCCAGTTCAGGTAGATTTGAAGACAATCCTTGCAGATTATTTTTTTGTTACCCATAAAGGAAGCTCAGAGCATTCCACTACTCAATTAATGCTGGAGCCATGCCCTGTATTTTTATTTTTTAAGTTTGTATCCCTCCGTTTTTGCCTGAAGTAATTAGCCCTGGGGCCCCAATGAGGATGGCCTGTGTCCCTTGGCTCCTCTAGCCTCCTGCAGTGAATAGCTGGGTCTAGGGCCTCGCTGGCAACTCAGACTAAGCTAAAAGTGGAAAAGAGGAGGGGGCATCACTTATTTTCAGATGAGGTGAGTGCACGTGCAATTAAATTTGCTCCCTCTCGTCAAAGGCGAACTTGGGAACACGTACGGTAAAAATGAAATAACGGGTTTAGCACAGCTTTCCTTTCATTATCTTATTTAGTTTTGACAACCTGTGTTGCTCCTCCATAATAAATTGCCATGGATTTAATTAATTATACAGTAGCACTGAATAAAACATTAGGAAAATTATGTTTTATTAAATTAACTGTTCACCTTGGCAATTATTCTCCATTTAATTTTCCATGGCCTCTTTAAATAATGAAAATTACAGTATCATCAATTGAAGGTTAGAGAATATAATGCACACATGCCTCCATGAAACATTATTCTAATGACAGTGGATGATTTTATAATGAGCTACCTTGGTACTTTTTAAATGGAGGAATGATTTTTTTTTTTTGGCTCAGCAATAAAGGCGACAAAAAGCAATGATTCAAAGTAAAATGCTCTCAGGCTAGAACGTTGTCTTACATTGTTAATATTGTAAGAAAACCTTAGGTAGGGTTGTTCCTCATTAGGTTTGCTCTACCAGAAATAGGCTACGTGTGCTCATTAAAATCAAGTTGCCACTTTATCTGGAGGTCGAATAGTAAAAAGTCTTCAGTATCCTCAGTAAATAAAATCATAGGAGCAGTATTATAACAGCATAAGGACATCCTGTGAAGTTTGTTGTATTAAAAAGAATTGTGTAATCACATATGTTCTTTCTTTTGTCTGTCAATGTTTGTGAGTCAACGTTAAAGAGACACATTTGGTACAGTCTCAGCTTGATGGGATTTATTTGTGGCTGTGGGGACATATAGTATCTACTTTTATTTATTGAATTAAAATGTATATATCATACAGACTCTGTGTATATACAAGTGCATTTTGGTATCAGGTAGTATTGTAGTTTTTTAAAGCAGGAAAGGAAATATACAGCAGTACACATTTATTTTAATAATAAAAATCAGCCTTTCAGTCGGAAACCGAAGTTGAACTATTAAAATCAAGAAAAAAAAAACAAAAGCTGATGGAGGAGAACACGTTGCAATAAGGAAGTCAACATCTAGACCACTGACGTGTCATTGTGTGCTTTTGAAACTATATATTTTATTGATAACTACTGTAGCTGTAGAAGCATATTTTTTTCTGTCTAGGCCAAATAAGGAAAAGTAATTCATACTATGGATTTATTTTTTGCCTGCTTAGACTTTGTAGGTAACCACTTTTCTCTTGGATAGACTCACTCACACAAACGTGCTTTACAAAATTGCAATCAAATGATTTATTTTTCAAACGTTTTACACATCCCTGCATCTTAGACAAAGACATTATCTAAACTATGGTAGGTACACATAGAGAAACCTGTAAAGGTTGTAAAAACCAGTCAAATGGGCCATTAAGCCCTACTTTCTGTTACATTTTAAACTGATCTGAGCAAATTTTTAACAACTGTTGGCCAACATTTAGTTATTATTGCAAGTTATAATGGCCTCGAATCGCAGGAAGCAGCACAGATTGCGTTTCATGTTCTCAGACAAGCTGCCAATCACACAGCAGTTGATTACAGAGGATTGCAGACAACTATGGCAGAACGGTGTTACAGGTGTAACGTTGCTGAGGTATTGAAAAGCATTTCAGAATAAAACGTGTCAATCAAATGCCATAATGTTAGACAGTTTATTTTCAACCTATGTTTTTATAATGGTAAGGAATTTCAATTTTCAAAGCAGAAAAAAAAATACAAATAAAAGAAACTTTGCGGTGTTATACGTAAAAGTTCATTTAGTTTGACATTATAAGGTATAAACCAACATCTTATTTCTATTTATATATTTTTATAGCATATCCACTTTCATTTACCATGTAAACTTGGCCTACTCACTTTTCATTAACCAACATAATTCTGCTTTTACTCTTTTTTTTCTCCCCACTGTTTCACAGTTCCTACTAACTCAGCTAATTCTGTTATTTCTCACAGGTAATGCCGTGCAGTGTTAATTATTAGAGCCAATATGTTCTTGCAACTTATGCTCAGGCCAATTTTAGTCTGGCACTCTTAGTTTGGTGTGCAAGGAGTAAAATTGGATGAGGGAAATGGTGGGTTTGTGTAATGGCCTTTTGGGTGGGGTCAGCAGACACACACTGACAAAAAACAAACACATAGACACACATTGGTGCTTCACACTGTTACTGTTTGTTCAGTTTCATTAGGGCTGCCAGAGTCCGACAGGTTGAAAGATTTATTTATTTCTTTGTTTTTGGAAATGCCAGAAAGTTAAGCCGTAGCTCGCGGTGGAACACAGATGTTTTTATCCAAGCCGCTTATAATTGGACCAATCTGCTGTGTACATTTATCACAGCAGACGTTTTGACTTATTGTTGGTGCTAAGAAACAGATGCATCTGCTGTTGATCCTGGCTTTGTCCAAACCGAGTCAGATGTATTTAGGTTACCAGCCACTTTTATTGGCATCCTGGTAAAAATGCATACAAAGATGAGTAATAAACTCTAATTATCCCAGGGTGGAACTATAATACCGTCCCACTGGAAAAGGTAGAAAAACTTTACCTTTAATTTGAGTAAGTTTACACAATGGAGAAAAAGACTATCTATGTAAAGAAACACTTGTTTTTACATAATGGCTGGTGGCAAAATTGCTTGTACCCTAACAATTCATTAAAAATAAATTTAACTGGATATTTGTTTTTTATCAATCCAATTTTAATTTGGTCTTTTGGCCTAGTTTTTGGGATTATTATTATTATTTTAAATTAGCAATTCATGACTTTTTGTGTCCTCGAGGTAAAAACATTACATGAAGCAAAGGCCAGTTTCTTTTAGCTACTAACTGTCAGGCTGGTTGGAGAACAAATACTTTAAATGCACATAGTGGGCAGGATGTGAAAGAGGATAAAAACTTTCCAAAGCAAACTTATAAACTTGTAAACATTTTCTGACCATCAAAAATGCTCCAGATGGATTTTACCAAATTTTAATTGTACTTGAACTGGACTTGTGATTTGGTCAGAGGAGATTAATATAAACAAGTTGGAAATCATGCATGGGAAACATGTGCAAGGCCCAATTGTTTTTTTTAATATATACTTATACTCACATGTCATCCTTTATTGCCATAACAAACAAAAAAAATTAACCCAAACATAAATTGTATTTTAAACCAAATGCTTTTGCCATGTGGTTCCAAAATGATAGCCGATCAAGTTACACATTACAGCAACCTTTATGTCATAATAAAACTATTTCATTTATCACTCTACTCCACAACCCTGCTGACTATGCTTTAGAAAATTACCTTTTAACTGTGTCCTAAACTATAAATCTCACTTTAAAAAAAGCTTTTTAGCCTTTTTGTATTATCCCTTTTAGCCATTAAGCCAACTCTACACAGGCAAAATTTGTATTTTTTATTATTGATTTAACTTCAAGCAGCATCACCACTTTGTGAGTAAATTATTGATATAAGAAGATTAACTCAGTTGAGCTTCAAATAACAATTGATGTGCTACTTTTGAGTTACGTTTGTAAAATCTTCACCTTCTTAATATGCTTGGGTGATATTTTTTGTTGGGTGTTCCAGTTCCACTCGAGCTCTCATTTTTACCAGCCGGCTGTAACTGTGAGGAAGCCCTAATGTAACAACTGAACTGGGAAGGGCACAAGCGTGGCTCATTACGGGAATGCTGTTATGCACCCGATCAGTCAGGAAAAAAAATAATTAGGAGTCATATTATGCAGAGTCATATATTGTTAGAGACTGAAGCCATCCAGTTGGGATCGATTGTGCCCACTTTTGCGCAGGCAAAAGTAATAAACATAATTATGCTTATCTTTTTTTTCTTTTTTGCTTCTATTTGAATTGAAGGCAAACAGTGTGACTGAATGGGATGTGTGTGCACGCTGAAGCAGAACGTCTTGCCAATTACCACAAATCATAGTCAGCTGATTTTCTACCTCCTTTAATAAGATTTCAAAATTTCCTCTGCTTGGCATCGTCGAGCGTGACTCTTTGAACACTTCCATCTAATGTCAGGCTCATTAGAATATAAATTGGTTCATGATTACTACCTGTAACTTTGCAACTGGACCATACGATAATGATTTGGCCAGAGCCAGCGTAGATTAAACAACGGCATGGTCCGTTGCCAACAGAAATATTGTTCCTATTATCACTAATACAACTCAATAATAGTTATAGTTCCTTTTTGAATAATTTTCAGATTCCCTTTGGTAATAATCAAAATTAATAAAGAAAATTCATGCTAGAATTATCTCACTGCCGAATTACTACATTAAACATATTCTTACTTTAGAACCTTGTTCACGTGTTGGGGACGGTGTTTTGTGCTTGTGGATGTTATGTGCTAATATTACATAGCTGGATCAATAAAAGCAACACAAATCTCCTCAACTATGAAGCGTTCAGGTGTCGCTTTGAAAATAATGATAACCCCTGCCTACTGTAATACAGTTAGACCTCCATTTCTATAGCCCAGGGCGGTAAATTAGCATTTCATAGCTATTGAAAGGTTACCCAAACAAGAGCATTATGCCCCGTCCAAAAACGTATGAATATTTTGTAAAACAAATGTTTTTTTTCACATTGAACCTTTTCCAAAAATGACAAAAAACTCTCCAAACGAGACAACGGTACCCTCATGGTTGGCAGCAAATAGACATTATGATAATGCAGGACCTTTCAGACGTTCAGAACATTCACTAAATATGACATCAACATTCCCGATTTAACCATTTTAATACATTTGATTTTTTTAAACTGTATCTGTTTAACTGAGAATAAACTTTGTTATAAAACTTGTTTGCTCTGTAACATATATGTATCAGGGTTTTTTTCTCACGCTTAAATGTTTCAAATAATTCAATTTTGACAATAAGGAGACAATAGGTGTTAGTTCAGTTTTTTTAATGTAGTTATTGCACTTAGAATAGAAAACAGGCAATTTAAAGCTGATCCTAAATAAAACAATTATTTTTATTTTTTATGAATCAACAAGATCCTTAAATACGACTTGAAGTACCTTAAAAAACCTCCTAACGAAGGGTGAAGGGATGCTTACGGTACATACAAGCTTTACAGGAGAGATGTTCAACAACACATATTTTTTCTATTTTTGTAAAGCAGAAATAATTCAAGAGCTATTTTTTAGCATTACTGCTTTTCGGTGACACACATGGAAATGTAACGGCAGCTCAGATGGGAGGGAGTCAGAGCCATTAGCTGACCCATACGTGAGCAGCCAATATAAGACACAGACGTGAAGATCCATGTCAGCGGCAGAGCATCGCGTTATATTAAAACCTGATTGATTTCAATATCCTGCCACACAAAGACTCTGACATTTATATAGAATTGAAAAGTGAGACTTTAATTAAGTCATATACTTGTACAGCTTAATAATACCCCATCTATCTTCAACACATTGAATGTAATAAAGCAAGACTCATTAGACACATCTAAATTCACCAGATTTTTTTTCTCTCTTTTTAAATCTGTCTGTTTGATTTGTCTAAAAGAAAAGTTGGCCAGATACCAACAACCGCTGCACGTTCTAAGTCATTTAAAACCTTTTCCAGCTAATTTTCTTGCCCTGTTTGAATTCAGCAAATCCTATTTAGCAGGTAGATAAGCAATTACATTCACCGGCAGCCTTGTGATTGGCTGATGTGTGATATAGGTTAATTAGCAATGGAACAGATACAGTACATCTACAAAAGGTGACTGAGTCTTTGTATATATGTACTGTATATACTATAATATGTACCGTTTAATTTGTATTAACATATATAAACGTCACAGATATTTCCCAGGAAGATCTATAATTTTTACAAAAAATAAAAAAGTGGGATTGAAAATAACTGTGTGGTGATACACTGCTTTTTAAAGTGTCTTTGACACATATTTGACACATATTTCTTAGAGTTAATGTTTGTTTATGGGATATATAGGGCAAACAAATTAACTGTACTTTTTCTGCACAATTATAAACTATGTAATGTATGCAACCCATCCTATACAAAAATCAGCTAATTATAAGCTGCAAATTCATCCAAATGATCGGCTAATGAAGAATATTTGGCATGCTGATTAGCAGCACCTGGCTGCCTGGAACCCTCTGAAGCGATGAGTGTTTACTTTTCACACGCCACTTATGCATTTTTATTTGTTTGCAATAAATAACTAATCATTGTAATGACAGGCTATACTCTAAAGCATTAACAATGTTCTTTCTAATGTATTGCTGCTCGCCTGATAAAGTATTTACATATGTTTAGACCTATTGGGGCGAATTTAATTTTATTCCTTCTAAGAATAAAATCGAATTTACTTTTTTTTCTGGATATCTTAGTCACTTGTGGAAATAAGTATGTGTTGTCTTTTGTATTTTCCTGATCGGTTATAGTAAAGTAAATTTTTATAGTTACTTTAAAAAGGCAGTTTGAGCAGTTGTCATGTGATCCGTCTTCTGCTTTCAGATTGATTCTACATGGTGTGGTACAATTATTCACAATGCAGCAGGAACTGCATACGAGTGAAGACTCTGGTATGAATGAACGGAGTTGCAGCGCTGTCCAGTGGACCATGATAATGTTTGCCTGGATTAAATGAGCTGCGTCAAATAAACACCGAACTGCGGTGGGGAGATTTTTCAACAAACGTACACGTTCTTGTAAAAGAAAAAAAAAAGGCCGCAAGTACAGGACTGCATTTCATGTGGTGGAATTAATGGAGGTGCCTGTGTTTTTCTCCATCTTCTCATTTGTTCGGTAAGCCTGTCATAAAGTAAACAGCGGCCGGTTGTGCCTCATAAACCTCCTCCACAGTGATGGCCGGTCTTTTGACGGAGATGTCCAATCAAAGCCGCGATGGGTCAATGCGGAGATGTTTGTTTCAAAATGTTTGTTTTAATAGGGCAAAAAGCTGCGGTTGTGAAAGCTCAGACAGCTTGTTGCCATTTCAGGGGAATATGTTGCTTGATGCAGGTCTGAGGAAACAATCCGTCTAGGCAACGGTTTAACACAGTTCCAGGGCATGACACACTTGACAACAAGACGAACAAGGTGGTAAATTATTTTCTGTAGCAGCATCAGCCTGGAAGTGAGGTTTTAAGTCACCCTATATTTCCATATATAAAGCAGGTACGAAGGAGTGTAAGGACAGAACAAAATGGAGCTCCTGGTTTTGCTGTTTCAAACACACTTCTCAAAGCCTTGGCAGACTGTGATGAATTACACTTGACTGCCTTCTACACGTAATTCCTCTCCAGTTGGCTCTCTGCCCAACTTTTTAGAAATCAGCGAATAAAAAAATGTAAAAATTAAAACAAAAACAGAGCAGTGATTTTGTCTTATTATTTTTTACCACAGTCACCGTTAAGGTATTATCCATTGAAGCTTAACTGATGGAGGGACAATTAGTTGCACCTTAAAAGCATCTTAATAAAAAAAAGTTGATTTATTTCAATATATACATTTTTAAAAGCAAATTTAGTTAAATATAGATTCATAACATATATAGATTCACTATAATAGTATATCATTTTTAAGTGTTTATATTTGTAAGTTTAGATTTTTATGGTTTACGACTAATCTAATAAAATTAGAATAAAGTCAAAAATATAATAAAGAAATGTAGTGCGCAAATATTGTGGCCTATAGGTGTGACAGAAGAAGAAACATTGCGATTCAGAGTGCACTGTGAATATAGTCCCAAAATGTGTGGCCTTGAGAAGAATAAGAGTTCACAGGAAATGCACAAGGTATGGAATACTGCTGGAGTTAGTGCTTCAGTACTAGAAACTACAAACAGACACACCCAGTTCATGGGTTTTACTTGTTTGAACTCTTGTGTTAGTTCACTCATATGGCATTTTACTTGTTAGCAAATAAAAAAGGCTGGACTACTACAGAGTGATTTAAGGTGGTTTGTTCAGAAGAAAAGTAATTTGCCTTTGATTTTGGAAAAGGAATGTCCGGAAGTCTGAAAGAAAAGTGGAAAACAATCTTAGTTGGTTTAGGTCCAGGATCAAGTTTCCACAGTTAGTGCAGACTTTTACTGGGGAGTAATATAGCACTTTTTGATTTGCTCTTTTGGAAAGCTTTATCAAAATACTGGTGTTTATTTTTATTTCTATTTTTGTAGCTGGACTTGACACCTGCCCATGCTGCCAAAAGCACCAAAGACTGCTTTAATGATCATTTTATCGCTGTGCTTGATGGACCAGTAAGCTTGTCTGATCTAAACCTGTGGAGAATCCAATCTATCTAAGGTTGCTATTAAAGCAACCCGGGCTTTGTTAACAGCCTGATCCCCTCCATGATACGAAGAAGTGAGCCAGTAATCAATAGAAATGGTGCCTCGTCCAAGTATTGAATGCAAATACTTGACATAAACATAATTCTCGCTGGGTGAATATATCTGTCAACAATGATTGCTTATTATCCTTAATTATTATTGCAAGGTTTTGAAAAAGCCGATGTATGTGCTTTCATTAGCTGTAAGGCCAATCAATCAAATTAATGGCCATGTATCCTGAATTAATACAATGTATGAAACATTTTTACGATTCAGTACTGATAACGCTATAAACTGCTGTGTTACTTACGACTTCTTTATTGGGAAATTCTATGTCGTCTTTCTTTATGGGGCTAAATGACGATATATTCATACAGCGTTAAAGTTGTTTAGCAAATTAGGGGTTTTTGAGGTCATGTCTTTGCTGCAGCACTTTTTTTTCTTCTTGGTTTTGGTTATTTTCTTTTCATACTGTCTCTTTGGCCTCACGAAGGAGCTCTCGCAAAGATACCATCGCACGACTGCCAAGATAGAGTTAGTGAAACAGTGAGAAAAGGCAGCAAGAGCTATCAGTTGTCACTAGAGCCCCAATTCGCCAGCTAAAATAGCATTACCCATTGCTTTTCTGTTAGCTTTAACATTCTTTGATTATTTGTGTAAATTTCTCAGCTCTGAACATCTACTAAATTCCTTTTTAATGCCGTTAAGTGATTAGAACAAGATCAACTTCAGAAAATGCCCTAACAGCATCGGATATATAAAAAAAAAATCCTGCTGCTCTAGTTATTAATCAGCAAAGTCAAAGCTTTGAATTGTTGTGGAGTGCCTAGTTAAGTGATTGAGACCATTAATTTCTTCCCAAATTAATGTATCCTTTTGCTGATTAGAAGTGACATTTGACTGAGCAGAGAGAAACACTGCACCTGAGTGATGTTTGTTTGCCCATTTGTTGAAATGTATTTGAAAGAAAAAATAATTTCACCAAATTACCAATTTGCTAAAACACTTCTAAACACAAACATTTAATCTTGAATAAATCCTCGCTGTACAGTCCTCTCAAAGTCTGTCCTAGGGTAACTGCGTCCACAGCCACTGTCAGTCCAATCAAGAAAGGAAAATTAGTTTAGCTTGTTAGTCGCGGATGAGTTGATTCATGGTCTCACCCGTTCTGGGTTGCCTCTTACATGGTGCAGATTAACCCGGAGCATATTCTTGCTTAACCCATTGAAGTGCTGCTTAGAAATGTTACTTTCCTGCATTAGCATACTAACAAGCACCACTACAGTCAATGCCTTTAGACAATCAACAAGAGGGACTTTTATGTTTTTGCTGAATTCTGGAGATGAGGGTAATGAATTGTGGTTTGCATATGGCATATTGATAAACTCGCTTCATGCCATTAATCAGCACTGGGGGGAAATGAGAGAGTCCTGGGAAAACGGATTGATTGACAAGCTAATTTAGCAGGAAAAACAGCTTGTGTCTCAGTAAATATGGCTCTGCTTACATGAGCAAAATAAAGGTGGCTATTTTCTGCCCACGACTGGTTTTGGCTAGATTAGGTATTTGTGGAAGGCTTGAGTTAGTGTGTCACGGTGAGTGAGACAAAGAAACTGCTAGAGGCACTGCAAGGCAGATGCTTTCCATAGATGCTGGTTAGTAGCTTCTGTAGGCAGTTTGCCCAGTTACAACCATGCCAACACTGGGATTGTTTGGCTAGAGGGGATTATTGCTGTTATGATTGCCTCAATAAAAAGTGATTGTGCTCTGTGATAATCTCACTCTGAGGCTCATCTCCTTCTAACAGGAGTAGCGATGAGATGGCATTATTCATCAGCCTTGCCCCCAGTCTCAAAATATCTCCTGCGCATTGCCTCCCTTTTGAATTTGTCCAAAGGCAATTCTTCTTTTCTATTAGCATCTCATCCAGCCTTACAGATAGAATTTTCTCACTTTGCATTTGTGTGCCAAGCAGCCCTTCTGCTTGAATAGCAGAATAATCCAATCAGCAGAGAGCACCTCATACCCAAGACATCTGACCTCTACCGTGGTGGAGATCTCATCAAAGCTCATCTTATTTCACAAAATGGCGCTCTGCTTTGTTTGTAGAATCCTATTCCAGCTCCATGCTACAATCTGTGAGATATTAGGAAAATGTCATGGAATATTTTTTGAAAGAGGTCTTTGATAGTATTAAATCAACACCCACAAGACTGATGGCCTTGTGGGGTTTGGCCTGCATAATTTCTGCTTCTTGTTCCCATTGTTATGGACAGATTTACCTAACTTCAGAGAAATAATATCCAAACGAATGCATGCCAATTTGTGCTTGAAGACTGTAGTACAGTATTTGTCTTTGGCTACTCTCAGCAATCTATGCCTGCCTGTCACTTTACTTGTGATATTTATAGCCGTTCTACCTTCTTTGTCTCTTCCCGTCTGGATCTGTCGAATACGTTGGTTTTAGTATTAGCATCTTCTAGACACTTTTTGCCAAACACCGAAACAATACATTAAGAGCAGAGCTTAAATAAAAAGGTCCAAGGCTGACATAGTAGTTTTTAATTTGAATATTGTGTTCTTACATGATTAAAAGAATTGTAACTTTAATACTGAAGTCTATTGATTTCAAATAAATAAACAAGTATAAATAGACATTTTTTTTACCAAAGACATAATACAAATATTGCAATAATAAAAATAATTGTAATTGCACAAATAAATCCATCCATCTATAACAGAACCTAATATTACGTTTATTATGTATATTGTGTTTAACATTTTAATACAGAAAGAGAATGATTGTTGGATTAATTAAACTGTCTTTTTGGCTGGCTGCTAATTTCAATAAACAGATATATTTATTGACATACAAACCTTCCCCTTACCTCACCTAAGTGAATACATTAAAAACTAATTATGCCCATGTGTATGGCTGAATAAATGAATGAGTGAATGTAAAATTCAATGGTAAAGGCTTACACTAGAAGGACATAAACTATTGGAAAAATGCCTACGTACTCAACACCAAAACGGCAGTGTAACCTTTAAAGTACTCCAAAACGAAGCCAATACATCACACAGAGACTGGACACAATATATCACCCATTAGATCCTGTAGGAGGTCGCAATAATCGTATCGCAAAATCTACCCCTTTCAAGGAAAACAAGACCTATTGCTACCAGTACAAAGCTCACTAACTACCTGCTGGGGATGGTACTGTTTGTTTGGTATCATCTGGTGTTTTAAGAGTTTCCAAATACAATCTAAAGAAAGTCCAAATCTGTGTAGAGACACAAAGACTGGGAAAGTTTGTTTGTCTTGCTCATGCCAAATTTTCTAAATTACAAGCTGTATTATATTTTTCATGACCAAACAACATAATAAATCAAACCAGCAGTTTTTAAAATACATATTAACTGTACCTAAACTGTTCTGCTTGTGCACCAATTTTCTTCATAACACCATTTTTTATTAAATCACCGGAAGATAATTAACATTAAACCCAGACAACTAGCTGAGTTTGTGGTGTCATTTTTGATGAAATATAGCATTGCACAGATGCTTGGTCCGGTCAGCTTCAGGCCAAAAATTATGACAGTTAAGATGCTTACAATCTGCCTGATGGTGACCTTGATCTTGTGTGTATGTCTAAAATATATTAAATTTTACTCACCACATTCATTGTCACTCTACATTTATGACCCTCTTCATCGGGATTAAAAAGGGATTACAAAGATTACTTGCTTTAAAATTGATCCTCTTGCAGCATTTGTTGATTGCCTAAATAAAATAAAATAAATATATATTTCCTTTCTCTCAGCATGAAAAACCCTGGCTAAATTTGAAATTGCAGGACCTTCTTTGTGCTAACTTTGAGCGTCATTAAAGGTTGTATCAACACTTAACTTCACGTGTGAGAACACAGGAACCCTTCAACCGGGCTATTTAAGATTGTTGAGGAGTGTGTTTGTTAAAGGACAACATGTGGAGTTCCCAGTACCAGTGTGGCTGTAAGTTATTGACTGTCCTCTCTGCTGCTGAATGACTATAAAAAAATGTTTGCTACTGTTTAGATTTTCTAAACCATGCAGATACAATTTAATGTGGGCCCAAGGGAGAATAATAATTAAACAAAATGTGTTTGTAAACTTTCTGCAGAAACAGAAACCCAGAAAGGTTATGACTTCTATTTTTACATCTTATTGTGTTGATTACGCATACTAAAGGGGGCTGTTTTTTGTTACTAAAAACAGAATTTTGCATGATATGTTGAAAACTGGTGTCGTCTGTTATTAAGTCACACAATGCTTAAGAGAAAGTATGCAAGTAGTGCAATTAAATTCAGAATATTAATAAGAAGTCATTTCTGACTACTGGCGAGGACACTGGAGCACACTGTGGAGAAGGCTAATTACAAAAAACATGATAAGTTATGGCTTGATGGGTTTTCAGCCCCCACAGTGCTGACAGTATAATTCTTATTTACCAGTCATCTGCAGACGCGTACATATCTTTGGCCTTGAAGAAATAGTTGTCACGCTCGTGCTCATGTTGCTGTAACACATTATGCCCAATATGTTACACTCCTGTTAATATTGTTTTTTTCTTCCGGTTTTTACAAGTTAACTGTCATTCTTTTATTATCTGTTCTGGATGGCATTTAGGGATGTTAACACTTTAAGATCTGTTGGAGCAAAATAAATCAACGCCATGATGGAAAGAACAAATACGAAGTTGGGCACTGAAAGGAGAGAGTGACTAATATTCATGGTACATCACTCACCCAGCATATGAGGAACTTCTGCCATGGCAACATAAGCCTCAGCCAAGGCCTCCAGATTATGTAGAGGGACACGGAGCTTGAATCTTTCATTAAAGGAAGCCTTAATTCATTATTTAAAAGGTGTTATTATCTGCCTCAGCTCACAGGCTAAATGCCAGCTGGCAGGTCCAAGGCCAATTTAAACGAGTTAAATTCCAGTCCCATCTGCCGGCAGCATCATTTTACTTTCACCATCGAGTGGGTGGCCAAACTGGGTAAGGCTGTCATCCGGTGAGACGCGGACTGGCCTCCGCTCTGTCATTCATTTCCCCCAAGAGCACCTTCACTTACCTGCACATAAGCCTGGGTTGCCATAATATGCAGACCTTCCATACAGCCACAGGTAGCAGCATCAATAATAGAAACTCTGTGGCAGATAGATTGGTCAGGGTGTCATGAAGAAGCTATATTTTATATGTCCCTGGTGGGGAGCTACCATAATGGAGTTGGAGAAATAGCCTATAAGAGAAATATAATGCTAAGCATCTTAAGAGAAGTGGTTAAAACGCTGAGAGCACTTTTCATTACGAATCTTTCATTCAGGTTTTGTGATGTGAAAATGTATTATCTGTAGATACAGAGGGAATGAAAAGGTGATATTTTTTGTCTCTAATGTGTATAATGTATTCACAGATGCTTTCAGTTTTTTTATTAGTTTTGTGGGGTAAGTATAATCTTTCATACATTTCACTTTCCACTTTAGCACTACTGTATGTTTATCGCTGAGCCACTTGCTTGGCAAAACCGTTTTCATGTGTATTTGATGAGTTGAAATCTTAATCAACTTTACAGTGTTTGGTTAAAGTACAACATTGTGAATTAGAAGGAGAATGATACTTCATTAGCCACCCGCCCCCCACTACCCTCGTACAAATAAATATCTGAAACGTGTGGCATACATTTGTTTTCAGCCCCCTCAACTCTGATACCCATAAATCAAATGCAGTGGAATAATCTGCTCTCCGATATGATCTAGTTAGTAACAGAGTTCATACTTTATCAGGCACCAGGATTCTGGTCAGAAGTGATAGGAACATTGATGAAACTACATACATGAAAATCCTGTTAGAGGCTGCAAAATACTTTCTTACAAGGAAGGTTCCCATTCCAGAATGATGTAGAGACCACAGGCTACAATTAGGTGGTCTGTTTATTTCTGTAAGACATTTGAAATTCCATTTTCCATTGGTCTATTTCATTTTAAAATGATTCAATCATTTTTGTTGGGTTTAATAGGTTGGACTTTGGGGTTATAATGTAAGAAAACACGGGAAAGTTAAGGGACTGTGAAATATTTTGTAAGGTAATCTACTTATCATTTTACTGCAATTTCTTCCATTATCTATCAAACATGGATATCAGGCTGTTAAACATTTCTGAATTGACCTTTGGGGTGAATTTGCAGGTTTGACCTCGTGGTGAAAAGCTGATCTGTTTAGAATCAACCATAAGTCTGGTGGAGTTCATCAGGGGTGAATGTCACACATCATACAACATTCCTCACTAAGCCATGGTTATATACAGCAAAATCTGCATTTCTGTCTTTTTTTTTGTGTTCATAATGTTTAGTTGTAGGGATTTGTTGATTTTGGAGTTATTTGAACACTGATAGTGAAATAGTTTTGCATGTGCTGCCGGTTAAATTTTCAACCTTGATGTCCTGCCTCCCAATAACCATTGCCTGAAGACCAACCTCAACAGAGGCAGACACGTGCTTATTCAATGAAACATGTTGAGCATCAATGTGAGCAAGTATAGTGCATTGGTGCTGTAGCAGAAGCAGTATATAGATTTTGTTTTAGTGTTAAACAAACACTTTAATTGATCAAAGAATAATACAAAGTATATTACTCACAATGAAAGGGAATAACACCATTTTAATTAACAGTGCACTTATGTGGTGTCTTAAATTAACATCAAAGGAGTCAAATCTTAAACACCGTAAGAATCTGTAAGAATCATATACAATTGAAATAGTGTTAACATTCTAAATTTTGTCGTCATATTTGGTTATACGCATTTTATGCATATTACCTGCTGCTAAGTTTACTTCACAGGGAGACGGAGGCTGAAACAAAAAAACTTTGTGAGCAGTTTAGTTTGATTTCACATGAAAACACGTGTCTCAACAGCATCTCCTAAGGGTTAGTTTAAGTTCTTCAACATATCAACATATGCTGCAGATATTTTATAGGCGCTGGTATGACTGCACAAGGCCAGAAGATCCACTCTTACTTTAGAAATATGACATTACATACATACATTATACTAAATAAATGGCCTTGCACTTTCCCAGGGACATGAGAAGCAAAATCATGTCACCTACTTTTAGATTTCATGTTCAGTGTGAATGAATAGCGTTGCTTTTATAGCCTGTCAAATAGAGAGCATCATTACACACAGATCTGACTGCTGAAGGATTATTTGAGTACCAGGTTTCATTATTATCTCTTTCATTCATTATTGACTGGTAGGGTGGCTCTGTTCCCATTACAGAAGGATAACACTTCACTGTATGAAACCCTTCATTTACCAGCCTGGGTTTGGCATTACACTCTGTGTCGTCTCGGAGGAAGAAGCCATTATCTACAGAGCAAAAATCCTCCCAACATAGAAAGCCCAGAGCTTTATAACAAACAAAAACAGTTTCTACCCCTTTTACTTAATTTTCCAAATGACTTAGCGGATAAATCTCTGCTAAAGAATAAACCAGCCTCCACAGCTACTTATCGAGGGATTTGTGCAGCTCTGAGCACTAAATAGCAAACAAAGCCAGGGGGGGAAAAAAGAGTCAGCACAAACCCATAAATTTATCATCTGTCTAAATTAGGCTTTGAGGGACTTTTGACCACAGTGCGCATACTCCAAAAATACTGCGCAGACCTATCTGCTGCAAGCAGAACACTGCAAAGCTGATGGATATTTCTGAATTATTTAGAGAATTTTGGCACTCGCCAGTAATGCTCCCCTAGTGAGCCATGAGATCCCTTGTTACACTAATGTACAAAATAACCTCCTACTTGCCCAGATGTCCCACTGTCCAGCACTATGTGTTAATTATCGTGTATGAATACAAGACATTCAAAATTATGCTGCGGATTCATTATATTGGAAAATGTCTTTTTTTATGTTAGACGGATAGAAGATTCAACAATAAGGACTTTTCTTAGTGCCAGTCATCCCAAAGAAAGTGTGGCAAGGTCAACCACAGGTCACTGCTGCTGAAATAGGGTTTTCTTTTTATTATTTAGAGCCGGATCAATACTGAACGGATTGCTTCAGCACATACCGTCCATTATAATAATACATGATTTATACAAACACTTGCCGCTGAGAAAAAAACAAAACCAAAAAAACATTCAAGATTAGAGTCAATGTGGTATAGAAATAATCACCGCATGCACCTCTGCAGTGAAATTTGCCATGAAAGTGAAGGTTGGTATCATTTAGAATAGGATTACTATTTTCAAGTTAGGAATATAGCAAAAATTTGAAATATTCTATCTAGGGCAGATGCTGAAAAGCTAGTCCATGCATTTGTTACTTCAAGGCTGGACTATTGTAACTCTTTATTAGCACGAAGTTCACAAAATGCAATTAAAAATCTACAGTTGGTCCAAAATGCTGCAGCAAGAGTTCTGATGAAACTGAAAAAGAGAGACCATATCTCCCCTATTTTAGCTTCCCTTCATTGGCTCCCTGACAAACTTAGAATAGATTTTAAGATTCTTTTGACATATAAAGCCCTCACTAATAAAGCTCCATCGTATATCAGAGATCTGATTACTCCTTATGTCCCTAACAGAGCACTTCGCTCTCAGACTGCAGGTTTACTGGTGGTTCCTAGAATCTCTAAAAGCACAATGGGAGCAGATCTTTCAGTTATCAGGCTCCTCTCCTGTGGAACCAGCTTCCAGCTTTAGTCCTTGAGGCAGACACCCTGTCTAGTTTCAAATCTAGGCTTAAAACCTTCCTGTTTGATAAAGTTTATAGTTAGGAAGAGGTAGAGAAGACAGTCTAATCCGATTGGGGAGGAACTCAGTCTTGACAGACGGTTCTCCTTTGCTCTACCTTCTTCATGTCTCACTCTATAGGGTTAAGTTATTTAAGTTTTTCTATAGTTATGCTGCTATAGGCTTAGACTGCTGGAGGACAAATCTGACAACTTCTTTCTCTGCTACTTTCTTCCTTTGTCCAATCTACATAATTACCGTTATTTCAACCTTGTTAACCTTTTGTTTTCTCTTAGTGTTCTTCTCCCCATAGTAACCACACCTGGGCTGGCATTCTGTTAGCTGAGACAGCTTCTTGGATGAGAACATGGGCTGAGATGCTTCCAGTGACACTCTACAACTGCTGCTATAAACTTTATTATTTCAGTATCCTGTGCTTCTAATTTAGCTTTCTGTCTCTTCAAACCTCCAGTCGGTCGTGGCAGATGGCTGCTTGTACTGAGCCTGGTTCTCCTGGAGGTTTCTTCCTGTTAAAGGGGGGTTTTTCCTCTCCACTGTCGCTACATGCATGCTCAGTATGAGGGATTGCTGTAAAGTCAAAGACAACACAAGCCATTGTTTTGGTCTGCTGATTCCAGAGGAGTGAATGCTGCAAGTCAATGACTCCATGAATCTGCTCGGGTTCCTTAGATTGGAAACTTTTCAAATTGATTTGTTAGAATGTATCTTTTATTTTATTGATTTTCTGTGAAGTGCCTTGAGACGACATCTGTTGTAAATTGGCACTATATAAATAAACTGATTCTTGATTCTTGATTAGAGTAACTGAATATACAATAAAGACTTACATTAATCAAGCATAACATTATAAATCATGACATAACAGATGGATAAAGCAACAACTCCACTTTTACCTTCAGATGTACACAGCATCAGGATGTAGCAAATACAAGTTACAAGTTGCAAGGTGGAACTTTAATAGACTGGTATTGCTTTGTCCGGCACATTTCACAAAAACGGATTAGGATCAGGGTCCTAAAAATCTCAAAGTTATCGTTTTCCACCTTAAACTATTTACTGAATTGACTTTTATTTTGTGGCAAGGTGTAATGTTTTCTCGAAATCCCAAGAAATACTGTTTTAATAAAAGGGTGTAAATGGCGTGCGACTTGAATCCATACCGCGCCATATTGAATATATTTTATTAGACCTCTGAGAATGGATCATGTTACAGAAGACAGAACAAAAACACAAATACATAGCAGGCACAGCTCAAAACTGCATCAGGCCACAAGGTTGCAAAAGGTTTTTGTAAAATTTTTGTCTCAGTAGTTTCTTATTCCATTCTCTGTGTGGAATAGTTGATTTCCCATCTGCTTTTATTTTTCCTTCTCAGCAAGTAATCAGATGCAAAAGGGAATCAGCAGTATAATTAGGTTAATTACAAAAACCACAGAGAAGGCAATATTTTGGATGCAATGGATCACAAAGCACAGTCCCTGGGTGGTAATTATATATATACATTCCCAGCCTGAGCTTTGTTCAAGGTTTTGCAGACTAGCCTTGAATTGTGTTAAAGCATCTTTGTGCATGCAGAAGGGAGATCATTTGCAAAAGACAAGATTTCAAACAAGATAAGTTATAACTAAGTAATGTAGGGAACTTAGCATTAACTTTTTCAGAAATTAAGTCAAGTATTTTTTTTAAAATTAATTTCAGATCAGAACCAGAACTACCAGTTTTTTATGTTTTAAAATCCTTCACATGCCACCTTAAAACAAACCTTTTATATTAAGATTCATGCTGGCAATTAGAAATAAATAAATCACGTCTAATATTGTGAACTGCAGTTAACATTATAAAAACTAACCTATTCCTGGCGTTTTAATGCCTGGTTTACCCATACCTCCTTTAGTTCTTTGTCTTCACCAATAATTGTTTCCACAAGCAAACAACAAGAAATTGTCATTCCAGACAGAAAGGCAAGAATGGTTAAACATAAATTATGATCCAATCCCAAAAAAAGTAGTATTTCTCAATCAAACCAGCTAACTATTGAAAGGTGTCCTGCTTGAATAACTGTTTTAGTAGTATCAAACAGTGGCTCTGTCACAACTGCTTGCAAGTGAATTGTGATGAGGCTGAAACTAATTATTGTGCTCAAGAAACGAAATCAAGCAGAATCTTGGCGTGTCGGCTTTTTAAACCAAATGTCTGAAATGTTGTTAATCTTCTGCTGCGTCACTGGAGTGACAATCGAATGGGTTAATCTGAAAATCTTTCTTTTATTTATGAAATATTGGTAAGCTTTGAACTCTGGTGTCAAAAAGCTGAATTGGAGATGATGATTCATGCTTTCATTGAATCATGTCTTGCGTATTGTAACATGCTTTTTAAGTTTTGAAGAAGAAAGATCTGCAGATTGCCACGGCGAAGCTTTTAACAAATATTAAAAAAGATGATACTTTGATCCAGTTTTAATATCTCTCCATTATCCTTTAAATCTTGGTCCTTAAATTGTAGAACACCTCATTGGAATATTTAGCTAATATAACTGCAAAAGTAATGGTTATACCCAGGTTTTCTGCGTTTCATGCCATTTTTGTGTAGTTGTACTGACTTACCAGTAGTTGGCAGGGCATGGAGTGATACACTAGAGTCTGATTATGTGACATTATTAGTTCCCATGCTTCGCCCGACGGTAAAATAACGTTTGAATAGCTGTCCTCTTGAGTGACCAGTAAACATATATTAGATATGATTATTTTACTGTGTGTAACTTAAAAATGTACCTGTACTGGTCACATTTCATGTATCTAATAGATCCTATTGAAACAACTTTCTTTGCATTCTTATGTAAGCATTTCTTGGTCTTTCCGGGCCTCATTTGCACCAAACACTGCGTGCGAGGTGGAGAGCTCAGTTCGTGCTGCCCTGGGAAAACCTCCACCGTATCAGTAGCACACTTGTGAACAGACATGGTGTGATTCTGATAAGATTTCAATTCCAGACTCGTGTCCCTTTAGTGCACTTGGTACAGCTAAAGAGGTATACTCAAACAGTTTTACAAAATCATTTACATTCTGTTGAACCCCAGTTGCTTTACAACATGGCAGAGATCATCTTTGAGGGGGAATCTAAACTCACACACAGGAAGAGACGGTATTCATCCTCTTCCTGCAACATTAAAATTCCTTCTTCACTCAGACCTGGTAAAATAGATCACATTTGTAGAGTAGCTTTCACTGCACTAAAGATAGATATTTCCTGACCTAAATGCTAATACATGCAAACAGTTTTGAAAGTACATTTTTAAGCATTTAAATGGGAAACGAAAGGATACAAAATCAGCTGTAGTCGAAATTTTCTCGGAGCAAATTATGTACTGACTGGTAAGTTTGCAGCAAAAAAAGGGGCCCATTAAATCCGCAGAAGCAGCTTCGCTCGAGGAATTTTCTAAAGTATGCCAAGTTTTTCTCGCAAATTACTTTACACTGTCTTTGCCAAGGGAGGACGTTTTATTCCCCTAACACGAATAGAGAACATTGTAAAATCCAGTTTCACATTAAGAATCTGGTTTTCCGACCTGTGTTTGGCTGCGTTAGATCTATTTGATCTCTTATCAAAAATCATGATTCTTGTCTGCAGTAGAAATGGGTGAACTCCTATATCTTAGTTGATGCAATTAAATGGTTTGTGAAAGGCACGACTGGTATTTGTCTGCATTTATATTTTTAACACTGCTGTGCTATGATGGAGGAAGAGGAGGCAAAAATAACTGTAATTCATTTGATATGTTGTTTGTTTAATTACTTTGACAAGTGATTTACGAATGTAATAAAAATACACTCAAACACTGTAAATCTTTCTGTGTTTAATGTAAAAACGCTCTGTATTTCTAAGTGGAGTGCTTTCACTGTGTTCTTAGATATTAACCCTATGAAATCTCATTAAGTCCCAGTTAATTATCACCGCATTGCATTTAGGTGAGTTCTAGTGGAAAGTGAGAAACAGGTAGATAGTACCAACACTGGAATTGCTTTACGACTAGCTCCTCATCCACTTAACAAATGAGTGATCCCAATGCATTTTAGATGCTGTAATTAATCATTTACATACTCTGAGCGCCACCTGATAGGTCATCCTGCTGGGCTTCGCTCTCATTAAAATGCTAATTCAACCCGCTGACCCGCCCCGTGCTAAAGAAGACTCCTCATAATGACTCTCCATCCGGCTTCTCTGTGCACTCTTAAGACCTCCATAATGGCAGGTGCTGTGGGACTAAAACAGGAAAACTTTCCACAAAGAAGCACCCTAAGTATGTGGGCATTCATTTTTTCCGATAAGCCGCTAGAAACAGGCCTCGTTACCCAAATGTTTAAATAGCGATTTTCACTTGCCTTGTGGAAAAACTGGGTAATTTAAAAAGGTCAAGTACCAGGGATCATGAAGTGCAAAAAAAGCAAATGGTAAATACTTTTACTGTTTTACTTATTTAAATACTTAAAGTAGATGTTGTTGAACATTTTCTATCTTTGCATTGCTGACTGCTTCCAGTGAGACTAACTGACAAGTTCTTATTGTTTCTTTAAGTTTACAGACGTCTAACTGAAATTATGCATTCATTGTAACTGATAAATTCACTTTTTTTTTTCTGTCAGAAATTAAAATTACTAATCGGTCTAATAGTCTACAATAACTCGCTTTCACAGAAAATCGTTTTCCTTGTGTCTTTATGTAAGAAAAAACAAAAGAAATGTTTCCCTTCAGTAAAAATGTGCTTCTTAGAGCTTGTGTTCAGACATAATACATGGAACAAGCTACCTGTGATTCTTGGGTTTCTTCAGCAGAGTGCATAAAATGAATGTAGAACTTGATAATAACGGTAAAGGAGAGTAGCGACCTTGGTGAATATGTAGTGTTCACAGAAATTATGTGTATAAAAATGTATTTTACAATATTGCCTCAAATGTTTTATTCACTGGAAATGGAAAGATTAATTTTTGGTAGATTGTGTATTTAAATGTAGCAATCTGCTTTGATTTCGTATGAGCTCATTTTTAACTTCTCTCTCAACCATTCTTGGTGGGATTGAAATATCAACTTTCATATTTCTGTTATTGGCACAATATTAGCGTAATGTGGAATTTTTTAACGCAGCAATTGTGCACTAACTAAGAAATAAAACGTGTAAGTTAATGGATATCAAAGTGCGACGTGATAACAGAGTGTTATTTGACTGGACACTGCCTGCCAGCAATGTGTGTAAAAAAAAAAGCACACATGAACGGGCAGCTGCACAGCCAACCAAGCATGCTGGCATCAACCGCCAAGCATAGCCTTCCAGTGACTGGTAGGGACATTGCTATATACACTAAACATATTCTCACACATCCACAGTTCAGTGCATTCGCTGGAACTGTTGTTTACACTGGCATGTTTTTTAAAGGAAAGACGTTTATAGATTTAGATATTTTTCTTACATTGCCTTCATGAAACAATACATCTACATTTATCATGAATCAAACACAATTGATTTGGATTCTTGTCGAGCATTTCTAATGAACAGCATCTTTATCTTTTATTTTGTTTTTAAAAGGATATATAATTATTCTCAATTCGTAAATTTGAAAAGGTAAGTATTAGGACCTCAGTTTATTAATAATGCTTAGTTTCAGGTATGTTCTGCATATTTCTTTAATTTCTGTTCCGCTGTCTACACAGGGCCTCGCAAACCTTTTGTCACATTGCAAACAATACCTTTATTGTATTGTATTAAAACACATTTCTATGTGTGATATGAGTGATATGCATAAGTGTAGGAACAACAACCAACCGCTTTCAGACGAATGTAACCTGAACTCAGCTTTTCTGTGAGCGCTTCAGAGATTCAGGATTGCTGCGCCCTGTTTTTTATTAGTAAACTGATTTCTGACTGAACCACCGGATGTCCACAGCATTAGTCGACCACTAACATCACAGAGTTAACATAACACGACTCAGTTCCTCTATCTATGTCTTTTCCACTGAGTAACCTTGTTTGAGGGAGTTTACTCTAATAGAGCTGACTTGATTCTGCACATTCTCACCCTTTTGAGCTGCTGGACAGAAAAAAGGATGTTAGACGTACGAACTAACCAGTTAAGCTTAAAAAGTCCGTATTTAAATATCCACAATGTTTATTTCCTTCCTAATAAAACAAGAAGAACCTGAAGCAGCAGAAGCCTTGCATGTGGTGAGATAACAGAAACCTGTGTGATTCCTGTTCCATACAACGCCCCGTTGCAGCAGAAGACAAACAACTGGTTCTGCTTTGGGGAGGAAAAAAGGTCATTGAGACAACTAAGGAAGTAAATACAGTGAAAATGTTAAAGAAAATGTGTTAGGAGCTACAAAAACCTGAGATTGTGATGGAGGCAGGACAATGATACTGTACATACAGCCTGAGCTATAATGGAATCGGTTTGCCTAGAGTACAATAGTCTATTAAAAATGTGTAATTTGAATCTAGAAAACTACTTACAAATATTTTAGTCTGAAAGCCTGGTAGAAGTAGAAAGCTTTAGCAAAAGATGGTTCTAGAAAGTAGAACTATACAAAGCTAATTTAAACTAATACAATGAGGATTGTGATTGTTATGTTTCATGTGAAAAGGTACAAAGCATATATATACTACCTCAGGGTGGTTTAGGTTTTTGTGAAAAACAAAGCTTTAAATTTCAAAAAAAAATTTTAACTCTCTGTTTTTTAATCACAACTTCTTTTCAATTACTGGCAAAAACCTAGACAGCAAGATCAAAGTTATTGTGTTTCAGTGTATATCAGTCTCATTAAGTCTTAAGATCCGCTGTCACAGCAGCAGACGGGATGAGTCACAAATCTGAACGGTTGCCAAATAAGATACATAAACAAACAATAAGTCCAAACTTTACTGTGCCACACAGGCAGAACACAGTCCAGCAATTCATTCCCCATAAGAATGAATCTTTCCATTTATTTCTGCACCAGCAGAAGAGGTCTGCTTTTGTTCTGTGTTTAAAAATAGGTTTTCATTAGTTCCATCCACGGCAATGTTAATCACGTCAAACTTCCAATAGAGTTGAGATGAGGAGTGAACGGCGTGCTTCATTGACAAAATAAAGCCAAAGTGATCTTTGATATAGTCCATCTCCAAGAAAGAAACAGCAGATATAACTCTGGGGTGGGGGTTTGGGGACAGAATTTAATTTCCAGAAACATAATAGATATTCATATCTAAATGTTTTTTTTTTTGCTATGATCCGGGAAAACAGAACTCCACAAAATACGTCACGTTTAATTAGAATGTAAATGAAATTACCTACACTGATCATGATTTTGAGTGTGTCGGTGAAACACTGGAAAGATGTTCTAGTTATAAAACTAAAAGCTATCAGAATATTTGCTGGCAATAAAACTTTAACTGATGGCTCAGCAGCTACATGCTATAACCCGAGCAAAGTCACTTTAGAGAGTTCTTTATACTAACCTACAGTAATCCTGTTCAGTATGTATTAAAATAAACATATTTATCAGCCCTACCATACTAATGTCCTGGTGTAACGAATAATTTATCCAAAAATTACCATCTCCCTACCAGGGCTGCTTTCTTGGGTGAATAATGATAATCTGATTTTGCTTTAGCCTCTGTAGAAAAAATAATCATGGTAACAAAAATAAAAAAAATGCCACGAGTAAAACACCGTATTTTAGAAATGTCCCTCAACAATTAGCACATTTTTAGTATCCTTTATGCCCCATCCACAATTGCTTTTCTCGTTTTTCACCGACATTTAAGTAGAAATTTCTTGTCCTGTTAACCAAAGTGTTCTACCGGTGGAGTTATGCAAAGTCTACCAATCTGAATTTCATGAAAATTCCTTGTACGCAGAGGATAAAGATAAGATGGAACTGTTCTATTTATTCTTTATTTAATAACTTTTGAATCATTGCCGATCTGAACTTCTTTTTTTTATATTGCTGCAGACTGAAGCTGTGCCCTTGACAGACATTTTCTAACTTTTAGTCAGACGTTCCTGCTTTTGTCTCAGTATTTCAGAATTTGGTTTTTTACGATTAAGCTGAATTAAACCTCACTGAAAATCATTTGGATTAAAGCAAAATAAAATGTTTTTTTTCTTCAAGAGAACTGAGGGAAAGATGTCTGATTTTTGCCAAACAAAAGGTATACCTCAGCCACAGTGTTGATCCAATTAGAAATTCAAGTCAAAGTTGCACAAAAGAAAGAATCAATAGTAGAAATGTCAAGATAGACCAAAGTCAATCTAAAAATCCCCTTCATCTCCACGTAAAGGATACGCATTTTTCTTTGTCTCCCCAGAACTTTACTTGTTGTCCTTTTAACTTTTGTAACCCTGATAATGGAGGCGTGATTTATAACTGGTCAGCAGAGACGCTATTAATCGCTGAAAAAGGAATTGTGTTTATGCATTATTCAAACTGATTTCTAATCTGAAACTTTTATACTATGGAGAAAAAAGCTGTTCTTTCTTCCAAAGGTTTACTAAATTGTCTTTGGCTTTTCAGTGTATATGTGCCATCTGTAAACCTTCATGAATAAAATGTTTATAGGAAATCTCTAAGCTTTATATAATGCGTTGTAAAGCTCTGTCTTACTTTCTCTTTTTCAGCCTCCTAAAGTATTTCTACTGTCTGTACTCTTAAGTTCCGCCAATACATTTTTAATAAAACCCACATGGATGTTGTTGGCCTTGATGCATTTACACATACAAATCTGGATATAACATCTTTATTATATCTCTGCTTGGCATTTTAATTGCTTCTATCTCAATCACCTTTTTGATTTTTCCAAAAGAATTCATAGTTTTATCTATAGCTAAACCCAATCAATCAGGGTTCATTATCAAAGGGTTGCTGTAGTTGCAAGGGAGCATGCATTAAGCTGCAACAGAGTATGAGGTGCCAAGTGTAAATGAAGTGACTAATTGAAGAGGGGTTATTAAGCCTGCTGACCCCTCTGGCCCTCATGAGCGGAGAGAAACGGACCATGAGGCCACATTGCGCCAAGACGACTCATTAGATGAGCTCAGCCACACATGGTGCCTCACCCACTCTGCATGCTCCCTTTACTCTGCACCTCAGATATGACACCATTACAGTTTACCCTGTTAGATGGTTGTTTGTTTGAAAAAGAAAAGCATTATCAAACATGAACTAAGGTTCTACAGTTAGAAATGTACAAAGTCCATGAAATATATGTCTACAGTAATGAGCGTCTTATTACAGCTGGGTTTGTGGCGTTGTCTGAAAACGAAAACCTAGCCATAGACATCCGTGTAAGAAGTTTCTTTAAACTCTACCTCCCCCACACAACCCTAGAACCCCCAAAAAATATATTTAGAATGAGAATTTTATAAATACGATTTTTCAAATGTATACAAGCAGATATTAGCTAGAACATTAGTTCTTGCTGAGTCTTTCCTAGCCAGTGAAGTGAAGGCCTTAATAAAATTTGGCCTCAGTTCATTAACCATGACCTGAATCCAGGCTGTCAGTGTGAATAGTCAAAAAACAAAGCTCTTTACTTATAGTGTCCGTAAGTGTACCAACCCAGAATTACGTCCATGAGCTAAAGATGATGACCAAAATCCTCAATCAATGTGCATGAAATTAGCTTCCCTCGTAGGATTACTCCAGTCAAACCCAGAGGTGAGTTAGAACTTCCCCATTTAAGAAAGATGTGGATTAGAATCTCTGCTTTTTTGCATCAAAAGTGTCATTTGGGGTAGTTCAACCAACTTATTAAGGGGGGGACATCCCACTGGGAGTATGTATGTATGTATGTATGTATGTATGTATGTATGTATGTATGTATGTATGTATGTATGTATGTATGTATGTATGTATGTATGTATGT